>WARS01002854.1:0-120355 GCA_008933995.1 Datnioides undecimradiatus | reverse complement strand
CAACAACAACCACAGAGGCTCCAACAACAACCACCACTACTGCAGCAACAACAACCACAACGGCAGCAACAACAACCACAACTGCAGCCCCAACAACAACCACAACTGCAGCAACAACCACAGAGGCTCCAACAACAACCACCACTAGTCCAACAACAACCACAGCTGCCACAACAACAACCACAATCGCAGGAACAACAACTACAGAGGCTCCAACAACAACCACCACTAGTCCAACAACAACAACAACAGCGGCCCCAAGAACAACCACAACTGCAGCAACAACAACCACAGTGGCTCCAACAACAACCACCATTAGTCCAACAACAACCACAGCTGCCACAACAACAACCACAACCGCAGGAACAACAACCACAGAGGCTCCAACAACAACCACCACTAGTCCAACAACAGCGGCCCCAACAACAACCACAACGGCCCCATCAACAACCACAACTGCAGGAACAACAACCACAGAGGCTCCAACAACGACCACCACTAGTCCAACAACAACAATAACAGCAGCCCCAACAACAACCACAACTGCAGCAACAACAACCACAGTGGCTCCAACAGCAACCACCACTAATCCAACAACAACAACAGCAGCCCCAACAACAACCACAGAGGCTCCAACAACAACCACCACTAGTCCAACAACAACCACAGCTGCCACAACAACAACCACAACTGCAGGAACAACGACCACAGAGGCTCCAATAACAACCACCACTAGTCCAACAACAACCACAGCTGCAGCAACAACGACCACAGTGGCTCCAACAGCAACCACCACTAATCCAACAACAACCACAACGGCCCCAACAACAACCACAACTGCAGGAACAACAACCACAGAGGCTCCAACAACAACCACCACTAGTCCAACAACAACAACAATAACAGCAGCCCCAACAACAACCACAACGGCAGCAACAACGACCACAGTGGCTCCAACATCAACCACCACTAATCCAACAACAACAACAGCAGCCCCAACAACAACCACAGCGGCAGGAACAACAACAACCACAGAGGCTCCAACAACAACCATCACTACTGCAGCAACAACAACCATCACTACTGCAGCAACAACAACCACAACGGCAGCAACAACAACCACCACTAGTCCAACAACAACCACAACTGCAGCAACAACCACAGAGGCTCCAACAACAACCACCACTAGTCCAACAACAACAACAGCAGCCCCAACAACAACCACAGCGGCAGGAACAACAACAACAGCAGCCCCAACAACAACCACAGCGGCAGGAACAACAACCACAGAGGCTCCAACAACAACCACCACTAGTCCAACAACAACCACAGCTGCAGCAACAACGACCACAGTGGCTCCAACAGCAACCACCACTAGTCCAACAACAACCACAACTGCAGCCCCAACAACAACCACAAGTGCAGCAACGACCACAGTGGCTCCAACAGCAACCACCACTACTGCAACAACAATCACAGCTGCAGCAACAACCACAACCGCAGCAACAACAACCACAGGATTCCCAACAACAACAACAACTGCAGTAACAACAATAACTATAGCAGCCCCAATAACAACCACAACTGCAACAACAACGACTAGTCCAACAACAGCAGCCCCAACAACAACCACAGCGGTAGGAACAACAACTACAGAGGCTCCAACATCAACCACCACTAGTCCAACAACAACCACAGCTGCCACAACAACAACCACAACTGTAGGAACAACGACCACAGAGGCTCCAACAACAACCACCACTAGTCCAACAACAACCACCGCTGCAGCAACAACGACCACAGTGGCTCCAACATCAACCACCACTAATCCAACAACAACAACAGCAGCCCCAACAACAACCACAGCGGCAGGAACAACAACAACCACAGAGGCTCCAACAACAACCACCACTACTGCAGCAACAACAACCACAACGGCAGCAACAACAACCACAACTGCAGCCTCGACAACCACCACAACTGCAGCAACAACCACTACTAGTCCAACAACAACCACAGAAACCCCAACAACCACTACAACAGCCCCAACAACGACCACAGCCGCAACAACCACAACTGCAGCAACAACAACTGCAGCAACAACCACTGCAGTGGCCCTAACAACCACCACAACTGCAGCAACAACAACCACCATTAGTCCAACAACCACAGCCGCACCAACAACAACCACATCTTCAGCAAAAACAACCACAGCGGCCCCAACACCAACCACAACTGCAGCAACAACAACCACTACAGTGGCCCCAACAGCAACCACAGCTGCAGCAACAACAACCACTACAACTGCCCCATCAACAACCACAACTGCAGCAGCAACAACCACTACAGCAGCCCCAATAACAACCACAACTGCAACAACAACGACTAGTCCAACAACAACCACAGTAGCCCCAACAACAACAACTCCAGCAACAACAATGACAGAGGCCCCAACAACAACAACTGCAGCAGCAACAACCACAACTGCAGCAACAGCAACCACAGGGGCTCCAACAGCATCCACAGCTGCAGCAACAACAACCACTAGTCCAACAACAACCACAGAAACTCCAACAACCACTACAACTGCAGCAACAACAACCACAGCTGCCCCAACAACAACCACTACAGCAGCCCCAACAATGACCACAGCCACAGCAGCAACAACAACTGCAGCACCAACCACTGCAGTGGCCCCGACAACCACCACAACTGCAGCAACAACAACCACCACTAGTCCAACAACACCCACAGCCGCACCAACAACAACCACAAGTTCAGCAACAACAACCACCACAGCGGCCCCAAGACCAACCACAACTGCAGCAACAACAACCACTACAGTGGCCCCAACAGCACCCACAGCTGCAGCAACAACCACCAACAACAGTCCAACAACAACCACAGAAGCCCCAACAACCACTACAACTGTAGCAACAACAACCACTACAGCACCCCCAACAACCACTACAACTGCCCCATCAACAACCACAACTGCAGCAGCAACAACCACTACAGCAGCCCCAATAACAACCACAACTGCAACAACAACGACTAGTCCAACAACAACCACAGTAGCCCCAACAACAACAACTCCAGCAACAACAATGACAGAGGCCCCAACAGCATCCACAGCTGCAGCAACAACCACCACTAGTCCAACAACAACCACAGAAACCCCAACAACCACTACAACTGCAGCAACAACAACCACAGCTGCCCCAACAACAACCACTACAGCAGCCCCAACAACGACCACAGCCGCAGCAGCAACAACAACACCTCCAACAGCAACAACCACCAGTAGTCCAACAACAACAACAACCACAACTGCAGCAACAACAACCACAGGGGGCCCAACAGCCACTACAGTGGCCCCAACAGCAACCACAGCTGCAGCAACAACCAACACTAGTCCAACAACAACCACAGGAGCCCCAGCAACCACTACAACTGTAGCAACAACAACCACTATAGCACCCCCAAGAACCACTACAACTGCAGCAACAACAACCACAACTGCAGCAACAACAACAACTCCAGCAATAACAACCACAGAGGCCCCAACAACTGCAGCAACAACAATCGCCACTAGTCCAACAACAACGACAGCCGCACGAACAACAACCACAACTGCAGTAACATCAACCACAGAGGTTCCAACAACAACCACAGCAGCCCCAACAACAACCACAACTGCAGCAACAACCACAGAGGCTCCAACAACAACCACCACTAGTCCAACAACAACCACAGCTGCAGCAACAACGACCACAGAGGCTCCAACAACAACCACCACTAGTCCAACAACAACAACAACAGCAGCCCCAACAACAACCACAGCCGCACCAACAACATCGACAGCCGCACCGACAACCACAACTGCAGCAACAACAACTGCAACAACAACAACTGCAGCAGCAACAACCACTACAGCAGCCCCAACAACAACAACTGCAGCAACAACCACAACTTCAGCAACAACAACTGCAGCAGCAACAACCACCACTAGTCCAACAACAACCACAGCAGCCCCAACAACAACTACAACTGCAGGAGCAATGACTAGTCCAACAACAACCACAGCCGCAGCAACAACTACAACTGCAGCAACAACTGCAGCAACAACAACCACAACTGCAGCAACAACCACAGGGGCCCCAACAACCACTACAGTGGCCCCAACAGCAACTACAACTGCAGCAGCAATGACTAGTCCAACAACAACCACAGCCACACCAACAACATCGACAGCCGCACCGACAACCACAACTGCAGCAACAACAACTGCAGCAGCAACAACCACTACAGCAGCCCCAACAACAACAACTGCAGCAACAACCACAACTTCAGCAACAACAACTGCAGCAACAACAACCACAGAGGTTCCAGCAACAACCACCACTAGTCCAACAACAACCACAGAAGCCCCAACAACAACTACAACTGCAGGAGCAATGACTAGTCCAACAACAACCACAGCCGCAGCAACAACCACAACTGCAGCAACAACTGCAGCAACAACAACCACAACTGCAGCAACAACCACAGGGGCCCCAACAACCACTACAGTGGCCCCAACAGCAACCACAGGTGCAGCAACAACCACTACAGCAGCCCCAACAACAACGACAGCCGCACCAACAACAACCACAACTTCAGCAACAACAACCACAGTGGGCCCAACAACCACTACAGTGGCCCCAACAGCAACCACAGCTGCAGCAAGAACCACCACTAGTCAAACAACAACCACAGAAGCCCCAACAACCACTACAACTGCAGCAACAACAACTGCAGCAACAACCAGTACAGTGGCCCCAACAACAACCACAATTACAGCAACAACAACCACAACGGCAGCAACCACCTCTAGTCCAACAACAACCACAACTACAGCAACAACAACTACAGCAACAACAACAACGACTAGTCCAACAACAACCACAGCAGCCCCAACAACAGCCACACCCTCAAAAACAACAACAATTGCAGCTGCACCAACAACAACCACAACTACAGCAACAACTACAGCAGCAACAACAACTGCAGCAACAACAACCACAGGGGTTCCACCAACAATTACCACAGCTGCCCTAACAACAACCACAGCCTCACCAACAACAACCACAACTGCAACAACAACCACAACTGCAGCAGCAACAACAACCACAGCAGTCCCAACAACAACAACTGCAAGAACAACCAGTACAGCGACCCCAACAACAGCCACAACTGCAACAACAACAACTACAACAGCGGCGACAACAACAACTGTTGCAACAACCACTGTGGCGTCAACAATGACCACAGTCAGAGCAACTACAACAACAGCACCACCAGCAGCAGCAGCTCCAGCGACAACAACGGTTGCCTCTTCTGCAGTCATTAGCCAAACAAGTTTTCTTGTTATAATTGCAGTTGTTACAGCAGTTCTCTGCAATTAAGAACTAGATTGGAATAAGGCACTAAATCCAATTAACTTCTGTTAACATATTCAATAAATGTTTCATTTTATTTATACTTAATTAATTTATTCTAATGGTTTATTGTACCTGTATTTGTTTCATTACTGTATCTTAAATTTTTTAGGGAGGATGTTCAAACTTCCGATCTCTAACATTATGTTATTTCATACTGAGAAGTGATACATTCATGGACATTACAATAGATTTTCAGTCATTTTCTGATGAATCACACCTACTTTATTCAAATTAAGGACTAGTGTACATACAGTTCATGTCTCAATATCCAGAATCACTTCTAATCAATTGTGATGTGGTGGCCACATCATGAACAGCTATTGTTTGTGATGTTATTAAAGTGATGTTGATTGAAGTATTATGAGGCCATAGTTTGGTTTTGTATCCAAATGCATTTCCTGTTCTCAATTTAGTGGATGAATACTGAAGTGATTGTTTATGTAAACATTCAGTTATTAAATGTATTAAAGCATCAAATGCAGAAAACATTTATGTGTCCTTCAGCTTTAATTTCTGATGCAGCATCATACTAGTGTTTTGTTTCTGATGGAGAGTGTCCTGCAGCGCCATGTTGACTTGGCATCTGTTGCATAACAGATTATATTCCCTACGATCCAAGTACAGCAAAACCCAGCATGGTAGGCATCTAAAGAAACAAAATATAAAAACTAAAAAAACTAACTCCAATGCAGCAGAACACAGGTGTGAGATGCCAACAGGGATTTAAATCAAAAGTTAAGGAGAAAATGATTTGAAGGCTAACAGTGTGCAGACCTTTCTACTTTGTACCTCGCAGTCAAATACAAATGATATTTAGTCTTTCAGCATATTTTCGCCCGGATGTGTTTTCCTATAGTTTCTATTCAGAAAATAATTATTTATTATAATGTTGAGTTCAGTGTTCAGTTCAATTCAGTTTTTTTTTATATAGGGGTAATTCACAACCAAGGTCATCTCAGGGCACTTTACAGACAGAGAGGGTCTAGACCACACTCATTAGTATTAGTTACACAAATACAGAAACCTTGGGCAGAGCCTGCCTCTAGGTGGACGGAAATCTGCCCTGACCGGCTGGGGGGAAAGAGAGAGAGAGAGAGGAAGAGAGAAGACACAGCAGCATATGCAAGTTGTACATGCACGTACGTGCTGCTGTTAGCAGGACAATAATGATAATAATACAATAATGATAAGAAGTGGCAGCAGAGGACACGGGGCAGGTCGGTGGAGCCACAGATCAGATGTTCAGCTCTGGAGCCACAGGTATCTGTAGAGAGGTACAGAGAGAGAGACCAGAGAGAAACAAGCACAGCACTAGAGGAGAGAGGACACAGAGTTAATGACATGATCATATGTGAAAAGTAATTAATTACATTTCACTCAAAATAACAATAACAGAGAAATATTGTACTTTCTACCCTGAGTATATGTTGATGCTAATCATCGTTTACTTTGTGCTTATGATCTGAGAACCTCCTCCACAACCAGTCTCCAGCTACAGGGTTAATACACAGTTTTGCACATTGCTTCAGATTTTACAGCTGTTTTGTTTAGATAACAGTCATATTGCTCATATGAGATGTAACCAACATGCTTTATTATAATTTTTCTAATTTTATGGCCGTTTTTCTATTTGCTTTCTTGACTTTTGACTTGACTCATTTATGCATCAATGTAACAATAAAGTAAAGTAGCAAGAAACCACATTTTCATCCTGATTTGCATCAGCTACAACATTTGGTTGTCAACAGTCGGCCAACTGGATCATCTGACAGCAGAGGAACACAGCAGCTGCACATCATGATCGATACAATATGCCACTAAGAATCAGTGGGAAGTGATATTCGACCCTGAGTCAAGGATTATTTTAACAGTACATCTCAATAACAAGGTCATTTTAAAGGATTAATGAGCGTCACTGCAACAAGAGTGAAATAACTGAGAATGAATCACTTTCCTGAGCTTAGCATGAGCCGCTGAGCACACTATCAGTGGCTTTGCTAGTTTGTATATCACACGGTTTTTATGGGGTTGACAGTGTCGTTTATAAGAGAGGTGATTGACTGACACGATAATTTGCAGACTGTTTGCACTAGCAAAGCAGGATGTGCCACGAGATCAAGAGAAACTTAATACACTTTGATGAAATCAGGCCTGGTCATCAGCCAAGATACAAGTGATTTGTCTTTGGTGAAGAGCCAAGAATGTTATGCTCTTTTGAACACTTTTCATTGGTTCTCTGGAGCCGATGCACTTCCTTGATCTAAAAAGTCTGATTATAACGGGCATCGTTGTGTTAAACCAGAAAGGAGAGAAGCTGTTGACACAAAGTTTGACATAAAATTGTCAAAAATTACTGAATTTTTAAAAATGTATTGGACCTGATGTGACCAAACCAGGTAAAACAAACCAGAACATGGATTCTTCTTCTGGAAGCACAAAGCAAACAAAGCATTAGGATTACAGATTCACAGAAATGAGAAAAATCAGTTCTATCGTGAACCGAACAGAACATGTTTGATCCAAATGTTCTAAAACCGTTGACAGCTCTTCAAATGATGTTAAACCACTTTCCTGGGTTCACATTTTAGAGAAGCAGGCAGCCACTGCTGCTCTCTGACTCAAATATAATAACATGGGAGGTTCAGTCTGTGCCGCAACTAGGATGGGCTCCAGTCTGACCAAACCCTGAACAGGACGAACGGGTTTACAACAGGATTATAGATGGAGACTATGGACCCATTCACTTTATTGTGTTGGGTGAAACCTGCAGACTGTGACGTGTCAGCGTTCCTCTCTGAATTTAATGACAACAAATCAGCTCTTACTGGATCTCCATTAGCATTAAGTTTGGGGAACTTAGCGCGGGAAAGATGAAGGATGTAGTTATAAAACAGGAAATGTTTTGTCACATGACCTTTATTATAAAGAATCTTCTCAGGCCTATTTGACCTGAACAACAACAGTGCCTGCATATACAGTGTGTGCATCTGTATCTATAGATATATACTGTAAGTATTAGCATTGTATCTGACCAACAAGAACGCCCATCAAACATACCAAAGGAGATCTGGAGACTGCGGAGGCCATTTGAGCCCAGTGAGCTCGCGTCATATCCGCCATCCAGCTGGGAGAACCGGCAGCAGTGTGAGCTGTCGAGCCGAGGCGGGACGGATCCTTGTTTCTATGCTGTTCATGCCAAAGTCTGAAATTATAAATGTCGCAGGAGAAATCGAGACTTCAGGCAGCACAACTTTGGTCGACTGCAGCTTCAGTTTCCAGTTCTTAATCAACAGGAGCGACACCTGGCATTGTGCTCACTTCAGTCCGACCTTTGACCTCCACCACTGACAAAGTAATTTCCCCCAGCAGATATGTCGTCCATGAAATCCTGGTAGATCTGCAGCTTCTGGAATCCAAAAAACAGCCCAAGTTATCTGGAACCACATCTCTTCCTCATTCTGATGCTGGTCTGAACTGGTTTGGTCGGGATGATAAGCCGACGACCAGCAGATCATCTCCATCGTGTTTATAAGACTAAATTCAAATGAGCTGCTGCCGCATCATTGGCTAGATGTTTGTATTAACGAGCAGCTAAACAGGTGTTTCTAAGAAAGTCTGTAATAATTATACTATTGCTGTGTAATTAAGCAAAACATTCAGTAACACGCCACTTGAACATATACACTCAGTATATTTTAAATGTGTTTAGATTAAACTATTGATTTATTTCTTACTCCTGGTTTGAAACTGTTCATCAGTCGCGCCGTTCTCTCGTGAATCTCGTAACTTTGACTCTGTTTTCATTGAAAGGTTACTCTGAGTAGCGTTTGTTGTGAGCATGTGTCATTTTCAGTCCACTTATTGTAAGTTTTATCCAGATCATTCAGCCAGTTCTGTGGGCTTCAGCAGCTGCTGGAGTTGCAGGTGTTGATCCAAAGACCTGGATCCTGCATCTTGTGATAGAAGATGGTGGAAACTCATCTGACAGAGGCCCCGAGATGTGACGTAAGACCTCATGCTAATTCTTAAATATAATATTTATAAAATGAAACATGAAACATAAAATGAACATTTGAGTGAACAACGTGGAGGGAAGTCAGTGCTTTCATCCTCTTTTTCACTTCCACATATTTATAATTGACTTGTGACTATCTGCATGAAACAACTTGCTGCAGATCATTGGTAAGGAAGTAGATCAGAGCTCTGACAATGACTGAAATGTTCTACAGTAACAAAGAACCATTAAAGGAAACAGACCCAGGTCATTAAATCGACTTGTAAAGTGTCACAGTGCACGAGCGGCGTCTGCAGCCATCGTTGAAACCATGGCAGGTATTATGTTTGCATTGGTGGAACAAAAGATGCAAACGTGATAATGAAAAGGTTCTTGAGCACAGCTTCAATCACGAAGGGATTCACCCTTACTCCCAGTGCACCTGCCACGTCCGTCTCACCTGTGTCCTCAGGCTGATCTCATCTCAGATAGGTCTCATATAAAAAGAAGAACTGAGGCTGGAGAACCTCACAGCTCCACTGCACGCAACCACCCTCAACACGAGGAACATGTGAGTAGTTAATTTATTTTTTAATTATGTTTGTATTTTCTTATTTTTAGCATTTTATCATAAGGGTTTTATGTGCATGTGTATATTTAAAGCAAGATTTCTAAACTGTTTATGATCCAATACATTAATCAATTTACAATTTAATTAAATTGTAAATTGTAAATTAATCAAATCCAAATACAATTTTCACTCATCAATAGAATTCACATTTTATACATTACACTAAAGAAACATGGCAGAGTTTTGACCTGTTTTATTGTACTTGTTTTATTGTGCCAGATTTTAATGTGTTTAAGTTTTTTAAAAAATATTTCTGAAAAAAAACTTTAACACTTTAAATAAATACAGTGATACAAACAAACAAAGTTTGTCATTATACTACGATCAACACATTTCAATACACATTTTCATTTGTTTTTTTAAATTTAATTACAATCTTATATTTAATTTATATTTAATATTATATTTAATTATATTTTAATTGTCCTAAACTGGATTCAATAAATTACAGACATACTGGAAACAAAAGCAGTTTCATAATATGTCACTCAGTTGATACTCGTTTATTCAATATCCACATTTTTAGGTTTTTTAAGTGATGAAAATGAACCATTTCATGTGTTTTTAGAAAGCGGGGCAGAGAAACTACACCTGCGTCACCATGACTACAGCT
Source organism: Datnioides undecimradiatus (assembly GCA_008933995.1). Classification (NCBI taxonomy): domain Eukaryota; kingdom Metazoa; phylum Chordata; class Actinopteri; order Lobotiformes; family Datnioididae; genus Datnioides; species Datnioides undecimradiatus. The sequence goes on along the minus strand of WARS01002854.1, from coordinate 109,634 downwards.
GTTTGGGTCGTCCTGCTTCTGTTTGTTGGTAAGAAAAACTTTAATTTCAAAAAGAACAAGTTTGAACCAGAAACATGAAAATGATCCAACGTTTTCTGATCAACACAGCCTCAGGCGACGCACAGTCAACCACAGCTGCTGTAACAACAACCACAGCTGCTGTAACAACAACCACAGCTGTTCCAACAACATCCACACCTGCTTTGACAACAACCACACCCACACCACCAACAACCACACCTGCTTTGACAACAACCACACCTGCTTCGACAACAACCACACCCACACCAACAACAACAACACCTGCTTCGACAACAACCACACCCACACCAACAACAACCACACCTGCTTCGACAACAACCACACCCACACCAACGACAACCACAACAACACCAGCAACAACAACCACACCCACACTAACAACAACCACACCTGCTTCCACAACAACCACACCTGCTTCCACAACAACCACACCCACACCACCACCAACAACCACACCCACACCAACAACAACCACACCTGCTTCCACAACAACCACACCCACACCAACAACCACACCAACAACTACATCCACAGCCTCCTCCGCCTTCATCAACAAAATCAGTCTCCTCTCCGTCGTCGTGGCTGCGATTACCCTTGTTCTTCAGTTCGGCTGTTGAAGGTTACGATGCTGTAACTAAACTGATACGCTGACTTGTTTTGCTGTGTGTGTGTGTGTTTCCCTCCTGGAGGTGTCACTTCTGTGATGGGAGGACTCACTGGAACACTCTGAAGTTTGTCTGTAACTGTAAACTTTCTGTTGTTTACAATATAGTTTTTCCAATGTTTTACGTGTCAGTGCTTTATATATTATAGTGTGTCTGCATAATAATTTACGCTAAATCAACTTAATTATTCATGTTTATTGAAATTTTAATATGTGGTTTTATCAAATCTGACTCACAGCAAACAAATAATAACAACTAAAACCTCAAAAACAGGTTAGTTTTTCACCTTTTAAACAAAAGCAAAGAGAAAAAAAAAAGATTTTTAATTATCACAATAAATGCTAATCATTATTTTTTCTGGTTTAACTGATTTTCGCTCCTGAGTGAAAGTTAAATCAGACTGTGACTGTGTTCAAACTGCTCTTTATTCATCAACATCTGATAAAAAGAATCTTAAAAATCACAGTTGGCTCACAGCGTCTGAATTCATACAGTGATAAATTACACAATGGAAAGACAACACAACTGAAACCAGCTCTGCACCAATGATACTGCACCTGACATGCTGCAACATGCTAACACGCTAATATCAGCACATCATCGTATTCTGTAGCTGATTACCTGCAGCACCATCAAACACCCACGGCTGCACACAAGCTTTTAGTATCTGCAAGTTAGCTTAGCTTCACAGTTAGCAATGGCTTCTCCCTCTCCCACTGTCTGTCTGTCCCTCTGCCTCATTCAGTGACAGTGGTTCATACAGTAAATGTAGTTTATTGGCTGTGATGCACGTGAGCCTGCGTCCTTTTGTCCGACTGCCAGTTGCAATCCTCCTGTCCCTGGATGCAAACTATGCATCACAGATGTTTGTTAGATACACACAAACACACTGTCCCTGAGCTCCAGCTGACACACACACACACACACACACACACACACACACACACACACACACACACAATAGACATTGACCAATCAGGACTGAGCTCTGCAGTGTGAAGAGCAGCAACGCCCTCTGCTGGAGCAACAGTGCTCACACAGGAGCTGATAAAGCAGAGGAGTCTGATGATGCAGGAGGTCGAGATGTTTGTAAAGAATCGCGCACACACACACACGCATACACATCTCAGTGGAACAGCACCATCGCCACAGTTTCACGCCACAACCCCAAACTTAATGTAGAGCAGCCCTCAAATCACTTGTTTTGTGTTTCTGCGTTGATTTTGTGTCTTTGAAGTTGTGTCTATTTGCAGTGGTGTTGTCCTTTGCAGCTGAGTTGTGTCTCTCTGTGGTGGTTTTGCATTTGTCTGCAGCGACTTTGTGACTCTGAGGTTGTTTTGTGTGTCTGCAGCGACTTTGTGACTGTTTGATTTGTGTCTCCTTGTCGTGGGTTTTGTGTTGTAGTTGTTTTCCATCTTGTGGTGTTTGTGTGTCTCTGTTGTCGTAGTTTTATGTCTCTGCAGTAGTTTATGTCTTGCTGTACTGGTTTGTGTGTCTTTGTGGTGGTTTTACCTTTTTGGAGCTGTATTGTGTCCCTGCGATGTTGATATGTGTCTTTGAAGTGGTTTCACGTCTCGTTGTCTGTCTTTTGTGGTTATCTGTTGTGTTTTTGTGTCTTTGTTGTGTCTGTTTCTAGCTGTTTTGTGTATTTGTGCTCACTCTGACTTCGTCATTAAATGCGTCACTGAGGCATCAGTTTGTTCTATTTCAGGGCTTTCCAGGCTGGTTTGGACGCGCTGCTTCCTGCTGTCTGTGAGTGACTGTTCCTATAAGAGAAACAGTTTAAAAACGAGTGTAATCATCATTTATCACACTGCAGTTTCACACAGGAGGGCGCGTCCAGAAGAAGAAGCCCTGCAGCAGAACATTATTTCACTCTGGGCCTGCCTGGTTTAAGTGCATCGATGTGTTTGCAGTTAAGGCGAATACCTGCTCAGATTAACTTCTCAGAAAAACGAAGGACTGGGTGCAGGACTTTTTCACTGATACAAGAACAGCAAACAGAAAAGTGTCTGGCACCGATTCAGACTCCTATCAGATCAGCCTGAGGCTTCACATGCAGGGCGTCAGGCGGGTAGTTCAAGGGGCCTGGGAAAGTGGAATGTTCACACACACACACACACACACACACACAGAGTTGGTGGGTAGTTCATAAACTCACAGGAAGGCTAACAGCATATTTAGCATAGGCCGTTAGCTCAGGGCGAACAGGAATAGCAGTGCATTCAGATTAGATTAGATTAGACTGAATTCTGTTGCTGTTGTGCAGCGTACAGGTAGACAGCCAATGAAATGCAGTTAGCATCTAACCAAAAGTGCAAAAGAGTAGTATTATTATAAAGTTTGTGCAGATGATTTATGTGCAATACACAGACCTGTATGTGCAAATTGTTTTGGTTGAGTGTACAATATAAGTAGGGGTGAAGTGAACAACGTGAGAACATCCAGGAAATACACAAAGCCTGTGGGTAGCTTAGGGAGTAAAGGAGGCTGGAATGTTCCAGTAAATACACAGAACCAGGAGGAAGTTCAGGTGGTTTGGTATTTCCCAGCAAAACCCCGAGCCAGCATGTAGCTCAGGAGGTCTGGGAGTGGGGACAAACAGACCCAGGTGCATCATGGGGCTGGGTGTGTTGAGTGCACACAGCTGGCCAGCAGGTGAACCAGAGAGCACATTTGACTACATGTTTAAGTTATTTTGTGTAAAACAATGTTAAAATATCACAGATTGCAGCTGAAGAAGAAACGTGTCTTTAGGATATGTCCTTCCTGCAGCGAGGTGTGTAGCATCTCTGCTATTTGGCACAAGTGAGGTACAATTCCACGCACTGCACGGGTCTCGCCCAATAAAACCACAGTCTGTGTTTGCTGGCACAGCTGGAGGGAGGGAAAAGTCAAAGTCACATTCGGCGCGGAGGTTGAAACCTTCCAGACGTTTGACCCGCGGGCCTCAGGAGACAGGTTTGAAATGTTCAGCATTCCTGCGAGGAACATTATGTAGCTCACGATGTTCTCTTTGCATTTTTACGTAAGGAGAAAACTGGATTGGCTGTTTCATGACACAGAAACTCTCAGAAACACAGATAAACTCTCTCCCTGCAGAGCGTCAAACAGCTACAATCAGTGTTTTAATTACTATGAACTGTTAGACGATGAAATGATGAGACAGTTTAAAAACTTTGAACTCCTTGATGAACCTTCACTGACCAGAATAAACCCAGTTCATTCAAGTGGGAGCGTGGGATGCTGGGAGTTGTTGTCTTCCTGTCAGCTGGGATTCCTTCAGTGTTGATGGTTCAGGAGGTTTTTACTGGGAGCTGAATTCTCCACAGAGGTCTCCTCCTCTCCAAAACAAACAGAGCCGCTGATTCAAACCCAGAGAAACACTGAATAAAGCAGTTCCACCTTAAAAACCACTGTTTCTCCCACGCTGTCGGCCGCACACGGGACGTCCTGGAGGGGCGGCGAGCCGAGCTGCTGCTAACGTTTGCTCAGCTTGTTTCTCTGATAACTTCAGATCCAGACGTCCGACGACTGAAATCCTTCATCTGCTTCAGATACAGAGTTAAAAACAAGCAGCGGCTGAAAAGAGGAGCACAGAAATGTGTCTTACAGCTGATCCAGAGTCAGTTTATCAAGCTGCTGACACACAGAAATGTGTCTTACAGCTGATCCAGAGTCAGTTTATGAAACTGCTGACACAGACAACACTGACACATAACCAGAGATCTAGGACGTGTAGAACATAGATGAACAACATGTAGAACATAGACCCAGTTGTTTCAGACGTTTCACTGCAGCTGATGTTTGGCCTGATTTTTATTTGATTTTGATTGATTTTTATTCCATATTTAAAACTTTAAAACTGCTGGAATCTGACGAAATTACAACATTTCTTAAAACATTCTGGGAGTTTCAACAAACAAACAGCATTTTATTTGTTTTGAATCTTCACTGTGAGTCTGAAACCTTTCATAAGTTGGCAGCACGTGTGTTCAGTCGGCGCCTCGTGAGCTTTCGTCGTCAGTGACCTAGAACACGCACTCAAGCCTGCAGAGAATGGCTCGTGATGTGATGAATCCTTTAATTGAGGCCTTGCAGGTTCTCAATGTTTCTTCCTGCTCCGGCTTTGGCTTCGCTCCACGGGTTATTTTTGTTCAGGCATGAGATGCAGCACTTCCTCCTCCAGCAGCCTGCGTCACTTTGACTGTAAACTGATGAAAGTTAAACAAACATTCAGTATCAGAGTTTACACCCGTGTGTTTGTGTGTTTAAATAGTTTTACTTTGGATTCTCTTCATCCTGCTGACACTGATAACATGAAACTCAAAGCTAATGTTTGCTTTTTGTCTGTAGGAAATGTTTGTTTGTTCCTCTTCTTAAACACTCAGTGAGATATTGATGTGTGTCTACAGACCCCGCTGCTCCGCTCACCTCTCCTCCATCAGCTGCCCCTGATTTACCAGCTGTGGGTTACGGCTCAGGTGGAGTCCTGTTTGGTCTCAGTGACCTTGTTGTCCTCAGCTGGGCTGACAAGACCTGAAAAGAAGAACGGTGTGTGTGTGTGTGTGTGTGTGTGTGTGTGTGTGTGTGTGTGTGTGCATGTGAGAGAGAGAGACGAACGCGCTGGGCAGGAACAGGGAGGAAGGTCGGCTCTGATGCACAGAAACTGACCTGAGAGGCTTGTGAGTGTGACGCCGACGTCAACACACAGGTGATTATTACCTGTGATAATCGCTGAGTCTGCAGTTTGGACCTTTGACTCCACACACCTGCACGTTGAAGCTGCAGCGGAGCGGCCGGTGGCGAGGCGCCCGGTGGATCCTCCAGCTTCAGCTGTAAACATGATCCACAAGTGCAACCACACAACATCACCGAGCAGCTGAAACAACAGAGGCTGAGATCAAACAGTCGTTAGGGTCACGACCCCCGACCCATCCTAGAGGGGACACACACACACACACACACACACGGTCTGTTTGTCCTCGATTTGTGTGTCTGTTTAGTTCAGTTGTGCGTCGCTTTGTGCTGACCTGTTGTGGTACTGCTGCGTGTCTCTGAGGTAGTTGTGTGTGTTTTTCGGTGCTTCTGCGTCTCTGTGGTCATGTGACACCTGTAATATGGAAATGTTCGTTAATCCCTGGATTTACGCCGACAGTGTAAACACCAGCACACTCACACCGGGCTGCTCCGAGCTCTCAGCTACCTGCATGGCTAACCGAGCTAACTGGCTAACAGCAGCTATAATTAGTAGCGTTTAGCGGTTACCATAGCAACATGTAAAGCTGCCTGTTCATCAGCAGCCTGAGGGCTTCAGGTTTCTCCATCAGATCTGATCCAGGTGCAGCTTTGACGACGCTTTTACTAAAAACGTTCATCAGCGTAAACAAAGCTGAATCACTCAGACGCAGATCTCAGGTCAGGAGCTTCATCAGTACGACAGACACCTTTAATGTTGCATTAATTAATCTGACATCAGATGTAGTGATCATTGCCTCAGGACATGAAATTCCTCTGCTGTCTGAGAGTTTTTACACAAAAGAAGCTTCAATAACCTCGTTGATGATTATTATATAAACACATTGAAAACCCAGAACTGATGAGCAACGGTTTATTCTTATATTTTATATTTGATTCCTCAGAGGTTAAACGGCTGGATGTGAGTGAGTGTGTTCAGCCGAGGTTTCAGGTGTGTGTGTGTGTGTGTGTGTGTGTTTGTCTGGACAGCCTCCCTTTAACTCTACACACAGAGGTGAACACAACAACAGGAACACGATGCACAACAACGCTGCAAACTGCCGCCTCATGCAGCTGAGCAGAAAAAGCAACATCACGCTGCGTGAATCTGTGAATATATTAATTATGAGGATAAAATGAAATAATTAGTACCACAGTGGTAAAATCAAACTGCAGCACAGGTCCTGTGACGACACGAGGTGGCTCCTTTGGGCGGTGAGAGGACGCCGAGGTCCTCACAGGCCTGAGGCTGATGAACCAGCAGCTATCAGGGTTTCACTGATGGGGGTTCAAGTCAGTTTTATGTGGAAACACTGAATTACAATGAAATAATGTTGAAATAAGTCTAATTTTATTAAAAAAGCCAAAGGTTATCGAGGTTCTATTGGGCTAATTAACACAGTTTAGTCATAATTAGATGCATTTTCATTTATTTTTCTTCGTGTTATGAGCTGAAAGTCATATTTTGACATTTATATGGATATTTTCAGCCTCCTGCATGTCTGGGGACCTCTCTCTCCCTGATTGGCTGCAGGTGAGTTTGTTTAATTGATTAATTGGGTGCAGGTTCATTCCAGGCAGCTGATTGGCTCCTGACTCCCAGCTTCCCATTTAAAGTCCGTCTCCTTCCGCCTCCTGCAGTGATTTGTCTGAGCTCTGGGTTCCTCGTAGTTCCTGCCTGCGCTGCCTCTTCTTCGTGTGTGTTTTGAATGTTTTTAATGTAAATTGATGTTTTTTGATGACTTGAGTTTTGTATATTTCACATTAAGCTGCACAGTTTGATCAAAAACCATAAGAATCTTTTGTTATAAATCCATGAAACTGCTTGCATCTGAAAACGCTGGTCCCAGCAGCTCAGAGTGAACTTTAAACCAGATTCAGACAGTGTGATTGATCCCGCGTTGGATCCACGACTGCGAACCGTCGTCCGTCATCTCAGAGCTGCAGAAAGGCCAATGAGTCCAAATCGTGAGAACAGCAGCTCGTCCAAAGGCAGCCCTGTAGAGTCCAGAGTCCAGAGTCCAGATCTGCCGGACGAGGCTGACAGAAGATCACTGATGTCACATGATCTGCATATATAATGACTTCCTGTGCTTTGGTGTCTCTCCCGCCACTGATTTGGTTTTTGCAAGAGCGACTTAAGCTCACACATCCCCTCCGCAGCAGCTGGTGTGTGTGTGTTGCTGTGTGGTGGGTTAGGGAGACGGGAGGAGGCCGACACCTGTCAGCGCTGCAGCACCGACAGGGGACATGAACGCATCACAAAAAAGCTGAATCGGCATCTTTGCGACACGTGTGTAGTCTTTTTGCAGTCGATGAGTGAAAATTGATTCAGCAGCTTTGGATTTGGTTTGCTGTGTTGCTATGACAACAACTAAAGATGTACATTAACCCAGATTTAGAGACCCCTAACAGTGTAAAGTCTGCTGACCTCAGCTCTGCAAGCTGTGGTTTGATGTGACGGACACCAGAGGGCAGCATTACCCAGGGTTCCCTGCAGCAGCTTCACCCTCCGCTGTGTGTTTCATTAATCTCACACACATTTTGGACATAAAGAACTTTTAAACTGTGACTCATTCGCTTCAGAGCTTCGTTCTGCTGCGTCTGACTCTCTGAAAACAGAAACTGTGGCGTGGACGCGTCGGGAATGAAGAGTGAAAATACTAACACAGGCTGCCGTGAGACATCCGTAACTGTGATCCAGTCAGGGAAACACGAGCCCTGATTGGCTCAAAGGGAGCCACTCAGCTGTCAGGACGTGATGACATCTGCTCGACCTGCACTCAACTCTGTAACAATCGAACGCTAACACTTAAGATTTTACTTAGAAGATGGTTTGCATGTAAATCTCACGTTTAGATACAACATCTGAAAACTGTGGTTTGAACTTTAAAGTTTGTCAAAACTCCAACCAAAGAACAAAGAGCTGAAAATAAAGTTTCACGGTTCCTCTGCATCAGTAGGATCCACACCGTGCTGCACAGCCTCACTGCGAGCAGGGGACACTCCAGTCCTTCCTGTTGACTTCTGTTGTTAACACGGTGAAACAGTCACAGCTTGGTGTGATTTAAGGAAAGCAGGATCAGGTCAAAGGTTAAACTTGTAGGCCTCTATGAAACAGTGGACGTCGCCATGGTGACGCCACCCACTGGTTCATAAAATGACAATGTTGCTTTTAGAGGTGACCACATCTGGACGAGAGGGCGGAGCTTCCATGGAAACACATCCCATCGCCATGGTAGCAACATGTCAGCGACACGGAAAACTAAAAATACATAAATAATTTCTGTTTATCGTTGATTTTCCTCTAAATTAGACAATAATTCCCAAAACAAACATCCTGCTGTGTTGAAGCAGACTCCAGACTAACGGCTGTGACCGTAACCTCAGCAGGTAAATGTTCCCGAGGTCACAGATCAGGTGAGACGTCGGCTCGTGTCTGTGCAAACAGGGAGTGCAGTCGCCCCCCGGAGGCCGTTAGAGGGAGCTTTCTAATAAGGCTGCTAACATCTCACATCCACCCTCTGCAGACCATATCTGCATATGTTCTGCATATTCACATGCTGCGTGCTGTTTACACACAGTTCACAGCTGGGAAACACGCTCGGATCAAAACGATTCACAGAGAGCAAGAGCAGGCAGCAGACTCTTTCAGAGGATTAACGAACAAAATGGAAAATCCCTTCACTGCGTGCACACGAGAGGCTGCAGGGCTGCACCGCCTCCTCCGTCAGCTGCCGCTTCATTCATACCTGCAGCACCTGAAGTGTGCGCACGCCGACGCCCTCCTCCTCCTCAGATCCTTTTACTCCCTGATCCGCTCCTCTCCAGCGTTTCTGCTCTCTGATAAAACCTCATTTATCTTCCCCGCCGTCATTTCCACCCTTATCTCCACCTACTCTCTGCTTTCTACGAGGTCTTCATCTCGCCGCCCACTCCCTCGTTCGCTGTGCCCATTGGTTGCTGTGCCAACGGCTCAGGGCCTGTTTTTCTCTCTTCAGGTCTTCACCTTTTGCTTCTGTTGCTGTTTGAGTTCACAGAAACATCAAACCGGCCACTGAAATCTGCTTTCTCCACAACTGGGACCTCGACTGGTCCCCAATCAGTCTAAAGAGTGATGCATGAGTCACACACACACACACACAGTTTCTCGTCCCAAGGTTATTTCTAATGAGTTGTATTGTTGGCTGCAGCAGCAGCAGGAACAACACAGACCAACATGCCTGACAGCACAGGAACAAAAGGTGGCGTTGGTGGCGAAGTGTTCAGGTGCATGGTTGAATGACGAGCACTCAGATCTGATCTCTCTCTCTCTCTCTTATCTCCTCACAGTTCACAGGCGGCTGCTCTGTTGCAGAAACACTGAGCTTCAGACGAAGACGGTGTCTTTGTCTTCTGAGGAGCTGGAGGTCAGAGGTCAGTGGACCTCCAACAACCATCACATCTGCTCCTGTCCTGCTGTCTGAAAGAGCAGCAGCAGCAGCAGCAGCAGCAGCAGAAGAAGATGATGATGATGATGATGATGATGATGATCATGATCTCTGCACTCTGCACAGTTTCAGCATCAGTATCTTGCTGACGCAACATGATGATGTCACAGTGAAGCCGACTTTTGACCTTTTGGATATAAAACGTCAGTTTGCATCGGTGCAGCAGGAGGAGGAAGAGGAGGTGCAGCAGGAGGAGGTGCAGCAGCAGGAAGAGGAGGAGGTGCAGGAGGAGGTGCAGCAGGAGGAGGAGGAGGAGGAGGTGCAGCAGGAGGAGGAGGTGCAGGAGGAGGTGCAGCAGCAGGAGGAGGAGGAGGAGGTGCAGCAGGAGGAGGTGCAGCAGCAGGAGGAGGTGCAGCAGCAGGAGGAGGAGGAGGAGGTGCAGCAGCAGGAGGAGGTGCAGCAGGAGGAGGTGCAGCAGGAGGTGCAGCAGCAGCGGGAGGAGGGCAGCAGGAGGTGCAGCAGGAGAACAAACATCTCAGCTCATTGTGTCCATCAGCTGTTCAGGATGTTGCAGAGGAGCTGCAGACGGATCAAGGTTACTGAACGCTGCAGGAGGAGAAACAGCGATGGAGGTGAACACACACTCACACACACACACACGCACGCACACACACCTACACACACATACACACACACACACACAGTGATGTGTGTAATAGGTCACGCTGACACATGCTGCAGCATTTGTGTTTGTAAAAGTGTATCTCTGTGTGTGTGTGTGTGTGTGTGAGTTTGCCAAACAGTGAACGGCCATCTGCTTCATCGATGGGAAGCTCACAATCACACTGAGAGACAGACAGAGAGAGAGAGAGAGGGAGAGAGAGACATATGGACAGATGAATAGATAAATGGATGGATGAGTAGGTAAATGATGGATGGGTGATTGAACGAGTGAACAGATTAAGGTTAATTAGACGACGGAGGGATGAGTGATGGACGATGATACAGAGGGAGCAGATGAAGTGAGTGAGCAGCTGATGAAGGAAGTGTCAGAGGAGAGAGAGACAGAAGGAAAACAGATGAGACGTAAACTGATGTTGTTACAGTTTCACACTCAGGGTGAAGCAGTCAGGCTGTCTGAAGTCCTGCTGAGACCAGTGTGTGTGTGCATGTGTGTGTATCTGTGGTACAACAGCGCCTCCTTCTGACCAGGTTATGAACTGCACAATTGTCTGATTGGACACCAGAAACATGGAGTCTCACTGTGTCAGAGCTGTATTCAAGCCACTTCTCAGTCAAATCACAGGATCCTTTGTTTGCAGGAGCTCTGCTGCTCTGCATCCCAACCTGTCATCCCATTCCTGTCTGCAGGCGAGTCAGCAGGCTGACCGGGCTGCATGCAAACACATGCAGCACTGTGGTGTTCATGCTGTGGTGGTGGGTCACTCCTGTGTAACGTGTAATAACTCCATGTTGCACCTTTTGCATATTCAGACACTGCGCAGTTCACTTCATGTGTGTTAAAGTGTTTGAATCTGTGGACGAACGACTGTTGCTTTATTGCATTCGGTTCAAATGCAGCGACATCACATCCCAGCTTGCAGAGATGCATGTGATGAAGACGCAGCTGATCTCGTTTGGAGGAGATCGTGCTGCATCATGCTGCGTCGGTGCTGCGTTGCTGCTGCCGGTCTCGCTGTGTCTGAACTCTGGAAACAAAACCTGACTGAAGTGTTTCATTCACATGTTGCCGACTCGACAGTAACTGAGCAGCATGTGCAGGGCACAAAGCTCCTCATGCACACACACACACACACACACACGGTTCATGAGAGCTGCGGCTAATAAAGGTTAAATGAAAAGATTAGAGTGGGGCAGAGCTGCTGAAACGCTGCCACTGTAGAAGGTCAGATGGTAAAGCTGTGTGCTGATGCCCCCCCCCCCTGTCTCTTATACAGCTCATTATGGACGCAACATCAACTCCATTATAGATTTAATAAATCCTGCGGCCTAACGCGGCCATCAATCATCCTCAACACTGAAGCCTTATTTAAAGCAGCGCCGCAGCCCGAGGCTGGTTTTTAAAAGGTTGATTGGATTTTATTTATTAGCTCCAGCAAAGAGGCTCTCAGCCCGCGCCCGGCTAATAGACTGTGTAGCATAGTCTGGAAATTAGCAGCGTGTCTCTAAAACCTGACTTTTGATCCTTAATCCTTATTCTGAGTTAAATCACATGAAGCCGCTGCCTGTTGCTGCAGCTCGACTCCACCGCAGCCGGGTTCACCTGAGCCCTACCTGAGTTTAAACGCTGCCGACCTGTGATTGGTCAGGGAGCGGTCACATGTGCTCAAACCTGCACGGCTAACCTCAGAAACCTCACTCGACAGAGACAAAGAGCGAACAGTCCTCTACTGTGTGCTTGTGTTACGTTGAAGATGATGTCACAGCAGTTTGACGCAGCGCTGCTACGGCGATCAGCTAAGTGTTGCCTACATATACATGGTACAAGCTGCAGAGGAGAACAGCTGCACGGATGTTTCAGATTCAGGATCCTTCGCTGTCAAACTGTCATGGCTGAACAGAGCATTGTTGATGCTGGTAGCAACAGCATAAACCCAACTGAGCAACAGAGCAATTTAGTTGATTTGCTGGTTGCAACTGACAGCACAGGTTGAGTCCAAACCTGCAGCAACAGGTGCGTCTGTGTCAGTGAACCCCCCAGAGGCTGCAGCCCGAAGTGATGTATGGATCTAAATATCATGTTTTTTCTTTGATGGCGTTTATTTTAATGCATCTTTAATAATAAACAAAACAAATGGTGAACTCATCATGTCATTGATCACTGCAGTACGGTGGCCTGCAGGGGCATGAAAGGCAAAGGAAACAGGTCCCTGCTGCTTGCAGAACCTGTGAGACACCAGTGTCCTGGATCATCATCGTCCACCAACAAACCTGCAGGACTCATCTCTGCAGAGACGCTGATGATTTTGTTCAACCTCAGACCTCAAACTGTGATTTCAGCCAATCATCAGCTTCCAAACCTGTGATGTCACCCAACGACTTGATTGTTTTGTGTCGATTCAGCTGCAGAGGCGACGTTTCTGGACGCTGTCGTTTGAACAGTTTCATCACACTTTTCTCATTAAACCGCTGAGCAGCGGCAGAAAGCCACTTTCCTGTGCAGCTCTCCGGGCTCTGCATCGTGTAACAGAGCATTAAAGAGAACAATAGAGCAATTTCACTCCCAATCTCTTCCCAGTGACACGGCAGATAAACTGCGTCCTGCTCTGAACTGTCCGCTCTCTGCAGCATGAGGTAATGAAGTAATTAGGACGTGCGCTTGACCTGGGACCGCCGCTCGTGTGTGCCGCTTCCATTTTGTTTCACCGCTTTGATGTTCAAGGGGAAAGAAAGAAAAAAACCTGATTTGATTTTTGGTTTTTGTTCTCAGCAGCACGGAGGTGGCGACTCTGCTGCGACCGGCACGGTCGCCGCGATCTTCCCTTTGAAGATCATCTTTCCATTAGAGGCGGGAGGTGCAGAGGTGACGCTCATTACACTCGGCCGATAAAAGCTGTGTGACGAGTTTAATCTTGCTGCATTGGTTCCACATGAGAGTCCAGCCGGTGGAGTCGTGGACAGAACTAATGTTTTTATGATTCAACACTGGATGCAGAGCGAGCCGAGGACCCAGACGACGATGTTTTCCTTTCAAAGTCAAGTCCAAACAGCTGCGGGGCCGGTGTTTATCGTGTTTCTACCAGACAGATGAAGTTAATTTCATTTATTTGTCTTCCTCTTGTTCTGTGTCAGTTCATCTGTGTTTGCTGCTGCTGTTGTTTCTTGTGTTTCATTGTGTTTTCTGGCTTTCTGCTGTGTTGTGTCACAGTTTCCCAGGCTTGGACTCTGCAAACACCCACAAACGCTTCTGTCATTCCATCTCTGTGAAGCTTTAATCGCTGAGATGCAACTCGCTCTCCGTCCCTGTTGTCCTCCCTCCTGTTGCACGAGAGCTGCATTCATTTCCCAGTTCTCAGATCTCCTTTAACTCCTCACACACAGTAAACAACATCCTGTGTTCAAATCAAATTAAACATTCACAACAGACGGGCTGCTCTGTACTTCACCCTCCAAGTCCTCAAAGAGACACTAAACCTCTGAAAGTGGCTGCATACAAAGGAAAATCATGCACATTTAAAAATGCATTGCAGCTGCAGGTAAAGTTGCAGGGTGAAGTAATTCAGCATCAACTAAACCAGACATGATGATTTAACAGCTGAGAGTGTGTGTGTGCGTGTATGTGTGTGTGTGTGTGTGTGTGTGTGTGTGTGTGTTAACGAGCATGCAGACGGTAACACAATCAGAGATGAAGGCTAATGAGTCAAGTCACTGTCATTGGTCCCTTCCTGCTGCTGGACTCATTACGCTGTGCGTCAACACGAGGCTGCAAATTAAGAAACAAACTTTATTTAAAACTCATTGTGTCAGTTTGTCTCGCTGTGCAGCAGCGCCCTGCAGCCTCCTCTGAGACGAGCAGATCAGCTGCAGAAACATGCTCATCTTCCATTTTTCACTTAGAGCTGTTGAATAAAGCTCCTTTTGTCTCTTTAACGGCACAGAGCAGGCGCATTATCAGTAACTAGAGGCGTCACCTCACACACAGGAAGAACCAAATGAGACGAATGCAGAAACAACACATGACGAAATGCAGCCGGAGGAGTTTCATCACGTGTGTTCGAGTCTTTGTGTTGAAGTCGTTCTCCGTCCTGTCAGTAAACGTCATGTTTCACTGTGAAATCCAACAGAACAGATTTATCTGTGTGTGTGTGTGTGTGTGTGTGTGTGTGTGTGTGATGATTCCAGTTTTTACTGCAGGTCCTGACCCGACCCGTCACTCCGTCCGGTGGTTTATTCAACTCTCGATGTGTTCGTCAGTGCGGTCCACGGGGGGGTCAGAGGTCACAGTCGCAGCTCCACTGCAGCCTGTGCAGCTGTACAACACCACATCACCGCAGCTCGTCTCTGCAGCATCACGGCATCACATTCTCATTTAACAATGTTTGCTTCCTCCTGACTTTGCTTTTGTGTTTTTGTCTTCATGTAGCTACAGGCCAACATCAACCAGTCAGATGCTATGGCAGCAGCTAAGCTACGTCTTTATGAGCAGTCACTTCCTGCAGAACCACAGCTGCTCAGGTTGAATTTTAATAAACAAATACATAAATAAAACAATAAAGTGTTTTGCATGAGTTTCTCCATCACCTCATTAATGCAAACCGTGCAGATGTGTCTCAGTCCAGCGACTCCGCTGTGTTTCCTGTCAGGACTCGGAGCATCTGGCTGCATCGCGGACATGTCGCCGTATATTACTGCATTTTCTCGCTGCGTTTACGAGCGAGTGGCTCTGTGTGTTTGCAGCATCATGACTCTGCTCTGCAGCCTCACAGCGCCGGCCGCCTGCGCGTGAGTCCATACGCCCGTCTGCTGTCCACCATATGTCCACCCCCCCCCCCCGGCTGGACAGGCCGGGGTCCAGCCTGCCCTCTGCTCTGCTGCTAACCACACACACACACACACACACACACACAGTCACTAGCCTGTTATTTTGGCATAATTGTGTTAATGAGGTATTCACTCCGCGCTCCCTGACAAGCCTTTGTTAGCAGATAAGAGGTGGAGGATCAGATAGGACACCTGTGTGTGTGTGTGTGTGTGTGTGTGTGTGTGTGTGTGTGTGTGTGGTCTGGTTTTATCTTGTTCCAGCCGCTGACCCCCGTCACTGTGACGCTGACTCGTGTTAGCTCTGACTCTGAGCGGGTTACTGCAACTCTGCAGCGACCTGCAGTCAGACGCAGGTGACGTGTTCACGTGTTGAGTTGTAACATGAGGGAAACGATGAGGTTTGATTTAGGAAGTTGCCGCAGTGACTCAGTCGCTCAGGAGCTCCCAGTATCATCTGTCAACGCTCGTGCAGTTGCTTCTGCAGCCGGTGAGCTGCTGGGTTTGAATAAGGTGGTTGCACGTGAAGTGATGAGGCTGTCAGGCTTCAGGCTCTGTCTCCAGGAGAGAGAACCTGTCGACTGCTCGTCCACCGACTCGCTGCAGCCTCTGGTGCAGCTGGGAACAACCAGGAGGCAGAGACCTGCTGACCTGCTCCCTCAGTGTCCTCACTCTGACCCGGTCCCCCGGTCCCGTCTGAGCTCTGGGTTCATTTCTCAGAGCGAACTCACAGCTCAGCACGGCGGCGAATCCGAGGTTGAAAGGTCTGCGATGCATTAAAGA
The DNA here is from genome assembly GCA_008933995.1 of Datnioides undecimradiatus. Classification (NCBI taxonomy): domain Eukaryota; kingdom Metazoa; phylum Chordata; class Actinopteri; order Lobotiformes; family Datnioididae; genus Datnioides; species Datnioides undecimradiatus. The sequence continues at coordinate 93,478 of WARS01002854.1, read as the reverse complement.
GTAAATGTTAGTCACTCCTGGGCGGCGAGCCGAGCTCCTCTACAGTCAGAAATTAAAAGTTTTATGAAACAGGCTGCGATCGGGGGTAAATCCACGCTCACCGGGGAATCGTTCGCCGTCATCCCAACGACTTTTTCAGCTCTTTCTGAGCCTGTTGCAGTGAAAAATGATCATTTCACCGGCCGCCGTCTGAATGGGGGCAGGCGGTGATGCAAATGGAGGCCAAATAGCCTCCCCCGACCGGGCACGGGCCCAAAGCTCCTCCAGCTCCATCTCGGATGTGATAAGAGTCTCTGTAGCACTTTCCACAGCCCATTAGCTGTGGATTGATGAGAGCTGCTAACTTCCAGTTATTCAATCGCAGCTGGCCGAGGACCAGTAATGAGAGCTGGTGGAGGATCCTGTTGTTACACGGAGCAGGTGAGAGGTTCAGTCTGCTCCACCGACGAGTTACAGCGTGTCTATGACAACACGAAGCCGGTCGAGATCAGATTTTGTTTACAGCTCAAAATATTGACATTATAGTGCCATATTAATTATAACTTCAATTTTCCTCCCTTTTAACATAACTGAACAGCCAGTCATCCTCGATGACCTTAAAGACACCATCTCTCTGCCTCTCCCTCACAGATGAGAAGGTCACCATCTTTGATCAGACAGAAGTCAACCTCGTGGCTTTCAGAAGAACCATCTACCTCGCCATACAGTCCAGGTAACGCAGGAACACACACTCACACACACTCACACACACTCACACAGTTAGTGATTCAGTTGTCTCTCAGGGTGTTGGCAGTTATTTACAGCAGCTTCTATATTTGATGGACTAATATTTTAAGCTGTGTTTAAAGGTCTGTCTGTCAGAGACAGGGACAGAGTCTGACCTGCATCAACTTCTTCTTCTTCTCTGTGTTTCTACTCTGCAGCTTCACAGCAGAAATAAATAAACTTCCTGTCTGCGCTCCTCTGAAAGTTAGTGACCTCTGACTGTCGAGCTTCCTGTTTCCTTCCATCCTTTCCTCCAATCACCGCAGTCCTCACCTAAGCCGCCCCGCCCACCTCCTTACCTGTGCCTCGTTCCCTCATCAGCTCTGCAGCACAAATACCAGTTTTCCACACGCTCTTCGTTTCAGAGCCTTCACCTGTGCACCTGCGGGCACCTGCGGGCGTCTTCACAGCTCCAGGAGCGATCTGCGCCCTCGTGGCCTCGTGGCCTCGTGACAGAAAACTGCACAGCAAAACTGTCAAAACACCACGAATCCATTGATCCATCGACTGCTCATCTCTTTAAAGGGTGCACACACATTAAAACAGCGAGGAAGTCGGAGGATTTCCCTGAACATGACTCCAACTCGTGTCCAGCAATCTGACGGCGAGGGTTCCTCACAGGTGTCACCAGGTGGAGAACATGGGTCAGGTCTCTGGTGGCAGTTTGCTGAAGTGAGTCCTGGGTTTTTAGGGGGACCAGGATGTTGCCAGACTCTGTAAAACTCTGCTGGATGATCTGAAGCGGCCTGTAGGCATCTCTCAGTCCGACCTCTTCAACCTGTTTCCTCCATGTTAACACTGCGCATCGCTAACGAGCAGGGATCCTGCTTGTGATTCAGCCGACGTGGGAAACAGGCTGAAGGCTGAAAGCTGTTCTGAATGACAACACACAGTCATTAGCGTGTGTGTGTGTGTGTGGTGGAATAATTCGAGCAGCACACCGCCGCTTGGCCGCCGTCCTCTCAACAGTTTGTTGTGCGCAGCCCAGCCGGAGATTTAGGACGAGACGGCAGCATTTGGTGCTCCTCCAGACCAGCTGGTGCACGGGATCAAGCTGTTAACGGCAAATTATCATCCGATTAGTCTCTGCAGCGCTGGGCCTTTGTCAAAATATCACAATATCTCCGAACATGCCCCCATCAGGCCGCACGAGTCCGAGCGGCACCTCTCCTTCTTCTGAAGGAACCGCGACTGACGGACTTCCTGTGGCGGGATCTGAGCAGCAGCCTGGAGGCGAGAAGACACGACAGATTGGCCTTCATCACATGTCACGATGAGACGAGTTTCCTCTGGCTCGTTCCACCGAGCAGCTCATCATTTCCATCAATTAATCAACTCAAATCCTCGGTTTTTCAGTTTTTACTGGAGGTTTTATTCGAAGCATCTTTGGTTTTTGGATTGTCAGCTTTTTAATTTATGGAAAACCAAAAACAAACCTCCTGGAGACGCCGAGAAACTGTCCTGGATGGAGTGATGAAGCTGGGTGAAGGTGAGGCCGGTGTTCGCCTCAGTGTGTCTCCAAACGCTCGACACTCAACAGCTGCAGAACGCTGCGCGAACCTTCAGCCTCAGATTCCATAAATGTACTGAAACACAGCTCAGAGCTCAGAGCAGGTCACACTCAATACAGACAAACATTCCTGTGCTGACTCTGAACACCACACACACACACACACACACACACACACACACACACACACACACCGCAGCTCCACCCTGAGGTCACGGCTGCAATGATGTCACCAGAGCAAGATGGCGGCTGCTGTATCCGGGATGTTTTAGCTTCATTGTTGTGCAGCAGGTGGAGGCGTGGCGGCCATCTTTGTTTACAGTCTGTGTGCAGCAAACATGGCCGCTACTGCACGTGACGTGACGACAGAACTGCCGTGGTCGTCCTCCTTTCATCAGCTGACGCAGTCCTCGGTCAGAGACGCTGCAAACATCAAACACCAGCCTTCACCACCTCAGCCTGACACAGCTCCACCTGCCTCCACCTGCCTCCACCTGCCTCCACCCGCCTCCACCCGCCTCCACCTGCCTCCACCCACCTCCACCTGCCTCCGCCTGCCGGCTGTTCGCCTCCACATGGTCCAGCTGCTGAAACAGGACTCATCTGAAACTCAGCAGGAGCATCACGAAAACACCTCGCTGCCTCTTTGCCTGCAGCTGCAGTGATGAACCAACGGGTGGGGGAAGGGTGGAGGTCGTCTCTCCTCCCACAGCCCGTGGTGTCACGGAGGGAACTGAAGCGACTGAATCTTCTAAATTGAAAGCGCGGCGGTTCAGCTCGCTGGAGAAGAACGCAGCTTGAAGGATATTATGTGATGGGATGACACGGCCGTAAAGATTCATCCCATTTTATGGCCACGCACAGCTGAGACATTAACTCTGTCGGCCCATTCATCCCGCGCTCGCTGTGTGTGTGTGAGTGTGTGTGAGGCTCAAACTTGCTTATATAAATTGAATTATCCTCCGTCATGTATCTAAATAAGTCAGGATTAAATGACTCAGTGCTCAGTCCTGTCAGAGTGGAACTGCTCTGTGTATTCATCGACGCTCTGCAGCTTCCTGTTTCACTGAAGCCTGAAATATCAGGGACGTGACAAACATCAACTGACGCTCCTGAATCTGACAATGCATTATTTATCAAACATCTATAAGAACCTTTGTTTTTAATGTAAAGTCCCCACTGTGACCCTGTCCTCTGTCCCTCAGAGTAGTGACCTTGTGCAGAGTAGTGACCTTGTGCAGAGTAGTGACCTTGTGCAGTGATGCTCTGCTCCCAGAGCTCCTGCAACGCTCTGATCTCTCCCTGAAGTCCTGCTCTGTGACCTTGTGCAGCTCCATCTGTGACGTCCTCTGGACCTCCTCCACTGTGTCAGAGCAGAGACCCTTCAGCTGCACCATCACTGTGGAGAAGGAGGAGAAGGAGAAGAAGGAGAAGAAGAAGGAGAAATGTGTGTGCAGGTGCAGCAGCAGGGCGGTGCAGAGCAGCGATTGTGTTGCTGCAGCTAAAACACTGTGTGTGTTCTCAGTGCTGTGTGTCCTGATGGAGAAGCAGAGCTCCACCTGTCCCAGTTCAGGTGGTTGGTGCTGAGTCTCCTCCCTCAGACGCCTCAGAGCGGTGCAGCAGAGCTCTCCACTGACAGTCTGACCCTGGGGGATGAATTCACTCTGCACAACCCTGTGAATGTGGAGGAGACGAGCAGCATGTCCTCCTGATCTGATGCAGACACTTCCCTCTGACTCTGCAGCTGCTCCACTGCTCAGGCTGCTGGTTGCTCTGCAGACAAACATCAGCTCCATCAGTCTCCATCAGCTCCATCAGTCTCCATCAGCTCCATCAGCCTCCATCAGCCTCCATCAGCCTCCTTCAGCTCCATCAGCTCCATCAGCTCCATCAGCCTCCATCAGCCTCCTTCAGCTCCATCAGCCTCCATCAGCTCCATCAGCCTCCTTCAGCTCCATCAGCCTCCATCAGCCTCCTTCAGCTCCATTAGCCTCCATCAGCTCCATCAGCCTCCATCAGCTCCATCAGCCTCCATCAGCCTCCATCAGCTCCATCAGGCTCCACACCATGTGTGTGACATGCTTTCATCTGCAGCACTGAGTTTGTTGCTTTTGAACATTTTATTATTTTCTGTGTAGTTTAATGAACTGGAGTGTTGACACTTTTGGATAACTGCACATTTTCCACTTCACTGATGCGTCTGTGTCTCAATAATAAGCTCCAAGCACAGTCAGCTTCTCTTCTCCAGTCACCTGGAAAGTCTTTAAACTCTCCTGAAACCAAACTGTGTTTCAGCATCAGTTCGTCCCTTATGGCTCGTGTTTTCAGTTTGTCTTTGTTTTATAGGTTTGACTGTGAATTTGATGTTACAGATGTTACAGAGCCAGGTTCACAATTCCCCCTGCTACATGAGGCTAAGCTAAGCTAAGCTAAGCTATGCAGACAGTTTACAGGTGCACTGAGGCCTTTAACACCTGAGGTGGTCGTCCAGCGTTGGACTGTTTTTGTCTTTTGTCTGCTTTAATCAGGAGAAGCTGGAGGAGCTGAGCATCTGATGCTGTGTGAACAGGAAACAGCAGAAGCAGGTTCGTTAGGATTTAAAATAAATAATAATAATAAAAACACGCTGAGCGGGATTTATAAACAGAAACACGGCGCTGCGTTTGATTCCAGTCCAACTCTTTGTGGGATTTGTAATCCAGCCTGTCGTCCAAACTGTTGACTCAGTGTCTTTTTTAATAGGTGTGGGCATTACTTTTTATAGCAGGAGACTCCCTGCCAAGGCCAAACGGTGTCATCCTGCTCCCGTCCTGCCAGACGCTCATTACAAACACTCGCAATCAGAGTAGGTGACGTCAGGCTCCGGCGCTGCTGCAGAGGCAGAGGACGGACAGAGTGTCACACACCCCGCAGCTCGTTCACGGCGTGCACGGGAGCGAAGCCACGTCTGCGGCGTGCTGCCGCTGCTGCTGCTGCGTTTAACCATTTAATGAAACAACATTCGTTCCTCTTTCTGCTCTGCAGCCTCGCTCAACGGATGCTGGGATGGACCTCCAGTAATGTGATTACTGACAGTAGTGTGATTACCGCTTGTGCTTTATCTGCTTTAATAAAACAAAATGGCTTCTTTGGCGAGTAAAAGCTGTTGCGTCTCTTGTTCAAGACAACTCTTTGTCAGCACAGGTGCACGCTCACCTGTGCTAAATATCTGCTCCTGACTGTGCTCTCCATATATGTTCATATGCACGAGTCTAACTCTGCACCTTTCTGCTCTTTGCACCTCTGTTCTCTGTGTGAACTGACGCTGGAGCGACTGCACGTCAGCGGCCATGTTGCCTGCACGCTGGTCCAGGCTTCCTGTGACACCGAATGCACGTTTTTCATGCATATTGGTGCAAAATAGCTGCTCCGACTGTTAACATTTAAAACTAATGAATGCATCTTCCTGGTGAGCTTTATCTTCACAACCTGGAGCCTTGTTTCCCTCCAGGATTTGCTCATTTTATTAGTTTCAGGTTGGTTTTCTGAGCAGAGATTCGTTCCGACCATCCGGCTGCTGAAACCCAGATAAGAGAAGATCTGAGCCGATAGCTGCAAGCGCTGATAAACTAGCCGAGTCGCCTTCAGTCAGACTTTCCCTCAGAGCGGGGAGCTTAACTTGGGGGTGCAGTGAGCTCTGCTGGACTCTGTCACCCTGGATGTTGTCTGTCAGGCTGCGTTCACGCTGCCTGATCCTGTTAGTGAAAGTTGTCTTTGTGTGAGACCTACAGGGAGCAGAAATGTGTGAGACCTACAGGGAGCACCTGCAGACAGGACTCAGGGCTTACACAGATTAGATCACTGTGAGACTCTGGAGAGTTACCATGGCAACACTAATTGCTCAGGTTAGAAAACAAAGTGCGTCGGTTTTGTTCTGTCAGCATTTTCCCTTTCCTTCAGAACAAACAGCGACGTCTCATCGATCACTCAGAGCTGCTCCGTCACACTGACGCCTGTGATGGTCGCAGTCGTGGTGAATGTGTTGGTGGGACAATCTGAAGCTGGTTTGATTAAAGTGAGATTTAACTCGTTTAGCGTCTGAAGTGCAGGAAGAACCGCGACGGTCCTCAGAGGCCCCTGATCCTGCTTCAGGAGCCTCTGATCCAATCAGCCCGTCGGACGATGAATCAATCCATTAATCAAAGAGTGCAGGCGTCAGACTGGAGGTCGGTCAGCGCCCGGCTCCCCCACCGATGACCCGTTGTTTGATGTGGTGATGCAACATGAGCCAGATGTGTCATGCCACCGTCTGTGAAGTAATCCCCGCAGGCCGCGCTGCAGTGCATCATAACTGCATCCGGTCTCAGCGGGGAAACCCCCTGTGCTGACTGCGAGCGTGTGAATAATGCAGTGCAGGTCGTGCATGTGATCCCAGCGACCGCGGCGGCAGAGATCGAGACAAACTCGATTAATTGTCACCGGGAGCGTTCGGCTGAGGCTGAGAGCAGGCGACAGATGAGCGGAGGAACGGTTTGACCCCCGGATGGTTCGTGTCAGCTGACTGTCACCGATTCTTCAGCAGCATCACGTAAAACGTATATTAATTCATTAAATAATTAATAAAGTGCAGACAGAGAAACAGAGCTTCTCTCTGTGACTCTGCAGCGACTCAGCAGCTGCTTTAAACCTGATTTTCAACACATCAAATAAACAATTTTTGTGATTTTTTTGTTTTTGTTTTAGAAAGAAATCAGCATGTTCTTCACAAATTTAACAAATGTCGCCTTTTTTCAGGAGCAAATTGTGTTTTTCCACCTTAACATGATTCATTTTTCCTTCACGCACTAAATATAGTTAATGAACAGAACATCAATGAAGCTCTGAGCACCGCCGAGGATGATGGGAAGTCTGTGGGAATGCAAACTGAAGTGTTGGATAAACGTAAACCTGACGACGGCGCTGTGTGAGAGAGTAAACAAATAAATGCACACTGTTTGCTGTGAGTGTGACCCCCCCCCGACACACACACACACACACTCCCCCCCGATGGTGTCAACTGAGCATCCACACACATGTCGACCTGTTTCTGCAGCAACACGCAGCCACATGTTCTGCAGCTTAGCTTGGATTAAAGGTTAATTAGATTTATTATGGCCGACACGTTAACACACAACAAGCTGATTATATTTACACGCACACACACACAAACACACCACAGCACAGACGGCTTAGCATGTCTCAACAAATTCAATCCAGAGCTCATTCAGCGCGCTCTCCAGTGTTCAGCCATCAATCAGCGTTTATGACTGCGAATGCAGGGGTGTGATTTGCATCAGTGGCAGCGGCTGCAGCGGCTGCAGCCTCGGCACTGTTTGTCTCAGCTAAAGTCTCCGTTTGTCGGTCTGTTCTCCCCCACCTGGATCATAATTCTCAATGATGCGGGACATGAATATGTAGAACACAGCTCGATTCAGATATTTCCCATTCTGGTCCTGTCGGCCTGTCGGAGAGGAGCACCAGCTGCTGCACCGTGTGTGTGTGTGTGTGTGTGTTTGTTTGTGCGTGATTCACTCTGGTGCACACAAATAAAAAGGTAGACGCTCAGTGACGGAGAGTGTTCAGTAAGTGTTAGACTTTAACTTCACAGAGGGAAATATCGTCTTCTTCACCTCTGGCAGCTTCAGTTGCAGATTCGTATTTTTCTGTTTTTAATATAAAGAGATCAGTAAAGTGGACGTCGTCAGTGTTTTATCTCCGAAGTGTGTAAAGTGTTCCAGGAGCTGTGAGGCGCTGCCTTGTTTCAGACACTGTTTGATGTTTATCTGAAGTTTGAGGCTGAAACCACTCAACTCAAGCCTGAAAGCTGGAGATGCTGCTGCTCACTGCGCCGACAGAGACGAGCAAACGATCAGAGTCTGAAATAAACTAAAATAAACATGACCCAGCTTCTTTTCGGCTCTGACTCTGCTTCTACAATCATTTTTCATCTTTCTTAAAAGAGATAAAAGAACATTTTTAGACCTGTTTGTGTTTAAGCTTCGAGCCTGTGAGTGGGCGTTTCCACGGCAACAGTTTGACTGACAACCAAGTGCAGCCGTTGCTAGGAGACCAGCTGACAACTCCTGTGGTGCACTGCTGCCTAGAGAGAGTGTACATCCTGTATATCCTGCAAATGTTGACTGAGGACGATTGTGTGATGGCGGCTATCAGCCACAGACTTCTTCACTTTGTGTCTTTACATCTGGGACGATCATAGACTGGGAGCAGGAGTCGCCACAGTAACGTCAACCACTGAAGCGTTTTGGCCGCTAGAGGTGACCGTGTATGGAGCAACCATGCTGCCATCCTGTTTCACAGTCACCACCGTAGCAACTTGTCAATCAAAAGAGAGCAACACCGTCAACTTTACCATGTTTCGTTGTCTATTTTCCTCTAAATGGAACCTTAATTTACTAAATAAACATCAAGCTGTGATGAAGTAAACAACAATGGAGTCCATAAAACCATCAGAGACATGTTCAATGAAGTCATAAATCAGACTTCCTCATGGACTTATTATGGTAAAGTTTGGAGGACTCTGATTGGCCCGTTTGAAAAGTGGGCGTGGTCAGAACAAACATGGAGAGCTCCAGTGATTCAGAGTTGGATGATGAGCCTCAAGGTTCAGGTGTTCTCCACCTCAACAGGGTTTGGGGTGACCAACACCTGAAGACACACCCACGTAGCATGCTGCTGCTAGCTAGCTAACTGATGAAGCTTAGCTCTGATGCTAACAGCTGGACTCTGATTGGTGGCTGGATGGCAGGAGGTGATTGGTCGGTTCAAGCTCACATTAACAGACAGACAAGGCAAAGATGCATGATGGGAAATGTAGGATCCAGTGCGCCTGGAGCTTCACTCAAACTGGGAACCGCTCTGGAAAGCTGCCAGCTTAATGAAGTAGTGAATCAGTGTGGTGGCTTTTTAATTACAGAGAGATTAACGCCAGTACTAAAGGAAGTGACAGTCATTATCGGGCAGCTGAGGACGCCACAAGGTCAAAAACAAATGTCCTCATTGTGCATCGTCTTGTTTTTGAAGCATCCACTTGTCCCGTCTTGTCGTTTACATCCCTTCCTCATTCACTGGCTTATTTATGATGACGCCTCCGTGTGCTGCTCCCTGCGTTCCCTCCTCACCAGTAACATGCAGTAATCAGCTCAGTATGGGCCAAAACCTGCATGTAATGGTTATGGTGTCGAGCGGCTGCCAAATGACCTGCATTAATGGCCCTCCGCACTCTTTTATCTCATATTAAATTGAATTTTGCAGGCGAAATGTAATCGCTCTTTCATGACGCTACATTTGCATTACAGTGCGTCTGTTTAACTGATACCGTTATCAAGGGCTGCTGTATAATCCCCGACACTTTAACAATGTGTGATTTATGTTTACAGGGGCCGAATGAAACTGCAGGGACATATTGGAGCCATATTTCAGGTTTTGTCACAGCTTTTAAAGCTTGGAGAGCAGCTGTATTTCAACACGGGGGGGACAACGGTGAGCTGAGAGAAATGTTCATATTTCGATTAAAATACTGAATAAAATATTCATATTACAGCACACAGCTCATTATCTTCTGTCAAAAGCGAATACTACAGATGGCCGAGACACCTGGACCGCCCCCTGGTGTCTGGCTGCAGTACAGATCATAAGCCCCGCCCCCTGGTGTCTGGCTGCAGTACAGATCATAAGCCCCGCCCCCTGGTGTCTGGCTGTAGTGTGGCTCGTAAGCCCCGCCCCCTGGCAAAGTGGCAGCCCAAATCTAAGATATTGTTGCAGTGAAGGTGTGTCGGCCATCTTTGTTTACATGTTAAAATCACATGATCAGTCCAGATCACATGAGGACGTCCTGATTGGTCGGTCAGTTTTGTTTTTTGTCTTTGGCTGCACGGTTCTGCTCTGGTATTGATTAAACTGTCCCTGGTGCTGTTTTATTGACTGTGCTGCTCACATAAACCCAACATGGACGCGTTGTCACGACCGTCTCTGTCCTTCAGCTTTAAAAGCTTCAGACAAACCTGTTGTTTTCCTGCTGCTGTCAGATGAAACCCTGCACCAGTAGCTGCTCAGTGGTACCCAAATACTCTTCTGTTATTGAATAATGTAATTTAAGGTTGCAGTGGATGATTATTTTCATTATTAAGAGCTCTCAGCTCCAGAATATGATTTGGTTTGTCAGTGCTGGCGCAGGCTTCGCGTCTCCAGAGCTGCAGCGTTCAACACATTTTCCTTCTGTCACAACTCATTTCACAGCGACGCAGTCACGAGAATCAACACTTGTCTTTCACTCACGCTAATCGTCAACACTCCCATTGAGCTCGTGTTAGATTCAGCTGCTGCCTCCTTCATCTGGATAGCAGTGATACTGTGTGAAAGCCTGTGTGTTGGTGTGTGATTGACGTTTAACAACTGGTGTGTTTAACGCTTAATGGGACCGTCACACTGTTTTATTTTCAGGTTTTGTGTGTGTGTGTGTGTTTGCAGCACAAATGAAACCCACAGTTTGTCTTCGTTCATGTGTGTGTGAGTCCCTGTTGTGTGCTCTTCTGTTCAGCCTATCCTGATAAATTCCTGGAAAGGTCTGAAATCTCAGTTTCATGCTCCTGTGTTTCCTGAGCGTGGTTTGGGTTAAATGAGGCCTGAAGCAAGCAGTAGCCTGCACCAACATGCACCATGTTTACTGCACAAACTGCATTTAAAGATGGCTCACAACACATCTGGACCACCCCCTGGTGTCTGGCTGCAGTACAGCTCATAAGCCCCACCCCCTGGTGTCTGGCTGCAGTACAGCTAATAAGCCCCACCCCCTGGTGTCTGGCTGCAGCACAGCTCATAAGCCCCGCCCCCTCCATGTCAGCAGATGCTTCCTGTCAGTTCAGCTGGATCATTTTTCTGATCAGTTTGGTTTTAAGTAGTTATTGATGCTGTGAAAAGGGATGTGGCCTCATGATTGACAGCTAACGTGGGCGGGCCTTGATACCTCTGATCACTACTGCACAGACTCCAAATGATGCAAATGAGCAAAACAGCAGCACCAGTATCTGGGTGCTGCTGTTTTGCTCAGTATATTGATATAATATATATGAACTGACATCATATTCCTTGAAGCTAAAGGGAATAAGCAATGTAACTAGCTAGAGTACAGCTAACACACAACATTACAAAGGCTGTCATGTTGCACTCTATCATATATTTATCACATCCATCTATTTCTCATTATAACTCCTTGTCTGAATGTGTTAGGTAACATAAACAATGTAAATATAAACTGATAACGGTTCAAACACTGCTTTATTCCCTCAGACCCACCTGCTGCCTGTTTATCCTTCTGTGTAAAATCAAACCTGAATAAATCCTTTTTTATTTTTAGCCACAGTTGACACAGTCATCTTCACGTGGACGTGTGTGTGTGTGTGTTTACTGTATGTATGTGCATTTGTGTTCCCATAAATCTTCATTCATTACACTCACAGCCCCCCCACCTCCTCCTCCTGTCTACATCAGCATCGCTGCCCTTCATCTCCTCTCTTCTCCATCTTCACCCTCTCTCTCTCTCTCTCTCTCATTCCACCATTCATTCTCTGCCTCTCTCTCCCTCCTCCCTCTGTTCCTATTATTCACCTTGTTGCCTTTTCCTCTTCAGATCCCTCTCTCCCTCTCTCTCTTCCTCGCTCTCTCCCTCTATCTCTCTCCATCTGCCATCCACTCTCTATACCCCTCTCTCTCTCTGTCACTCCGCTGCTTGCTCGCTCACTCACTCATTGATAGTGGAGGCGATGTGACCAGCATGCCGAGCAGCTACTCGTTATTCTGCCGGCGAGCGTCAGGAGTCAGGGTGGAGTGTCAATTCACCTCCATCTCTCTCTCGCTCTCTGCTCCTGTCTTTCCTTCCCTCGCTCTATCTCTCAGTAGGACCGTGTGGTGAAAAGACGACAGCGAGGGATGATGAAAAACAACAACAGACGACCACCGAGATAACGCAAAGACCGATAATACAGAGCCAAGATGTGAACGAGAGCGAAGAGAAGCAGGCGTCTAAAGATGATGTTTTGCTTTTCCCATCAGACGTCTGTCTCTGGGTAACAGTCCGTCTTAATCACTGTCAATCTGCCCAATGAGTCGCTGCAAAGCGTGAATTAAATCTGATAATGCAGACGTTAATAATCGATCGGTCTGACTGCACAACCTGTTTCCAGTGTCGTCATATGAGCGTAAAACCCCTTTACATACTGATTTGATGGCTGCAACGAAAACAAAAGCAGCTTCTGGTCAGCAGCTGTCTTTGGCCGTAGTGCATCAGTGGCTAGCTTTGTGGCTAGCTTTGTGGCTAGCTTTGTGGCTAGCCAGCTAATCACCTGCAGGAGATTTTAATGTTTTCAGCTGACGATAATGATCATTATCCTGCTGAATTCGGCGCCTCATAGTGATGCAGCTTAAAATTACACTGATATTTTAAATAACTGGCTTTTGATTCAGTCACAATAAGTTAACTTATTCTCATTTCATCAGCTGAAATGATAACTGTCATTATCTGTTCTAGCTAATTAAAATAACATTAAATAAATGAATTAAGTTCAGATTCAGACCTGAGTCATAAATAAATAAAACAGCAACAACAAAAACAATAAACCATCATTTGTTTGCTGGCTACATGATGCTGATGCTAATGTTTGCTAATTTAGCACCGTGCTGCTCAAAAAGCTAACTACAGCTAGCTTCCTCAGCCGTTAATGAACAGCATGGTTGTTTTACTTTTCAATTCAATTCAATTCAATTCAATTCAATTTTATTTATAATTCACAACCAAAGTCACAAACAGAGCAGGTCTAGACCACACTCATTACTGTTAGTTACACCCAACAGTTCCACCATGAGCAAGCACTTGGCAACAGTGGCAAGGAAAACTTCCTTTAACAGGCAGAAACCTTGGACAGATCCTGGATCAGGGTGGACGGACATCTGCCTTGACCAGTTGGGGGGAAAGAGAGAGAGAGAGAGACAGGAGGGAGAGAGAGAGAGAGAGAGAGACAGGAGGGAGGAGGGGGAGAGAGAGAGAGACAGGAGGGAGGAGGGGGAGAGAGAGAGACAAGAGGGAGGAGGGGGAGAGAGAGAGACAAGAGGGGGAGAGAGAGAGAGAGAAAATACATCTTGTCGAAGACAGACAGAGATAACTGTAGACGACAACTGGCAGAATGGTAGGACAACAGAGTCCTAACTATGGGAACTATTTACAGTACAATACAGAACAATGGCAGCAGGTCGGTGGAGCCACAGCTCAGATGTTCAGCTCTGGAGCTCTAGCTTATGTTGTGGTTTTACGTGTCTTTTCCAATACTTGCTGTTTTATTTTGAAGAGGCTCCTCCTCCTGTGTCTGGTTTCCTCACCTGTGTCTTTAATTGGTTAATTGCTTTCAACTGTATCTTGCTTTCCCATATGTTACCAGTGCAGTTTGGACGGTTAGCCAGACATGCTAACATTAGCAGCATTTAGCAAATACACTGTTTAATGCATTACGTTAAGGTTTTAAAGTGACTCCCCTTAGTTTTACCATGAAAACACGTTGGCTGCTTTGACCACAGACTGAGGTCAGTTATGTTTTAACTAAACATGAAAAGTAACATAACAAATTGTTTTATTTTTCTGGTGGGGATTAACTTTTATTTATTTATTTAAATAAAGAGTAAATCTTATTTATTATGTCCCAGAATTCGTGACAGTCCTGGATGAATTGCTGTGATTCAGGACTTTATCAGTCTGAACGTGTCTGAAGGACATTTATTCCATGTGGTCTCAACAACGGCTCACTGGGACCGAGGCAAACGCAAAGCATCACGGCGGCACACGGCTGCAGTTCTTAAGCTGTTTGGTAGATTTTACTGAAGCCGGGGGATTTGAATCAAAGCAGTTTTTAGGTTCAACAAGGAAAAAAACAGTAAAATCCATCAAAGATTAACGTAAAAGGTCATTTTCATCACCCTGAACTGCAGTAAACAGTCATACTGTTAGAAACTTGTTGTAATGTTAAATACATTCATGTCAAAGTTACAACAACAGATGCTGACTAATCATTTTCTTTGGACAAACAGGAAACTGCTCAACATCAGGACTCATCAGCATCACTACCAAACACAAACCACATGTCAGAAACACACATAAGGCACATTTACAGTATAACTAGGAGGTGGGGTGCAGTTAATGGCTTTTAATGAAAAATATACTTATGGAGCTTGCAATTCAATAAAAATCATTTTAATTTGACTTTAATTTGGCTTTTAGCCTCTTTTAGCTCCTTGTTTCAGTGCATTCAGTCTGTTTCCATCTATTTTCATCAAATAAGCTCTGATAAAGCAGCTGCACATCACAGACAGACACAGTCGGATGAGGTGGTGCAGTAAAATCAACATTAAACAGTAAAACGGGCCGATATTAGCCCCAGAGGTTGGTGAAGACAAACATGGCTCTACACTTACTCGTTAATATGCATCTGCAGTGACACGATCACAGTTAGACAGATTTAAGTAAAGCACACTGAGACCAGATCTCTCAGACCACATTCAGAGGTGGTCTGGGCTGCACATGGCCTCACAAACCTGCAAACAGAACTGATGTTTATTTGGACGAGTGCTCACTGGAGGCTCATGAAGTAGCGACGCGTTTCAGCAACAGGTGTGAACTGATGTACTTAGAGCCGTCCGCTCGTGATCGGGTGACAAGGTGTGAACGGGTGCTTGGCGTGTGCAGAATGAAGCTGACACATTGGATTGAACACTGTACAGGGAGAAAACATCAGAATCGTTGTGATTTTAGCTTCTTCTTATGCTCCAAGATGCAAAATACGGTTTTAATTTGAAACATAAATATGTCCCTGGACAATAAGTAGTGACAATAAGAGTGAAGCTGAATATAAGCAGAGGAGACAAAGTCACGTCTGACACAAAGAACCAGCGTCAAACAGCAGTAAAAGCTTCTCTGATTGGACCTCTCTGAATGTGGATGAGTGTCGTTGTGAAGTAACAGATCCTCATTTTCATTCTAATCAGCGCAGATCTAGCCCGTACCCCCCGCCCCCTCCACCCGGCCTGTGCGTCCCCACGTCACGCCTCATCATCCTCACCACCCCGACTGTTATCGATCCCATTTTAAAACAGACCCTCTCAGTTTGTTCCTATTTGCCGCCTGTGGTTCCTCTGTTTCCATCCCGGGTGTCACCTCCCGTCAGACTCGCCTCCTCTCCGCCCTGCTGTCATCCTGCGTCAGACAAGGTGGTCAGGTTGCCTCTGAGGCGGGAGGACGGCGGCGCTGCATCCAGGTGTATTATGATTCATATCACGCCCTCAGCACTCAGCAAAAACATCCAGATGTGATCCTCTTTGTCAATATTGTGCAGCAGCAGTCATTTATCTCAATCCGCCCCACACGTCTGCGGCGGCGTGTCGGAGAAGCGGCCCATGTGGCCTGCTATGCTTCTTAACTCTTTCCCTGCAGAACAGCTGCGCTTCATCCTGACTGAGGAGTCAAACCCTGAGCGGCGCCCTCGTCTCAGCATCTGTGACCTTCAGGAGGTTTCAGACCGTCCAGTGTTCACAACCGGGTTATTCCTGACTGAACAGAGGCGACCAGCTGTGCTGCAGACTCTGAACTGACCGTCGTTCCATCAAATGATAGTTGTCTTTGTGACAGTAATACCGCCTTAAAACAGGAGCACCTTAAACACTAGTAATAATATAAAATGTGAATACATAAATACTGAGATTGTATAATAATAACAATGATAATATTAATTCATAGATCAATTTTCAAAACAAATGTTAGAAAGTATTTCCTATAAAAAACAATTTTCTGGTAAAAATAAAATAGAATAAAATCAAAGAATGATGAAGAAAATCTAAGAAAAAAGTAGAAAAGCAAAAATAAAGTAAATAAAATGATTAAAAGAGAATAAGACACGAGTGTGTGTAAATGAATGAAATATAATAAACACAAACAGTGTGAGGAACAAATGTATAAATAGAAAATATAAGAATGAGACGTGATGGAGAGATTGTTCCTGCACCAGTGATTCAGCTGGTGTGTGTGTGTGTGTGTGTGTGTGTGCGTGTGTGTGTGTGAGGGGGTGGGCGGGGCTGCTCCTACACACTGTTTCCCCCAGGGAGCGCTCTGTTTAGAGAGAGAGCGGAGAGGAGGATGGCAGAGACAGATGAGGACGGAGCGAGAGACAGACGGAGATAACGCAGAGAGAGAGAGAGGTTAGTGTGGTCGAGCGAGGTGAGGTTAACACACAGCGTCTCTCACTTCCTGTCTGCAGCGCTGCAGCTCATTGGCTCCTGCTGAAGGTGGAAGTCTTTAAAAGGAATAAAAACATTAAGTTTAATGTTTAAAGTAGCGTGGAGCCGTCTCCTCAAACAGCCGCTCGCAGTCTGAACCGCAGCTCATCTGCTGCAGACGATTAATGCACATTAGCTGCTCCAGTGAGTATTTGGGGCAGCAGGTCGGTCAGTGTGCGTGTGTGTATGTGTGTGTGTGTGTGTGTGTGTGTGAGGAGTTTATGTTCATCAGGTGGACACAAACAAACAAACGCGACCGCAGGACGTGTGAACAGCAGCATTTTCACACTCGTTGCCATGGTAACAAGCGTAAACGTGCAGTCAACGATCTGCTCGGTCAGTTTTGTTTAAAGGTCGTGGTTTTAGTTGAGGTAAGTCGGTGCTGCCCGTGTGTATTTTCAGAACATCGGACCTTCAGAGACGTTTTCTGTTTCTCTGGTTTGGGAATAACGAGCTTCCAGTCCACCGGGACCGATCCTCAGGATCATGTCGGATCATCAGGAGAACGGCATGACACCTTCTCTGTAACCTGTCCTGTTTGTAAGCCGCTCCTTTATTATTTAAGTGATGGCCTCATTAGCGACAGAGCTAACGGAATGCTTTACGACAGCATGCCAGCTGACTTGCTAACGTGTTAGCCGTTCTATGAGCAGCCCTGTGAACGCGTCACCGGGCCTCTGGCTCCACCTGTCGCTGAAGCTAATGCTGAATTTTAGTGTGAATGAAGCTGCATGTGTGAAATTACATGAAACACCACAGAAGCTGTATCTGTGGTGACGTTTGATATATTTTCATATTTCATGAATTATCTGAGCTGATTGTTCAGAATAACAACAGACGGTGTCGTCCTGAAACTCTGAGCCGAGCGTTAAAACAGTCCTCCATGCAAATGTCTCCAAACGAGACGTTTGTGTGCAGGCGGAGGAGCTGGTTCCAGCCTGCGGGGCTTGTGGGAAATGGTGTTTGTTAAAGTCTGCTAACAGTATAAATATTAGATTAACAGGGACGCTCCACGCCTCCCGCTCCTCTGCAGACACCGCTGGTGCCAGGTTGGCTTATTTTTGGTGATTTGTGTTTATTTCAGGTGTGGATGCGACACTGGGGGAAGATTTCTCGCCTGTGGAGGAGAAACAGGAAGTGGCGGCTGAGTTCGGCGCTCAGTGCATCGGCTCGTGGAGTTTTCTGCCCCTGAGGCGAAGACAGAGAGAAACCTTAAGAAAATAGGATTCTGCTTCTCAGAAATAGAGAAAATGAATTAAGATGGAGATTTTATGCAGTGACTCATACGTGCACACACACAGAAACACACACACACTCAGAGAAACACACACACACACACCAGGGATTTCTTCCCCCTGAAGCTCTTCCTCTGTCAGCACTGGACTGTTTACCTTCACACAACTCACTGTGGACTCACCTTATTGGTTGTATATACGTGTGTGTGTGTGTGTGTAACTGGATGGGTCGGGTCATTTGGGAATACTCCAGTCTGTGTTCTCTCGATGCTTTGAGCAGCGAGTTAATGTGAAGTGTTTGTATATCACACACGTGTTGTGTGTCGTTTGATTAGGCTGAAACGCTGCACACACACACACACACACACACACACACACAGTAACACGGGAGCAGTCTCACCTGTTTGAATAACAGAAAGAGTAGAGTCGGGATGATCCACGGAGAGAAGTATCGAATCATTCACGACTTTCCCTCGCCGCTTGTTTCACTTTCGCTGATCAAACATGATCCAGATCTGATCCAGAGTCTGAGGGTGGATTCGTTCAAGCTGCAGATTTTAATGAAGTTCAGCTCTGATCTGTCGTCAGCGACGGAGGAGGCATTGCTTTGTTTGGTGCAGTACCCAGGTTGTGTCAGTAGGTGTCTAACAGGAGTTACAGGTGCGCCTCTGTGTGTGTGTGTGTGTGTGTGTGTGTGTGTGTGTGTGTGTGAGTGACATTTTTCCTGTATCCTGTGGGATTCCTGAGGATCGGAGACCATTTTGTTCCAAACTTCTGCATGGGAGCAGGCGGGAATGATCTTAACAAAAGGTCCGTTTTTACGTATAAATGTGCAGTTTTAACATGAATAAACATCGACTCCTTTGTTTCCGTTGTTTCCTTTGTGTTGCTGTCCCGCTGCTGGTCGCTGATTGATTATTAATCAGTTCATGACATGTGGACTGGGGACTGATGATAAAACTTCAAATACCAGCAGGAAAGCACGAGGCAGATTCAGGGATATCAGCATTGCAGTGCAGAGCTTTAAGGTCTGACGTTTAAAACGAGTTCCTAAGAGTCGAGAGCGACGGTGAAAACACCTCCGCACGATTTTCCTGAGATGTGTGACGTCACAGTCCTGACAGGAAGTGACCTCAGCCTGAGGGACCTGTTGGTTTTGATGTTTGCTCTCTCATCAGGTGTGAAGTGAAGTTCGATCAAGACGTTTCCCTCGAGGATACAGCAACAAATCCATCGAGTACACGCCCCATGAGGCTGTGTGAAAGTTGATTTCAAGTGTTTGATGATGAACAATGATAAAGCAACTACTCGTCCAACAACCGGTGCAGAAGCAACATTAACATTACATTAACGTTTCTGCTGTGAGTGAACAACTGAAGTTTGTTTCCAGGACCTGCCGTCGGTGAAACAAGAGGACGCGTCCAAATCCAAAAAGGACATTTAAAACGTGGCGCTATGGAAACAGTTTGTGGATCTGTGACCAATCATCTGACAACACAGCAATCACCGGGGACAGATCAATACATGGATGGGTAGAGCTTTCCATTGATGACAGATGTGTTGACCTATCATGGATGGACGGTTTGGTCTGTTATCCATCTGCCCATTCAGAGATGGAGACGGACGCTCCAGTGACTGCAGCTGGGTGGTTTATGGTGCGACTGTCATTGTTTCAGTTAATTGTGAGTTTATCTCATTGGCTGTTGCAGTGATGTAAGGTCCTGAAACAAATAGGATGAGGAGGAGGAATCCAACGACTGGTGATGAGATAAACTGACCGGAGGAACATCGACGTCTGAGACTGTGAAGTACTGATTGATCGCCCTCAGCAGCTTTTGTCATGGTCGATCTCGGCAGCACTGATCGCTCATTGTTCACTCGTTGGTGGCTTCCAGTCCATTGGGCACCAAATAACCAAACACAGCTGCACCAGGAGGAGTTTCAGCTTCTTCAAAATGCCCTAAAACAGTCAAACGAGTCCAGTTCAACAGACCTGTGGGGTAGGAGGAGCAGGCTCAGGTGCTTCTGATCACCGGAGGAGACAGTTTCAATCCAGTGCTCCCGGCTGCAGCGAGTCAACAACTTGGACCAACATGGAAAGCTCCAGCTTGAATCATGACTGATCCGATCAAAGTACCAACGACTGCAGACGTAAAAACACGTTGGTTTGAGCTCGGTCCGAATCCGAATGTTGTCGATGTTGTGCCGCCGCTGATTCAGAGTCACACCCAGGACTCGTGGCGCCAAAACAGCAAAGACGTTTCCAATTAGCTGCAGTGGCGACAGCAAAGGCTCATGGGTAACAGAAGATCTCAGAAAGTTGTTGGTAAACCTTCAGGACGTTATTGAAAACACAGGAAACGCACAGATCAGGAGCCCTGATGCATGTGGCGTAGGTGCTGCAGGTGTTTTAATAGACGGCTGTCAAATGCCGTGACGCAGCTGGCGCGTGTTTGTGAATGTGTGTTTGTGTGTGTGTGTGTGTGTGTTTCTTCAGCACACAGAAACAGGTGGATGAGAACATGCTTAGAGACCGAGGAGATGAGAGAGGCTGAATTGAAGAGAGGAGCTGAAGAGGTATGGAGACACATCCATCAGCCGGCAGAGAGAGAGGGAGAGGAGAGAGAGGGGCGAGAGAGGTGGGAGGGGGGTTGGAGCTGGGGAGAGAGAGAGAGCGAGCGAGCTGAATGCAGTCCAGCCTCTCTGCGCTGGGAAGCAGCAGCCAGTCCGACTCTGAAGGACACCGAGAGGAGCGACTCCGTCTGCAGCCGACGGCTCAGCGCAGGATCACAAACCGGGGATTAAAACAGAGAAGGAGAAGAGCAGCGTTAACCTCTGTCCCTCTCTGTCACTGAGCGGCTGGATGAAGCGGACAAACAGCAGCGGAAGATAAAGCGGGAGCAGCAGGAGCAGCAGGAGCAGTAGGAGCCGCAGGAGGAGGTGTTGGAGGTCTGGGGGCTCTTTCCGCCTCTCGCACCGTCGGCCCGAGGAGCCTCACGGCCGGCGGTGTCATTGCGACAGCGCTCCAGCGAAGAGAGCGTGCAGGAGCAGAGTGGATTGTGTGTGTGTCTGAGTGTGTGTGTGTGTGTGTGTGTGTGTGTGTGTGTGTGATCAGCTGAGGACTCGTCTCTCAGGTGGATTCGGAGTAAACCTGGGATTTTCATCACGAGGAGTTGCCTCCTGGTGTTTCGTCTGTTGCACCTCCTTTTTTTTTGGCTCTCTCTCTCTCCTTCCTCCTCCGGCGCACACGTCGCTGCTCGCTCGCTCACTTGGTCGAGGGACTACCGCCCTCTCTCTCTCTCTCTCCTACCTCCTCTCTCCTCTCAGCCTTCAGCCGGCTTTGCCGTAACTGTGCCGGCACTACGACTGGCGCTCGCTGGCTCGCCCACGGAGAGGAGAAGCAGATGGGTGAGTGTGTGATAGTGTGTGCGTGTGTGTGATAGTGTGTGTGTGATAGTGTGTGTGTGTGTGTGTGTGCGCGTGTGTCTGTGCGTGTGTCTGTGTGTGTGTGTGTGTGTGTGTGTGTTGGGGGGGCTGCTCTTTTCCTGCTCTCCTCTGCTGCTTTTTATCTTTCTCCCCTCCACCGTCTCCTCTCCTCACCCCGTTCTCTCCTTCTTCTCCTCCTCTCTGTGGCCGCGCTCGTTATTTGTTCGTTTCCCTCCATCCATCACTCTCCTTGCTCTCCTCCTTCGCACCTCCTCCGCCATCGTTTTTCGTGCGCCCATCCATCAGACGTTTCCCTTTTCCTCCATCACTCACCTTCTCCTCCACGTTTCCCGTCCTCTTGTTCCTCCTTCGCCCTTCTCTTCTGCAACCATCACTCATTTGCACCATCAGCCATGCAGCCAGGCAAAGCACCCGAGAAGATGCACACACACGCACACACACACACACACACACACATCTGTGCACACAGACACACTCGTGCATGCACGCACATTTGTGCGTCGTAAACTGGAAGTCATCGAGACTCTGAAGCTGAGAGGCGTTGGGCTCGACATGAAATCGACAGTCGGGGGTTGAACCTCGATAATCCCTCCATCGCTCTCTTCATCCATCACTCTGCTGCTCCATCACCACCTGCAACACACACACACACACACACACAAACACAACATCCAACATCCCCTTCAACTCTTTCATCCTCGATAAAAACACTGAAAAATGGCCACATCAACATCAGACATCAACACACACACACACACGCACCGTCACACACACATGCATCCTCACGGACACAGACACAGACACACACACACACACACACACACACAAGCCTGTTTGCATCAGCCTGATAAACGCCAGTCATGCTACAGTTAGCTTGGTGTTAACAGCTGAGCATCATCGTACACCATGAACCAGATCACACACACTCACACACACACTCCGTGACACACACGCGCGCGGTGCAGGAACCAGGCGGGAAGTTGATTCATTCACATGATAAATTATTCATCAGATGAAAAGTGCTCGCATCCTAAAACGTCCCATGTGGTCCAATTTGCGGGCGAGATGTTTATTAATTGTTTGGTTGAGCTGGAAACAGCAGCCTGATTGTTAACGAGGCGTCGTCAGCTCCTGCTCGCCCTCACAAACACAGACACTCACACACTGCGCTCGCTCAGCGGCTGCGTCCACCGCGCTGAGCTGCGTGTGTGTGTGGACTCTGATGTCTTCGTCTGTGGAAGCAGTCGCACGTCTCATCAAATCTGCTCAATGGCCCGTCGGAGCTTTCAGCTGCAGCTCATGGTCTTCCTCAGTTGGTCACAGCGGCAGGGTCGTGTGAAACTCTGAGCGGCGTCCTGTTGTTGTTGTTTTGTTTGCTGCAGATTTCTGTGCACATTTAGCAAACAGCTGCAGCTGCCGTTGCCATGACAACCAAACTGTTTCCTGTCCGTTTGGCTTCATCCAGGAAGTCAACGTCAGACCAGGGTCTGGTCGTGGTCTGAGTTCACGTAGATGTCAATAAAGCCTCTTTTCTTTGGCAGGATTGCCCAAACTGGGGCCTGCGGACCAAAGTTGGGCCGCCATAACCCCGATCTGGCCCGATGTTTTAAAGCCGTTTAACTTTTAATGACGTAAAGATGATTTTTAAATATATCTGAGTCTTAAAACCAGCGGCTCTTTCCTTTCTTTGTTTCCAAAAACAGTTGCAGTTTTATGTTGGAGAGTATTTTAGAAATCACATTTACAGGAGAAGAGCTGGAACCAGCTCTCAGGCTGCTGCGAGTGGGCTTAGCATTGACTCACAAACATGACCGTAAAGTGTTAAAGTGAGTGTCACAAACTTTAATCTGAGAGAGTCGAGTGTCTTCTCTGAATGCTGCCATCCTTGGTTTCCAACATCATCATGATGAATTAGTGAAACTCATGAGCTCAGGCTTCAGTTTGTGGCTCAGGGTGAAACGTCTGTTTAACATGTGAGTGGCATCGAAGCCTTAATCTGACGTTTGGTCAGAGCGACGTGTTGAAGGAGAATCACATCCCGCTGCAGGTTTTCGTTGCTCCTGAAGTTCGACAGTACTTGAGTATTTCTGATGACGGGCAGACGAACTTCCTGCTCCCTCAACGCTTCTGATGGTCTCCTGTTGTCTGCCTTTGTGTACACGGCTCGAATCCACGCTGCATAAAGCCCAGAGTCCTTTGCTGCCATTATGTGTGTTACGTGAGCTTCATGGTGCCATCCGCGCTCGTTCAAACAACCTCTCAGGCGGCGCGGCGCCATAAAGCAGCGTGGTGGAAACAGAATCAGTTTGCAGGAACTGGACATTGGGCCGTTGTCTGACCTGTGATTGTGTGTGTGTGTGTGTGTGTGACGAGATGTGAGGACGGCAGGTGGAGGGGTAACGTATGCTCGCTGTATTCCAGGCAGTGTCAGCCGCCTGTTGTCACTGCGGGTGACAGCGCCGGTTGATGGAGTCGACGTTTGTTCTGCACGAGCATCAGCGGTGTGTGTGTGTGTGTGTGTGTGTGTGTGTGTGTGTGTTGACTTCCTGCCTGATCAGTCACTGGCGCATCTGTAGGTGTGTGTGTAATGCAGTGTGTGTGTTGTTGCCTCCACATGCTGTTTGGTTGCGTAAGTGTGTTCACAGCTGTGTGCATGTGTGTGTCCTCCTACACATCTGTAGGTACGTGTGTGTGTATTCAGATGTTTGACTGCAGGCAGCGCAGCAACCGGGGATGTTTGCTGCAACCTACACACACACACACACACACACACACACATACACACACACACATCTGCAGCACCTTTACACACCCAAACGCACCGTGACTCACCCAACTGTCACAGCAGCTGCACGTTGCAGAGAGAAGAGACGTTCAGAGACGATCAATCAGTGATTGAACTGATTGATCGGATGATTGATCGTCCGCTCAGACTCAGTGTAGACGCTGCAGAGCAGTCGTTTGTGTCTCAGGCCGAGTGAGTTATTAATAACGTCTCAGATTGAGTCGTTCACTTTTCAGACACTGACACACAACAAAACACTCACAACTACTGTTTCCATGAGATCAGCTGAGTGTGTGTGTGTGTCTGTGTGTGTGTTAATGAGACCAAACCAGATGCACACACAAACAAACAAACAGATGTTTGTTTCCTCTGGACGCTGCTCAACATCTCAGCACACACACAGCGGGCAGGGTAACACAGAGACACACACTGACCACAGAAACACACACCATGACTCAAAACATCTACACA
Source organism: Datnioides undecimradiatus (assembly GCA_008933995.1). Taxonomy (NCBI): domain Eukaryota; kingdom Metazoa; phylum Chordata; class Actinopteri; order Lobotiformes; family Datnioididae; genus Datnioides; species Datnioides undecimradiatus. Next base: position 68,919 of record WARS01002854.1, on the reverse strand, counting down.
GACACCCAAACTGATCACCGGGTCAACACGGACACACAAAACACCCACAGAGACACAGGGAGCACACCGACTGTGTGTCCTTCAGTGTGCGACAGCAGAGAGCGAGTGGACGTTGAGGACCGCTCTGATTGGCCGCTGACTGATGCAGCTGTAAATCCTTCTCAGACAGCGTCACATGACTCCAGGATCTCCATCCACCACGTTTCCTGTGTCCCGTATGTCTTCTCTTTATCAACCTGCGGCCATACATCAGCACTCGACCCCGCCCCGCCCGGTGGGGGGGTGGCGAGCATTCATCATGTCTTACATGCCGCCTGACATCAGTTAGAAACTCCATCAGTGCTGTTTGAAAAGCCATTCGCATGGCGGAAATGGCTGCTGGGAGTGAGCGTCACAGTGTGTGTCAGGTGAAGAGAGAGAGGGGGGAGGCAGCGAGGGGGGAGGGATAGGGAGATGTCAAGCACATTTATGTCGTAATTAAAGCGCGCGTGGGCGGTGGCTGTGAGGGATGATTGGTGGCACAGATGGAGATAAAACGCTGTTTCTGTTGGAACTGGAGGCGGTCGTCAAAGGTGGAGATGCCGCCGCCACCTCCGTTAGCTCATCGTTAGAGACCGAACAGGAAACTCATCACGTGGCCAAAACCAGTCATTTGATATTAAAATCACAACATGAGTCACAATAAACCACAGTTTGCAGGTAAACAAACAGGAACCTCCGTCCTGCAGAGTAGTGACCTTGCGCAGAGTAGTGACCTTGTGCAGAGTAGTGACCTTGTGCAGAGTAGTGACCTTGTGCAGTGATGCTCTGCTCCCAGAGCTCCTGCAACGCTCTGATCTCTCCCTGAAGTCCTGCTCTGTGACCTTGTGCAGCTCCATCTGTGACGTCCTCTGGACCTCCTCCACTGTGTCAGAGCAGAGACCCTTCAGCTGCACCGTCACTGTGGAGAAGGAGGAGAAGGAGAAGAAGAAGGAGAAATGTGTGTCTGCAGGTGCAGCAGCAGGGCGGTGCAGAGCAGCGATTGTGTTGCTGCAGCTAAAACACTGTGTGTGTTCTCAGTGCTGTGTGTCCTGATGGAGAAGCAGAGCTCCACCTGTCCCAGTTCAGGTGGTTGGTGCTGAGTCTCCTCCCTCAGACGCCTCAGAGCGGTGCAGCAGAGCTCTCCACTGACCCTGGGGGATGAATTCACGCTGCACAGCCCCGCGAATGTGGAGGAGACGACCAGCATGTCCTCCTGATCTGATGCAGACACTTCCCTCTGACTCTGCAGCTGCTCCACTGCTCAGGCTGCTGGTTGCTCTGCAGACAAACATCAGCTCCATCAGCTCCATCAGGCTGCTGGCTGCTCTCTCAGGCTTCAGCTCAGAGGTCATGATGCAGGTGGACACACAAACATGTACAACACACATTGATGAAGATCAGTGTGACCTGGAATACTGACTGAAGTTGCTGTGTGAAACAAAACAGAAGTGGACCACGGCGGCAGCGCTTTGTTTGCTCTGGATGCTGCTCGCCATCTCATCTGCTGCCAAACTCTTTCAACAGCGCACACACAGGGGACAGGGTAACACAAAGAGACACTAAATGACTGCGAGGACACAAAATAACCAAAGAAACGCACAAAATGACCCAAAAAACATCAAATGTTTACAAAGATGCACAAAATAACCTAAAGAGATGCAAAATGACCACAAAAGCACAATAAACATCTATAGAGAGACACATAATCACCTCAGACACAAAATGTTCAATAAGAGACAGGAAATAGCCTGAGAAACGCACAAAATGACTGCATGTCCACAATGACACAAGAGCTGACGCCAGTGCTGCGGTCGTACCCTCGCACTTCCTCCTCAAACATCCGTGCGAGACAGGAAACGGCAGAGGAACCTCTCCGCTCCTCTCTGCTTCACCAACTGCAACAAACGCGGCTCAGCGGGGACGCCATCCGGTCGAACGCTAACCCAAAGCTTCTCAGTCACAGATGGCTCAGAGCAGAGTGGAGCAGGACGCACAGACACAACAGGAAGCTGTAAATGGGACATCAGGTCAGAGGGCGCCAACGTTGATCAGGCTGTTTGCTCTTGGCCTGTTTCCATGAATGAATGAATGAACACACTCAGAGATTCATTTCCGTGAGCTTCAGTCGTCTGCAGGAAGCCTCATGCTGCTGCAGAGATGCACGAGTCACACTCGGCTCCACCTGCAGCATCTGGAGACGCAGCAAAGACCAAGATCCAGAGATACGACCCAGAGACGCTGGAGACATGAGACGAGTGTTGGGGCCAGTTTACATCCTGATACTGAAAATGAAACCTGAGCCTGCATCCAGACTCTGACGACTCCATCCCTGCTACACTGGGGCCTCTCCAGCTGCAACGCGGCGCATTTCACGCTTTCATCAGCGTCAGAGTATTTTAGTGACACACGGCTGCAACAGATGATTCAGCCTCTGACGGTGTAGATATGCCAAACAGGTTTCACGCTGTTAAAGCCGCTTACTTCCTGTTTACGTTCCCCCTCAAAGAACAGATTAGCTCAGGTGTATATGTGATAAAACACAGTCTTCTGCAGAAAACACAAAGCATGAAAAAGACAAAAGTCAAATTTAACAGATGTATCAGTCCCACACCAACAAAACGAGACAAGGAGGAAAATGAATAAAATAAAGTTTTAAAATACATAAAAATAAAAGTTTGTTAAAAAGGTGAAACGTTAAAATCTTTCAGGATGTTAAATCACCAAAGAAGGATTTATTAAAGAAACAAGACGTGAACACACCGCAGCTCTTAAAACACTACGGCAACCCGACTCAGCAGCCATGTGTGCGCTGGAAGCCATGCAGTCCACCTTTCATCGCCGCTGCCCCGTGATGCGTTCGCAGCCTCGTACAGACGAGTGCTTGAATAAAACCAACAGTCAGACCGAAGTGGTTCCACCCTCGGAGTCGGTCAACCTGCAAACCTGCGACTTTCCGAGATAAAGTGGACACTTAGCGGCTGTTTGAGCCCCTCAGGCTCAAGTAGCTCTGAAGAGTGTGACCACACCGTCCGACTGCATTAACGCTTCACGCCGTGTGTCTGCCACAAAGTGCTGATGGTGAAGAGCTGCAACAAACACACACAAACATTTAATGCACAAAACAAACAACACAACAGCAGTAAGCCCCGATACATTGCTCATTGCTCAGCTCTGAGGAGCTCCTCAGAGCTGCTCCTCAGAGCTGAGCAATGAGCCCAGCGAGGAGCTGGTTTGGTTTGAGTTGATGCTGTTCTGCTGTTCTGCTGGATTTCGCCTGATCCTTCTGTAAAATCAGCTTCTTGTTGTTTTCTGCTCATTTTGCAGCTTCCTCTCTCTCATTTCATGCAATCAGTCAGTTTTGGTATCTTTAGTTGGTAAAACCCATCAGGAGTTTGCTGCTTACGTGTTTGCAGAGGTGAAACATTGCATGCATGTGAGTCAGTGTCTGCACGGCGGGGGAGCTCACCCTGGTTTCCTGTTGGCTGAAGCTGAGGTCAGAGAGGTTTTGGTGACTGCGATGTCTCAGAGCTGAGGAGGACTTTCAGTCTCTGACCTGTGACATATGGTGCTTGTCTCCACGCTGTGGTTAATGCAGTGCCGTGATGTGCAAAGTGTTGCAGCTCTCTTTATGTGAGCTGCACCCCCCACACCGCTGCTCCATCGAGGCGGCGCCGGGCCCTGGCGGCGTTATGTAACCAGGACGGTGTTGGCAGAGAGTGTTACAGTACCACGGCTGTTGACAGTCGACCTTGGGCTGAAAGCTGCAGAGAGCTGCTCGTTGCCTTACAGCAGCAGCAGCAGCAGAAGTCACTGTAACGTGTTGCACAGCAGATAGTGACCTGCAGTTTGAATCCAGTCATTTCCTGTTTTTATTTCATCATTTCCTGTTTTATTTTGACAGCGTCTACCCTTTGTCTGGTTCCAGCTGTCTTTACCTGCTGCCTCACCTGTGCTCATCAGTCTCACCTGGGCCTCGTCAGCCTTCCCTTTGCTCTCAGCAGACATGGAGCTCTGCCTCTCTGGGACTTTCTGGTGTTTTTGGACTTTGCCTGGTTTCGTGGACTTTGGATCTCTCTGGTTTTGACCCCGCCTGCCTCGTCCACTCGTAAGCGTTTGTGTTCTGCGTCCACCGCCGCTCTGGGTGCTAAACCTCCTGTTGTCCTGCTTCCTGTCGGACACAGACATGACATCGAGTTGTCGTTAGTTTACAGAGCAGTTCATGCTGTTATGAATCCAGCTGATGTTGGTGACCACCTGACCTTTCTTTAGGTCAGGTGGTTTTTCTAATAACCTTTCCTATATGATGACAGGACAGGTCGACGGTCAGTACAACATGTGTGACTGAGGAACAAACAGGTGGTCAACGCTGTCAGTCAGTCACAAACTGAAGATGAAGTTTAGAGTCAAACACAAGGTTAAAGTCATGAGACGTTTGCTTTGGTCCAAAACTCCTCGGTTAGATTTAAAATGTGATGATTCGGGTTAAAATCAGTAAACATGCGTTTCATCGTGTGTGTGTGATGTAACGGTTTGTTGCTTAAAATGAGTCAGTGTTGCTCTGATTGAACTGTAAACAGATGTGGTTGCTTGTTATGCTGCGTCACATGAATTCCTGCTTTGCTAGCATCATAACCGCCACTAGACGCCGCCACATGACAGTAAACTTAAACCGTTAGCCACCAGCCTCAGCTGGAGTTTGCATCTTGAGCTAATGAGCATATACGTATAAACAAGCTAACACATGCTATCAACATGATTAGCATTGTCACTGTGAGTGTGTTAGCATGCTAACATTAGCATTCAGGTCAAGTTGCCTGATTTATGTTGAAAAGGAGCTTATGTGTCACTGTAACGGGAGCTGAATTAGATAAAGTTTAATGTGAAGTTTTAAAGGAATCTTTCTCAAACCCGACATCCAGATGTTTTTCAACCTGCAAGTCACAATATTCAGCGCAAACAGGGATTATAGACACTTCATCTGTTTGTCGTCTTTACTTGTGGACGTTTTAGCTTTTTCATATCCAGTAACATGTTTGTGGCTAATCTGAGGCGTGAGGTTAACAGGAGCTGATAACAGACATGAACATGGAGTTTCTGCCTCTGCACAGCTGCTCGTCCTGAAACTTAAGAAAAGATCCAGAATAGCTTTGTTTCGTTTTGAAACTGAGGAGCGTGCTGCAGGCTGCGTGCTGCGTGCTGCAGGCTGCAGAGCGGCGCTCACTCCACTGTAGCTGTCATGCAGCGCAGCACACGCAGCAGGTGACTCTGCAGCAGTAAAGCCGCGTGTTTTCCTCCGTGCTCTCCGCTGCGTGCACGAACCAGCTCGACGTAGCACAGATTAAAGACACGAGTTTGAAGTGGCCGACAGAATTACTGGCCTCCTCTCACCACTCGTCCTCCCTGTCTGGGCATTAATAATAACCCCGGTGCAGGCTCCGCCTCCAGAGGAGGGTTGATATGAAATCACAGTAATCACAGTCATTTCAAACAGCGTGGTGACTGCAGGTTTTCAGAAGCACATTTGCAGGAACTGTAGTGTAATTATTATTTGTGCTTCAGCTCCTCGAGTGGGCGTCTCCACCCAAAAAAATTACTCACTTAGCTGCAGTCGCACCTCACGCACAGAACATATTTCACTGTTTATACATTTATATCTGACTGTGCAGGGAAACATCTCGCTCAGGATCGTTCAGAGATACTGTTCAACAAAGCCACGACATCAGACGTGCATTTGATTCTCTGGAAGAGTTTGAGTAAAGATGTTTTGACCCTGAACGTCAGCGTGGATGCATGAGTCAAACAGACTGTTTTTCAGCTGATGTAGCTGATGTGAAACCAGACGTCAACATCAGAAATGAACTAAACTCAAATGCATATTATTTCCTAAGCCTCACTGAGTATCATCAGTGTTTAGTCTCACGTCCTCGTCTTCCAGAGGTCTGATGAAAGGCAGTCGGACGAGCCTGAACTTTGAGAACTGAAGCTACAGGCAACTTTATTCACATAGCAACATTCAGACAGATGCGATTCAAAGAGCTTTACAGGGGATTAGAAATAAATCAAAAGGAAGTTTGATCGAAGGAAATCAAAGGTGTTCTGTTACTGAAACGCTGCAGTAAATAGATTTCAGCAGTGTCTGCAGACCTCAGGTGTTCAGGAAGCTCGTTCCACAGGTGACGAGCAGAGGAGCTAAAAGCTTTGGGTTTGACCCCGGAAATGCTGAGGAAACACTGAGGAAACACTGAGTTTCTGTGCGGCTTGTAAACAGGAAATGTCTCTTCTGGTTTGTTGTCCAACTGAAAGCAACACGTCTGCTCTGTGAATCACATGACCCGTGTTTTACCAAAACTGATCTATATGTTGGCGCCCACCCCCCCAGGTTCGTGCGACAGAACACAGGTCGTTTGTGTAGACGGAGACTTTATTTGTTTTCAGCCAGTCAGATCTGTGAACAACAGACCACGTTAGCTTCATGTGTCCTCGACCCTCCAAACAAACCTTCGACCAGGGAAAAGACAGGAAAACACGAGACATCAGTCGAAGCTGCAGAGACAGAAAAGCAGCAGAACACTGGCGCGTGGATCGGTGCAGTTATTAAACGAACTGACACTCAGACCATTGGCTGCCTTCACAACGCCAGGAGCATCACCTGTTTCAGCAGCCAATCAGCTCGTAGCGCTGTAGTCAGCTGGTTTAAAGGGCTGAGACAGAGGAAGGAGGAAGTGTCAGCATGGATGTTGTTCATCAACAGCACCAACACCACCGTAGATGGTGTCCCAACAAACCAAACAGAACCGTCACAGAAACAGCCAGCTGGGGTGTAAGAACAGGGAGGCGTTGCCGTGGAAACGATGCACCCGTCTCGTCTGGTTTCACCGATGTAACCTGGCCGTTAGAAGGTGGTGAAACATCTACAAACATCTACGAACCTCCTGCAGTCACTGAACTCTGACCCTGAACACCGACACCTTGGGGACGTTGGACCTTCTCTGGATCCGGTCCCTGAGTTGAGGTCCAGTCAGACGCCGCCTCCTCTCGTCTGAGGAGCACAGATCTCCCTGAACATGTGTCTCCTCTCCTGCTTCTTCTTGCTCTTCTCTTCTAAACCCTTGTTCCTCCTCCTCTCCTCCTCCCGCTGAGACTCCTGGGTTTTGCGCGTCGTCTTGTTTTGATCCGCCCGGTTTGTTTCCCTCCTCTTGTCGTTTATCGACCCCTCTCATGTCGGCGCTTGTCAACTTAATTTTATTTTTTGTTGTGTGGAAGAAAAACTGGGATTTCCATAATCCTCTTTGTTGTTTATCTTGAAGTCGAACTGAGTTATCTGCTTCACTTCGCTCTGTGTTTATAATTTATCACTGTTTAATCTCCGCGCTTGTGTGGAGACAAACATTTAGCGTTTCTCTCGCTGCTTTCATCCACAGCGACTTGTCATGAATACAGACGGAGCTGCAGGTCTGACGGAGCCGCAGGTCTGACATCTCTGAGGCGACGCTCAAACGCAGCTTCAGACTTGACTTAATGTGGATTCCTAACGAGCTCATGGCCTCAGTCGCTAGTTTCAAGTCTTCGTCAACACAGCCCGGCGTTCATTTTGTAAATCACAGTCCCATTGAGAGGAAAAACAGTTGCTACCATGGCAACACCAATAAAAACAAAGATGGCGACGGGCAAAAGTTTGAAATTCGAGGCTTCAAACCAACCAATGGCGTCACAGTGGCTTCGACCTGAACAATTGCTAATAACATAATATTAATAACATGCTAATGACACACCAATAACATGCTGCTAACATGCCAATATCATAATAATAACATGCTAATAACATGCTAATGACATTCTAATATGCTATACGCTACATTTACTGTTTTATTATTGAGTTAATGGCCTTTTGAATCATTTGCTGCAGATTAATCATATTCAGATTATTCCCACTTAATAAATTAATAGAACACATGTTAAATTAAATGTTGTATTTTATTCTTTAGTTTATTATTTATTCTATGTTTTATTTTGTATTTTGGACGTTAATGTCCAGCAGTTTATCTGAATTTGTTCACTAAACTTCCTCCAAAGATCTCGTTTCATTATTTCCATGAATCCTGACCTGGATTCAATCCAACGACACGTTTCTCTTTCATAAACTTGACCATCAGCATCTCAGAGCTCGCAGGGTTTTCACACTGGAAGCATAACGACTAGATCTAAACTCTGTTTTCTGTTTTCTGCAGATCTGCTCAAATCCTCCTCAGCGTGGCTTCAACTCACGTCCCTTCCCAGAATGCCCCAGGTGTGACCGCCAGCTCTCAGCCAACCAGCATCTTGCACAGAGGCGCCATGGCAACCACATCCAGTCAGAGACCTGGCGGTGTCCAGCTGCTGCACTGAGGACAGCGAGGACGAGACAAAGGATTGTGGGTGTTTTTGATGGACTTCCTGTTTTGATGTGATTTGAGGAAACGGGACAAAAACGAAAAAAGAGCTTTTATCATTTTTTTAAATGATTTTGCAAAATGTGGACTGAGAGGAGGTGACGCGCTGCTCGTCCTGCCATGTAGCCACAGACACCTGCACAAACTTTTAATCTGAAGGTGGCCATTTTTAAACACACACACAGAGGAGAAGCCAAACGCTGGATGAGCAGAGCGCGGAGTTAGACAGTGCTACCAGGTCATTATCGGCCCGGCGCTTCCTGTTTCCGTCTTTAATCTTTGCATCCTGAGTAATCATCTTTTTAATTAATGGCGACGGCGGCGTGAAATCTTCCCTCGCCAGCACCCACCCACCCCACCCTGCTCTCCATGCCGCCGCCGCCGCCGTCAGAGACACCTGAAACCAATTAGCAACAGCAGATCTGGATGGGGATTAGACGCAGGAGGAGCGGGGCAGATTAGATCCAAACACAAAGCAAAAAAGAGGAGAAGAAGAAGAAAAAGGAGAAGAGGAGGGGCGGTGGGGGTTAATACCGAACCCGTCAGTCATCCTGGGTAATCGATAGGAGGGTGGAGCAGAGGGTGGAGCAGAGGGCGGGGCAGCGGGGAGGATATGGCGAGCTCAGGGCAGCGACAGACAGCAGAGATAACAACCAGCTCTGAGTCAGCAGGTAGAGTTGACTGCAGGAGCCCCGAGTCTTGACTGACAGGCGCTCCAGGGCTCATTGTCATTCCCGGCACTGTGTGGGGCGAGCGAGGGAGGGAAGCACAGAGGGAGAGAGAGAGCGAGAGGAAAGACTCCTGGCCGGTCGCCACGATCAGGGCCAATTAAGAGAATTTGATTATATGCCTTAATCTTGGCAGTCAGGTGGAAAAGCAGACAGGAAGAGAAAGAGGAGGCAGGTGCAGGTGCCACCGATACACACCATTATCTCCGTCCGCCCGTAATTGAGTCTGTTCCTGCCTCAAACCAAGTCAGAAGAAAGAGAGGAAAGGAAGGAAGGAAGGAAGGAAGCAAGGCAACAACCACCTCAACAACAAACGCACTTTCATTTGAGTCGAGGTCAAACAGGACGCTTCCTGCCGGGTTCGTCTCCTTCCTCCCAGCGTGGACACATGTCCCCCCGGGACGTTTCCCAGCAGCCTCCACATCAGCTGTGAGATAAAAGCAAAAAGGGACTGATAGAAGAAGAAAGAGACGTCGAGGGAGCAAATCAGGAGAGGACGGTGCAGAGACTTCATTTCCCCGGCGCCCCGAGGTCCCGCCGACGCTCCCCGAAGCTTCACTTCCTCTTTTGTAAAGTTCGTCTTCTCCCAGGAGCTTTTCGCAGCTCTCCTGCCTGTGGATCGTATTCTCTGCAGCCGCCCGCCCGTCCGTCCGTCCGTCCGTCCCGGGGATTAAACTGGCTTCCATCATCCGAGGGAATCTTCTGAATCCGGCTCCTGCTGTCTTCATTCTGTGAGTACTTCAGTCTCTTTCTCTTCGCTGTCTCTTCACCTTTCCTGCTCCTGCAGCTTGCAGATGATTGAAGCGGCTGACGGACAAACGCTTTAAATACAATACAGAGGCCCTGCAGTAGCTCGCACTTGGCTCTGGTCGAGTTTGACTCATTTGTGTCTGCCGGTGAGTGTTTTGGTGCACGCTGTTCATTGGCTGGCGCTTTGTTCTGAAAAGCAGCTCTGATTGGTGCAGCGGGTGCAGCAAACAAACACACACACGTTGTTTCCAGGTGCACACAGTCGCACCGGCGGCTCTACTCATTGTAAAAGCCACCAGAGGCATTGTGGGATAGCAGCGTGACTTCAGCGTGTTGTAGACATGCAGATCCCATGTTGCAGAGCATCATCATTGCACCTGTCCTCTGTGTGTATCGCTGCTTTATGAATGCGTCACATGTTGGGTGCAGTTTCTCCTCTCTGCTGCAGCGACAGGACAAGTCATAGGTTAATGATCCCAGATTCAAACAGGAAGAGAGTAAAGTTGGAGGATCGTTGCAGGTTGTGGGGCCGTGAAACAACCTGTAAGATGATATTTGCTGTAGGTGGTGCTAACGTGAGCTAGCAAGCTAACCCGCATCATTCAGCCTCATCAAACCATTAACTGTTATTAACCCCAGTGTCCGTCCTCGTGTTTCACCCTGAGAGGGCATCCGTGTTGGGAGGCGCTCTCAGGTTCTAAGCCGTCGGCCATCTTTGTTTCTCAGCTTTTAAAAATCAAGCAGCAGGTGAAATCCTCGTTTCCTCACAGCGGGAACAGTTTCCATCTGCTCGCTCTCAAACCCCACGTTAGAAAACCTCGAAAACGAGTCGCGACTTCACAAATGTCACGATGTCACTTCCTGTTCAGCCACAGTTCTTCCCACTGTTGTGACTCAGTGCAGTCTCATCGCTGTTATCTGTCGTCTGTCGCCTGTTTCTGGGGTTAACGTCACCTTTCCAAACTCATGAGCTGTCCAATAAGCGTCAGTGTTTGCAGCTCCACGGATCAGCTGACGCATCATTTTCACTTAAGATGATAATAAATAAAGAAGTTGGCGATCCACGAGCTCAGAAACTCAGAGATCCACTTTTTAAAATCCAGGGACGGGGCTGAGATGAGGAGGAGCAGCGGGTTCAGCCAAGGTCACCCAGGCTGTAATTATCAGGGGGGTGGAGGTGAAACACGGCCCACGTCCGAACTCCGGCTGGGATTAAAATCACTGAGCAGAACAGGTGAAATTAAAATGAACCCCCAGCTCCTCCATCGTGCTCCTCCATCGTGCTCCTCCTGAACCTCCTCCCCCTCCTGCCCTCAGCACGCGTCACCGTGGGCGTCCGGTCAGGCGCCGCGCTCCCTGCCTTCGATCTCTGTTTTTATGTCTGATAATAGTACGAGGCTCTGAACTGGTGTTCCTGCGTGGGAGGAGGGAATCAATAAGGCTTTATTCAGCTGTGTGTGTGTGTGTGTGTGTGATTTGAAATAATCTGCACAGCTGTGTGTTGAGATGAGCTCCTGCAGGACCTGATTGGCTGATTATGAGCAACTGGGCGTTGAGCCTGTGTGTGGACCTGCTGTAGACGGCTCATTGCAGACAATCGGCCTTTTGTTGCTTCAGTCAGGAGGCAGGAAACAAGCTGGGCTCTGGTGTAGCTGCGTTTTATTTTGAAAGGTGTGATTTCCTGTGACTTTATCAACAAATACAGGAAGCAGAGGGGAAGAAACACTGAACCTTTGCTGCAGTTTAACGGTCCAGTGTTGTTGAATTCACCACTTTGCTGGGACGAGTGTCCCAAAACAAACCCAGTTCAGTTCGCAACAGTTGAACCGACGTCTCACAGGTCGATCACACTCGCCGTTGATTTGCTTGCTTGCTCCGATCAAATCGCATGCGCCGGCATCGAAACAGGAAGTTCAGCTCATCAGACTTTTGGAAACACAGTCCGTTGTTCTGCATCGGCCAAACCTGCATCTGACTCACCGGTTTGCAGTGACTCATCCGTCCAAATGGCTGAAAGTCTGCAGGAATGTGTTCGAACCCAGCCTGGGTTGAAACGGGGACATTCCTCCAAAGCTTATAGAGGCTGAATCCTTCAGCTATTAAACACAACATCACGGCGCGGCTCAGAAAACGTCTCCGCCGTTTAAACCCGGCCGCATCCGCCCGGACTCTATTAGCCGCCACAATCAGCCGCGGCTCCTAAAGAGGCTTCTGTCTGGGGACGCTATTACCTGCAGTAAGTAACGGCGCAGGAAGATAACGATTATGGAGCCTCCATCATTTTTCCTGCACAAGCCGCAGGTGGAGGGAGCTCAGCGGATGGAGGGTTTAAGGGGGTCAAACCTCCTCCGTCACTGTCTGGGCTGCACGCTGCACCGCGCCGATAAATGAGGGGAGCGGTATTGATATCCTGCTCGGCCGCCACGGAGGAAAATCACACCTATTTACTGTTAATGGCTCCGAGTGGAGACGGATGCTGCACGGAAAGCAGAGCAGCTGCAGCACCGGGAGAGCGCAGCGTGGGGGGCTGCCATGAGAATTAGCCTGGGCAAGATGCACAGGAGCAGGACTCAGCTCCAGAGTCCGGGCGTTGGTCAGGAGAGGAGGCTCTTATTACATCATCCGCCGCCGCCACCACCACGTGGCTTCATGAAGGCTCGACGCTGAAAATGTGTCAAATGTTGAATGTTGGAGTCAAACATCTGGTTTGATTTCTAATCAACTTCACTTGTCGTTCATCTTAAACGAGACGCTGTTATTAGAGCTGGTTATTACCGTAACCCTGGCGCTCTGAGCGGTTCGGTTTTGTTTATACGCGGTTAAACCATGAGAGAGGATGTGCGTCCGAACTCAGACCCTTCATAGTGAAATAGCTGCCCCCCGGTCCAGGTTTTATTAAATGATAGACGTCTGTTCAAAGAGATGATTGAGTTTGTCCTTGAATTTAATATTTTTGTAGGAAAAGGTCTTAAAAATCCTTTTTGCTGCAGTAAAACTGTAAATATTCATTTAGAACAAAGCTTTTTTAATGAAATTCACCTGATCTCAGTGTTTTCTGAGCCGCTGATCAATGCAAATACTTTAATTTGAAGGCTTGAAGCTGGAGATGATGGAGGACGCTCGATGCTTCCCGCCATCTGTCTGCTTTCGTTTGGCGTCTGCTCCGATGCTTCCTGATACTGTATTGCCGCTCCAGTGACATTTGATTTTGTGCTGCTGGTTGATGTTTTCCAAAGGTCGGCGCCGGAGCTCGGGCAGACGAACAGAAGACATCAAACATGACGTGGACAGCGGTTTGTCTTTCAGCGTGAGAACGTAATGTCTTCATGCCGCGCGGACTCTGTAACAGTGCCCGACTCCCGCTGAAGCAGCTGAGCGCCGACTGATCGCTCTGATGAACTGAGGCATTTCCAGGGCCGGCGTTTGCATGAAGCCTCTTTGTTGCTGCTCTCTAAATTACTGCCATGGCGTATTATGACTTCTATTCATCTCCGTCCAGAGCAAAGCACCTTTTAGCGGAGGTTACTGGATGTGAAGCCGACCTGGCATTTACAAACTGCTTTTATTCACTGTGAATCGCATTTAGTGAAGAAGTCAAGTGTGAAAATCAGGAGCTCAAAGGTGAACACGCAGCGTCTCACGGTGTTTAAGTTATTAATCTGCACCGCAGGACAACAGCAGATGTGATGCATCTGCCCCAGCTGCAGCCTGTTGCCCTCATAAGGCTCCAGTTGCCCCTTGTAGCTAGTGTCCACCTGTATCTACCTGGAGCCTGGTTAGCATCCTGAGCAGACTGCAGCGAGAGTTAGCTCCCCAGGGAGGTGAGAGCTGACGCAAAGAGGCAGCGTGTGATTGGCTCTGCTCTGGATCCGGTTGTTGCACTGCCTTTATGTTAAAGTGAGCGGCGTGTTTTAAATGTTGGTCTGTAAATCGTTCCCATCGCCGCCGGCGTTAACAAACAGCCGAGGCGGCGGGAGGAGGCCGGTTGGCTCGGTGATAGATCCGTTTTCAGCGGTCGCCTCCGTATGAAGTCATAGCCATTCCTGCAGAAACCCCATCAGCACCAAGTGATGGAGGCATCCATCACTGTGTGTGTCTGCCCGTGAACATTAGTGTGAGAGCGTTGTGCAGCTGTGGATGTGTAAATCAGCCCGTGTGCATTGCAGCGTTGCACCGCTCGCATCACTAAATATGGACGCCCTGACCTTTCTGCAGAGCAAATCCTCCTGGAAGCGCTGATCTCTTATCGATTCTGCCTCTTAAGGGCACTTCAGGTACGATGGGACCTGGAGATGAAGAGACTTCAGACTGTTAAAATAAAGCAGCTGCAGCTCGATATATGGAGAGTTGTCCACGTTACAGTTGTTGATCAGGTGGAAGATCAGCGGCCGACCCGTCTCGACCCGTCTCGACCCGAGACTGAACCAGAGCAGCATTTAATGAGCTGAGGCTCCGATTCGCACGTTAAAAAGACCTTTTTCTGTTTAAAGAAACACAAGGTATCTTCTGAAAGATCATCAAATGCCTTTTGATTCCTAATGTTTCTGTAACTGCAGACTACAGTCAAAGCAAAGGGACATCCTGCAGAGTTAAAAGGACAAAGACCGAAGCTGAAATGAGTCGTTAATGAGCTGCGGACGCTGGAACCTTTCAGGGTTTTGAAGCGTTTGGATAAATGGATCGTTTTTGAGGCCTGAGAGCCTTTGACGGGCTTTGTCCTCGATTATTTGACATTTTAAAAACTGACTGGTGTGAAAAAATAATTGAGTTTATTCTGAAATAAATCAAGTTTCAAGCTCCACATGCATCTGCAGATCCATGCACGCAGCGACCCCGGACGATTTCCACAGCCTACCTGCCTCAGGAGGCAGAGCTCAATAAAAACCACAAACACCAGTGAATAAACTCTTATCTCAACAAAAACGCTCGAGCCGAGACTCAAGACCCGTCGTCCAACAAAGACAAACCCTTGCGCATCAATAGACGCGCTTAGAGACGGAGTTTCCTCCCGTCACGTCCTCGGGCCTGTGCTGCAGCCAGGAGCTGCTGGTGGAGGCTGACGGTGCAGAATCATCTGATCAGGTAGCTAACAGACGGTCACTCTCAGGACGAGCTGCACCTCTTCCCTTGTTGAGGTACGTCAGTGCTGTGACGGATGAAACCTGAGAGACTTGACAGCTGCTGAACTCCTGCTGCTCATTCTTTATAAAATCAGGAGGGGCTGAAACGTGAATGAAGACAGTAAAATGGGTGAAAGTAGGTGAAAACACTTTGGGAAGTTCATGTGATGTCTGATTAAAGGTTCCCCAGTGGATAAACAGGCGGAACAGCCCTTTAAAACCTGCTGCACAGAACAGTTGGTCCAACTTTTCAGACGTTTGGTCTGAGAACAATCGATGGAACCAGCAGCGAAGAACGAGCAGCGAGTGCTCAGATGCTGCAGGTCAAACCCGGCCCGCGGTCACGTTACCCACAGCAGCCTGCAGAACTGGAGCCAAACGAGCAGCGTCACATGACTCAGGTCTGACATCACCGGCAGCCTGTTTGGGCTTTGAATCACAGGGCTGTGATTAGCCTCCCAGGGGGTTGTGGGTATTTTTCTGGGGCAGAGTGTGCTGATGAACAGGACGCAGAGCTGTTTCACCATTTAGCACTGACACACACACACACACACACACACACACACCTTTACAAATCACACCTTAGCTAATGACACAAAAACACAGACACAGTAAAATTCACTCTGCAGAGAAACGATCAAACACATTTACATTCCTGAGGCCGGGGGCAGGATGATCGTCTTTAGATCGTTGGATGATTTTCAGGAATCATTTCCTGTATATCAAATAAAACATAAACATAATCATTGTGACTCCATATAAAACAACTCCATATAAAACAACTCAAAATGATGACGTTTATGATTAATGAACAGTGTCATTTAATAACAAACTAATTTAGGTTTACACTTCCATAAGACTTCATGTGACTGAAGCTTTAAAACATCCTACACTTCCCATAATGCACCCCAGCAAGCTCCACCCCCAGACCCCGACCTGCCTGATGAACACTGAGGTCAGTCACGCTGAACGGCTGTGAGAGCAGTGTCAGTGCGTTTACACTCCAGACATTAAAAACGGCTCAGTCTCCTGTTCATATGCAGAAATAATGCTAAAGCCAAACAGGAAGTGACATCAGCACGCAGAGACAGCTGACAGTCGCGCCGCGTCCAGTCCCTGCAGACACGGTCCCTGAAACCAAACCTCAGCCTTGTTCGGTCAGAGTGTGTGACGTTGACGAGTGTAAAAATATAAAATACAAAAATCTGCAGAGACTGAATTAAACTTCAATTTAGTCCTCCTGATGAACTGTCCAATAGGATCCAGGATAAGGTCTGTGTCCAGTGTTGACGAAGCTTTAGACCTGAAACTGCTGCGCGCACACACACACACACACACACACACTCTATAGTGCTGCATATGCCCAGCTAACAATGGGCTGCACATAGTCGCTGAGCTGCTTAGTCAACGTTGTTCAGCGGAGCATCGCAGCACTGCTGCTTTACTGCAGCACATGCAGCAACAGAGCAGCTCTGCAGCACACACACACACACACACACACACACACACACACACACACACACACATACACATACACGTACACGTACACACACACCAATACCTCTATATACAGTCTATATGATGACAACAGACATACAACGACAGTCTGAATGCTAACAGCTTAAACACTTTTGTTTTTATGGTGTTTTATGCTACTGAGCACTGCACAGCACACACACACACACACACACACACACACACAGTCATGTTGTCTCCCAGCTGTGCTGCAGGCGCAGGGTGAATGTGTGGTGGAGGTTCGGGGTCAGAGCAGCACATCCACCCTGCTGAAGTTTGTCATGTCCTCTGTTGTGTGTGACCGTGTGAGTGTGTGTGTGTCAGGATGAATTTGTGTTTCTGACAGTTTTCTGGAAAAGCAGAACACCTGCAGCTTCTGTGCACCACACACACACACACACACACACACACACACACACACACACACACACAGTCTCTGATTCACGGAGTCGAGCGGCGACTTGCAGACGTTTGTGGCGCCGGAGCTGCTTCCTGTCGAGTTGGTGGTGTCGCTGTGTTTGCTCTGACAGATTAATATAATAAACTGAAACTAAACCTCGCTCGTCGTC
The DNA here is from genome assembly GCA_008933995.1 of Datnioides undecimradiatus. Lineage (NCBI taxonomy): Eukaryota > Metazoa > Chordata > Actinopteri > Lobotiformes > Datnioididae > Datnioides > Datnioides undecimradiatus. Next base: position 51,787 of record WARS01002854.1, on the reverse strand, counting down.
TCCAGTGAAGAGGTGAAAACATGAGTATAGAGCGCTACTGCACCGCGCTGCAGAGCCAAAACCAGGAGCTAAAAGAGGCTGAAAGACTCTGCAGAGTTTGCAGGATGTGATGTGTGTATTTTGATGTTTGTGCTTTATTCCCGGATGTGTTTTGTCCTTTTGGAGCCACCGTACATGACAGTGTCACCATCAGTGCTGCAGCAGCTGATGAGGTGATAAACGCTCTGAATGTGATGGAACGGCTAATAAATCAATAAAAACATTAAAACAATATTCATCTGTTTCAGCTCATGAAAGACTTTATTATATTTATTATAACGTCACTGCATCATCAGCTGCTGCAGCTCAGCTGAGATATAAACTGGAAGTGAAGGATATTCAGTGTTTCACACGCACACACACACACACACACACACAGTCCAGCAGGAGGCTGACGAGTGCAGCTCCTCACTGTGAGACTTCATCACGGATCTGTCGCCTCTGATGTCGTTGTGTAACGTGTGTGTTGCGGGGTCGTCTCGCGGCCGGCGGGTTTCCAGATAAAGGAGCATTCTGGTGTTTTTCTGGTTTTGTTGCTGCAGTTTGACCTTTGTGCATGATGAAAACAGCTGTTTTAACACGTTTTAGTTCAAGTTCTGCTGATTCTCTTTTCTTTCATCATTAATATGAAGTTTGCGAGTTTGTTTGTTGTTTGCCAAACTCCCAGCATGCCTCACTGCGCCGTTGGCCGGCAGCTTCAGTCAATTAGCGCCCTCCGGTTCTTTCAGCCAAAGCGCTGAAGAGGACTTCATGGCTGAGAGGCTGCAGGTGCATTTAATCTCATTTGATTTGATTTGATTTGATGCATCGTTTGAAAACACTTTTACCTTCACGTTTCCAGCTGAGCTGATGGCAGGAAGACCCAAAGAAACGCTGACAAATCAGACTTTAAACTTCCTGTTGAGCTGCATCAACATTTGATCGGTGCTGAATTATTTGTCGCCGCCTGTCAGAGGCGGCTGACGCGAGGACTGACACCCCGACACGGTGTTAGCGAGGCGTCTGGATCTGTTTACTCTGTATTCACAGTGTGTTTCCACTCTCATTTTCTGCTCTGAAACACACTCTTTGATGTCGAACCGACAGAATATCTAAATCATAAATGAGCCGCGTGCGTCAGAAGCTGTCGAAGCTTCGCTCAATGTGCTGCTTAATAAAGTTGAACCTGCAGAAAAGTCTTTTGGATTCTCAGAGTCAGAGGGAGCCGATCGGCTGCGAGTGAATGCAGGGCCGGTGGTCTGAACACAACAGCATAATAGCGTGTAATTAGTCCAATCAGGTGCATTGCTGCCAGGCTGCCGCGGTGTGTGTTCGCCACGCGTTTGGCGCTGCTTTTAATGAGTGTGGCTGCCGCCGGCCCCTCGGCTGCTGGGAAATTGCGAATCAGGCACTTTGAGTCACAGCTCTGCTCCGAGTTAATAGAGTGTATTCAGGGACAGGTTGTTGTTGTTTGTGTTCAGCCGCTCTCCGTGTTATTGACGGGAAAATAAGCAGGCGGCAGGCGACAGTTTGGGTGCATCTGCAGCGATTCAATTAAGGTGAAGCCTCTTCGAGTTCCTTCAAAACGACTTTCCAAACGCCTCAGCAGCTTCATGTGATTGATAAAATGCAGGTTTGAATCTGTGAATTTCAGTGTTATTTTACGTTCATACATTACATTCGACGTGTTTCAGGGAGAATGATCATAAACCAAACACCTTCAGGGGCTTCAGGAACCAATCAGCAGTTTGGAGGCGTCGCTTTTAGCTCACTGAGGTGTTTATCATCATTTCTGATGAAGCAATGAATCTGTCAGTCAGGTAAATGATGACAGTTCGACACGTATTCAAAGAAAAACAAGATTAGATTTTGTTAAAGGGAAGTTTTTGACTCGTATCCATGCATCTTTGTCCAAAACCAGAACAAAACTGGAGTGAATCGATGTGTTTGGCTCAGATTAGCTCGTCCTTGATGCACCAGCCTTCAGCACACTGGTTATTTAGCACCGTGTAAACGACAGAAGCAGCTCCAGAGCGAGCAACCTGCACGCTAAACATGGAAGTCATGCTAAATGAGCTAGCATCTGTTAGCTTCTGCAGGGATCCAGTCATTTTAGCCTCCTCATGTGCAAATGTTCCATAAAAACCATGAAAACCATCCTCAGCCCCTTAATTTAATCTCGTGTTTCTTTCTTAGTTTTCATTCGCTGCTGCTCGTGTCCTCGGTCACTCACAGATCTCTTTGCCTCCTCTGAGTCGTCGCCGGCGTCTCGCCCCCCGTCCCCAGGTGAAATAAAGGTTAACTGAATTACCCGCCTCGCGCTGCCCGAGCACACACCGACACGCCCTCGTTCACATTCACCGCCTCCGTCTCTCCTCCTCCGACTCTGCAGCGTCATTACGTCGCAGGATGAACCGCACAAAGGTCTGCGCTCCATCAAACTGCTCCCACATCACGGCGATGACACGCGGGAGCCTTTACCGTGACGAGAGGGTCCGCCTGCCGGTTTCAGTGACGGGGCTAATGTCGGCTAATCAGCGAGGGTAAAAGTTCAGCCGGGGCGACGTTAAGGGCCACGACCCCGGGCTGCAGTAATGGCCAATTAGAGCCGACATAGTGTGGAGGAGTCAGACGTGGAGGGGATTAACGTGGCGGCAGCGGGCAGGGAGAGTAGGAAGTGGGCGTATCACTGAGCGTAGGAAGATGTGCTCTGATCTGTCGGAGCTGGAATTCATGAATTGTTCTCAAAGTGACGCACTCGTGATGAAAGTGTGATATCGCGCGTGTTGCTTTAAAAAGCCCTTTACTGACGAGGTGAGTCCGTGGACAAAGGGCGCCATGTCCCTGTGTGACATCATTGCCTCTACTTCCTGTCTGCTGGGGACTACTTTCAGCGGCGGATGAATCCACATTTGCTGCTGCTGTGTTTTTAACTGTTTCTGGGCAAAAGTGGATAAAAAACACCATTAAACATGCACGCCGCGCTATCACTGAGTGTCCAGTCTCGTGTTTATCACGAGGAGACGTTCGCCACCATCGACCCACCGCCGTCTCTCTGCTCCTCTCACTCGCTCCCTTTTCTTGTTTCCTTTCCTTATCTGTCGTCACGTCTCCTCATCTTTAACCCGCTGTCTCCTTGTTGTCATGTCTCCTCCTCCTCTCGCCTCATCCTCCTCTTGCCTCCAGTTCCCCGTCTCTCACGAGCTTCTCTCCTTTGAAATGTGTCCTTCCCTCGTCTCCTTGTCGCTCTTTCATCCTTTCATCCTTCCTCCCTCCCTTCCTTTCCTTCTCGGGGTCTTTGGCTCTTCAGTCATGGCCTGATTTCCCAGGGCTCTGTTGATACTGTACGCCGGCCCACAGCGGCCTTGGCGTTCATCTCACTGAGGTAAAGGCCTCAGAAATCAATGGCCGCTGCCGCCGCTGCTGCCCCCTGTGGAGCTGAACGACTCCCCCGCCTCCCTCACCCACAGACTGCTAGCTCAAAGAAAGACGGGGTTGTTTTAATTTGGCGGGAGCTTCCTGGACCTGCGTTGGTCTTCCTGTTTGCTGCAGCGGCGGACAGTCTGCAGTCACATGATCTGTCCTGGCTCGTAGTGTTGAGTCTGGCTGTGAACTGTGTGTGCTAGAGAAGATGTTTACTTCCTGTTGAAGCGAGTTTACGCGCTCCGCTGCAAGAGTCCGGTCCAACACGTGAAGCAGCTCGTGAAGAGGAGAAGCCGCCGTTTTAAAATTCTGCCGGAGAGTTGTTAATGAAGCCGTCCAGGCTGGAGACGGCGGCGGTCCCCGGAGACCTGCCTGGATTTATGTGTTTAGACATTAGAATCGCTGGCTGTCATCGCAGCTCTGGTTGTCAGGGTAACGACGCAGCGGCATGCCCGGGCCCAACGCGTCTGTCAGATTGTTTGACTCCGCCGGAGCTGATTTCAGCTGCTCGACTGTTTGTTTCCCTGTCCGGGTGAAGGAAACGACAGCAGGGAGGCGAGGAGCTGAGGAGGTGAGGAAGCGAGGAGACGAGCGGCCCCTCCTTCACCTGACCTCAGGAGAGTGTGAGTGGAGTCACAGGACGACGTTTGATCAGACGCTGAGGTCCAAAGCCTCAGTCCGCCTCACAGCTCAGAGCTCAGGCCGTTACAGCACTCGGCCAAAAGTATGTGGACGCCTGTACATGTGCTGCAGATGTTGAACCTGCTCAGGTCAATGAGACTGAATCTAAAAACGCTGATTAGAGCTAAAGTCAGGTGAGCTGCAGACGTTTCACTGTCAGAACAACTGTTTGATAATGTAAATAAAAAAGTTTAACTCTCTAATTTTAATTAACTCTGTGTTTAAGATGCTAAATCCCCCGAGTCAGCCTGTTGTCTGGTCTCCATCGTCGAGCTGCAGCAGGAACCTCAGACCCTCCGAGGTGCAGGTGAGCTGATCTACCTGCTGATCTGCCCCGGAGCAGGTGGCGGGAAGACCGAGAGGAGGGGGAGGAGCCGTGTGGATGGACAGATGGAAAGCTGTCGGGGGAGGAGGGAGGACGGGGTGTGGGGGGTTGTTTCGCCGCCCTGACTCACCTCCAGTGGATGCTGGTGTGTGATATATGGCGGCTGGTCGCCCTCAAACAGCCGGGACGGAGCGGGGGGGGGGGGGAGGGAAAAAGATCAAAGCACCGTGATGAGCAGCATGCTGGGCAGGCTATCCCCCCCCCCACCCATCTTCCCCTCGTCCTCCCCCACCTCCATCCACAAGTCTTTCCCGGAGGTCACTCTGCGCCTGAGACATAACAACCGCGGCGAGCAGCACGGCGGCCTAATTGTCTGCCGCTGCACTCCATTGGTCAAGAAAAACACGACTTAATCAGCTCGTCCAACTCGGATGCTCCCCGAAGAGCCGCCATCGGTGTGTCGGGAGGGGGGGCAGTGAAGACAGAGGCGCAGACTCTTTCCTCCCACGCACTAAATACACACGTATCCCCCCCCCCACACACACACACACAGAGTCATGAAGGCTGACACCTGCTGAACCAAAGTTTCCCATCAGAGCCCCGGCTCTGCTTCGTGACTAGTGCTGATTCATGAATGTTAGCGTGTTAGCATGCTAACACAGGTGTAGAAACACACGGAGCTCAGCGCGTCCGTCGACACGTCGCCACAAACCTTCATTTCAGACGTCGCACTGGTGGCTGTAACACCTCGCTGCGTGCTGCTCAACACACACACACGCTGCAAACACGCATACACACGCTGCAAACAAAAGCATCTTCAGCCTCAAACCAATTTTCTGGCCAGCAAGCCTTTTTAAACCGGGTCGTCACGACAACGAGCCAGCAGCCGCTGGGTCACGAGCCAATCACACCACATTGATTATCTGTCAGCATCCTGCCTGAGCCACACACACACACACAATATGAAGTGACTAAGAGGCTATTGAGCAGAGGTGCTTTTCAGTCACTTCAGCAGGTGTGTGTGTGTGTGTGTGTGTTGCGCTGAGTCACCTCATTAAGCCTCAGTCATTGGTTTGATGTTTATCGGCCGGGGGTCAGGAAGGTCAACGCTGGAGTTGTTTCCGTCTACGCGCGGATTGAACCGCTCCTCGGTTCGTTCGCAGTAATTAATGCGAGCGCGTGAACGAAGGCACCTTAACGAGTCACCTGCTGCTAATTTCACACTTCATCGTTAGTAAAGTTGTGGATTAACAATCATCAATTAGTGCAAAACACAACTGATTCATTTACAGAATAATAATTATTTTATACTATTTGAAATAAACAAGTTTAATTAACGTCAAAATCAATTCATCACTTCTATTTAAATATGGAAAAGCCTGATTGATGAGACATTAATGAAATAAAACTATAATATTATTTGAACTATTTTTCACATTTTTTAATTTAAAATGGTTCAGATGGATTTTTATTTTACTGCTCTACAGTTTAATTTAAATTTTACTGTTTTCAATGAATTATTCTGAATCATTGTTTGATTTGAGTTTTTCTGCTGCTCTTTTTTTACTTTTTTCTGTATTTAAAAACTAAAATTCTCCATAAAGTTCCTGCAGAAACTGCTGAGTCTGTCTTTCAAAAACATAAAATAGAATAAAAACTGAAATTTTAAATCATAACTTGGAGCAGAAAATATTCATATTTTCAGGATCTGTAATGAATAAAAAAAGGTATAAAATGATGTTCCCGGATGCTTCAGACTCGTCTCAGGTTCTCCCTCCGCGGACACGTTTGGCTTCAACTCATAAATATTTGACATTTTTGAAATAAAATAATTTTTTTCTCATTGATTAAAATTCATTTATTCATTGATTCGTCAGGTTTGGTCCTCCATATTCTGTGGGCTGACTGATGGTTTTCAGGCGCAGGCTCATGATTTTCGGTCATGGCAGGAAGTGGGAATTAAAACTTTTCCCTTCGCCAGAGAGTGAGCGGACCCTCCGAGCTCCAACTTCCCTTTCCTCTGTCGGAGGCAGCGTGTTGAGCCTGCGCCTGCGCCTGCGCCTGCATGTTTGATCTGCGTTTTAAGTCCCTGCGTCCATCTTGTCGGAGGACAGTGCAGCTGTAAAGTGATTATAGGAATCGTAACGTTCCTCTTTAACGTTAGATTCATATTCACACACGTCAGGCTCGGCTGGGGGGGGGGCGTCCCTCCGCTGCCTGATGCAAACTTCACAGTTTGAGCCTGTGGAAGTGTTTCTCAGCTGGGTGCAAACTCTTTTTGGGTTGTTGACAGAATGAGGTCATGCGACTGAAATGACTATAAATATTTCATATATTGTATTTTGACTTTAACGGGATCCAGCGCAGACTTCCAGCTCCATTCAGAGTTCGCTGAAAACCTGAAAAGCTGATTTGTTTGCAGCAGGAACGAGGTTAATGATGTTCACGGCGCTCTGCGTCTCCACCGGCGCCGCTGCCATGTTCACACCGGATTCACAGACACGATGCAAACGTTTCCTCTGAGATTCATCCTGAGGCGTTCGTTGTCCGTTGGAACTTTGCAGCAGAATCTCAAATTAATCCTGTTTCCTGCAAAAACTCTGCTGCAGCTCCTCGAGTCGTTTTCATTTGAGATGTGAGGATAAAAACTGGAAATGCAGCAGAAACAGATTCAGACTTTAATCTGGATTTGACTCATTCAGGCTTCGTTTAAGGTGGACTTCACTGTGTGTAGACCTGAGCATGAGCAGGCGTCTGCAGTGAAGAGCTGAAGCTCAGACTGGTGACCAACAAACACCCAGTAAACCAAAAGCTGCTGAACTGAACAAGTCAAATCTGTCACGTCGGTGAAACTGTGGTGCTGTGGTGTCAGGTGGGAGGGAGCAGAGCGCCGCCGTCAGCAGGTTAGACAAAACGAGGCTGACAGAGAAACACTTCACAAACAGGTGAAGTCAGGTGACCTGTAACGTGGTAAACAGCTGCAGGTCGGTTGAGTTCAGACTTCAGTGTGCGGCTCTTCATCCATCAGCTCGCTGTGACCTGAGCATCTGTGTTTCCTGTGGCTGTTTCACAATAAAAGTCTTCCTGTGGTTCCACACGTTTGGTCAACCTGCAGGTCTGTGGAGCGAGAAGCTGCAGGCTCCTCCTCTCGCTGCGCTGGGCTGCGCTGGGCTGTGCCATCACGCCGTCTTGTAGTAAAAACCGGTAGATGTAAATTATTTGAGTGTGTCGGGACGAATCAACACAACCTGCTGCTGTGTCTGAGCCGCTCACCTGAGCTTATTTTCAGCGGCGCTCTCGGTCGGGGGATCTGATTCATGCTGATAGTGGCGTGTGCAGAGGCCGTAATGCAAATGCAGCCGGCTGCGAGCGAATCACTCGGTGGCTGTTTGTTCTTGCTTCGCCACAGAAACACCATCCTCCCCCTGTACAGGCTGACGGCGGCAGCGAGGAGCATGAATGCACACACCGTTTTAGTTTGTCGTTTGCAGCAGCAGCTGCTGCTCTCTGGCTTTTTAGCAGCAGCGGCGAGGAAGTGTTGTGATCATGTGGAAGGCGCAGTTGTGGCGAGGAGCTGATGTGGCGTCTGGATTCCCAGCGGGCAGCTCGTGCTATAAATGTCTCTTCTCACCGCGCTGTCAGACGTTTAGAGCCTCCAGCGCCGACCTGCTGCTGCTGCTCGCTGTTGATTTCTGCAACAGACTGAAATGCAACATGTCTGCTGCAGGAAACGCTGCGCCTGCAGGAAACGCTGCGCCTGCAGGAAACGCTGTGCCTCCATCTGTGCTGCTCGGACCTCTGAAGTGTTGGAGGTCAGCGGGGGACCTGGTCTGAGACCTCCAGCTTCAGTAGCAGCAGCATCTGAAACCAGCCAGTGAATCCAGCTTGATGGACTGATCCGCCATCATCCCACTGCAGCTGCACAGAAACTGATCAACAGGACAAACAAACATCATAATCCTGCAGACTGCAGTCCTGATCAGTGTTTGTTGACAAACAGGAAGTGTGTCAGCGCCACCATCAAATACCCTGAGCAGGGACCAGACTGGGGTCTGCAGGCCACAGTTTGCTCACCACAGGTTTGATCTGACCCGACAGGTGTTTGTTTCAGCCAGAAACCGACGTTTAAACTCTCAGAGAGGGACGAGGCACGGCTTCTCCTCGGCTGGAGCACGTTAGAGTCCCATCAGGCCTCAGCGGGTCCTGTCGGTCCTGTTGCAGGTCTTTGCAGAGGGTGATCAGATCCTCAGCTGTGAACACGCTCCTGGCCTCATGAGCAGCAGGTAGATCAGGTTCACCTGCAGCTCCAAACCTGAACCGCTCCTGTGGTTGAGACACAAACGGAGCAGCTTCCTCTTTCTTACGGTTTCTGTGTGATTGTTGTTGTTTTGTGGGTCGGCGCCGGTGCAGCTTCGCTCCCCACGGCTGAATCCTGAGAGCTCCAGACGCAGCTGTCATCACGGTTGCATCACGAGCAGCGTTAACAACAAAGAGAAGTGCTGCGGTGACGGGCTCCTCGTCCTCACTTCAAGGCTGAAGGAGCGGGGCCGGCGCGGGGCCGGCGCGGAGCCTCGGCTCGCCCGCCGCCGCCGGTTCCTCCTGGATCTTATTTACAGACACTGGAGGAACTCCTCGGGGAGGGGGGCTCTTCTGGACAGCTCTTTGAAGTGCTCCATATTGGCATGTTATAAATAAACATAAGGCTGCATGTTTGGAGAGCAGCAGGCCTGGTGTGTGTGTGTGTGTGTGTGTGTGTGTGTGTGTGTGTGTGTGTGTGTGTGTGTGTGTGTGTGTGTGTGTGTGAATGCATGGGCTTATGATAACAGAGTCTATATGAAAGTGTGTGTGCGCATGTTTCATCTTCATTTAGAAAGCGCTGCTGGAGTCGTTCTGCGGCAGAGCGGCGGAAGCTTTTATCTCGACTCTTTGATCTCCTTTTAATTAATTAAAGAAAAAATCTCCAAATTGATTAGATATCGTCAGGGGTCACAGCGAGCTCACAGCAGCTCATCATCCCAAAACTAATTGTGTGTCGCTTCCTGAGTAAAGACAATTACCCTCAGAGAGAAATGGGGAGAAGGTAACTGAGTGTACGGTACAGCAGGGCGGGAACAAAAGAAGAGGATGGCGGCGGCGGCAGCGGCGGTGGCGGCCATGACTGACAATATTTAAATTACAGCGATCCATCCTCTCCTGACTGCTGATGTATCTCGCACAGGTGACTGTACACGTCGGCGCCGCCCGAGGGTGAGCTCTGCATAGCTGTCCCACATATTATGAATTAATCCTGACGTGGCGCCCTCTCCCTTGGCCCCCTCACCCGACCTCAGCCGACCCCGTCCGCCTCCACGCCATCTCGACTTAATGAAAAAGTATATGGTGCGCGCGGAGCCGCTGAAAATCAGATTCATAGGCTCCGCCTTAAGGATTTAAGGCGACAGGCAGCCGCCGCTCTGCATGATCATAAATATTTAAAGGTGGCGAGGACGGGCACGGGCTGGCGTTCGCCTCCGCAAGGTCATGGCGAGACGGAAAGAGGCTCGATGGCTGAAGAGCGATGTTATTGTTCCAAGAGGGATGACGGCTGATCCTGGATCAGCTGGAACAAACACTGCAGTGTCATTTAAACGGGAACTGAACGAATTGCTGGTTAGAAGTTACAGAAGAAAAAAGTCTGACCTTTAAACACTAATCAATGAAACACTAATCAATGAAACACTAATCAGTAAAACACTAATCAATAAAACGCTAATCAGTAAAACACTAATCAATAAAACATGATTGAAGCTTAATTAATATTTCTTCAGCTCTGGTTTTGACTCTTTTGGCCTTTTATCGCCATTAAAACCAGTTTTAACCTCTAATGCAAAGTTTTAAATCCTAATCTCAGCCTGTTGTTAGCACGTCAGTTAGCTTAGTGGCTACACCAAAAGCTAACACTGCACAGCTAACAGTGTTGTGAGAGTAATATAAAGTGAAATATGGGTGAGATGTAAATACAGAAATAACTGTATAAATCTCTAATCTCATCCTCTAACCAACACAAATTAAAAATAAACAAATATCTAATTAGCATCCTAACATCCCAATAACTGTAAACATACAGTAATAAATAATAAATCTTCAGATTAGCAGCTGTGTGAGCATATTAGCACTGTTCCCCATCTCCATGAGCAGCATTAGCAGTTAGCTGGTAAATGAGCCACTGACCTGGGGGAGTTAGCATGAGCCACTATTTAATATGACGAGCTAACAGGGTAGCTGCAGGGTTAGCAGCTAGTATGTAGCACTGTCTGATAACCAGTCAAACATTAAGACGTCTCCTGATGTAGTTTGTTGATTTGTTGCAGCCTTACAGTGTCAGAGCTGGTTAGCATGGGTCGCTAACGAGGAAGCAGAGGAAGCCTCATTCACAGTGCAGATTTCAATTAAAGCAAATTAACAAACAAACAAACTGAGCAGAGTCTCATCTGGCTCTGCAGCTTCTGTTCCCTCATGTCACACAGAGTGAGACGAAGCTGCCGGACGAGGCTGAGCTCTCACGGTTTGTTTGCTGTAACGGCAGCTGCGCTGGTGTTTCTCCCTCCAGCTGACAGTAAGTTGCTCTCCTGTAATGGACGCTGAAGCCGACTGTCCGTCTCTCGGCCTTGGAGCTGGTTTTCACTGCAGACTGTCTCCTGCAACTGAAAGGAAGGAGCCGCAGTAAAGTGCTGCCACTTTTCATTTGAAGACAAATCCTGAAGTCCAGGGTTCAGTGACATCTACAAACCAGATGTGTCGGCCTCCGTTAGTCGCTCTCGCTCCGCGTCTGTCTCACGGTTTCATCAGCAGCCCCTGCTGAATGTTTGTGCTGTTGGAGCTCGGTGGTTACGGCGAATTACTGCCCGTTTTATGGCGCTCACCTTCAAGAGCCGGAGCCTTGTAATCGTATAACACCGGCTGCGCCCAATCAATGCAGGACGAGAGCATGACGGCCTTCAGCAGTCGAGACCGGCTCATCCGTGTGATGTGAAGATCGATGAATCAGAGTCCTGAGCGTGAGGAATCCATTCTTTAAATGGGAGTCCATGCCGGGCGCCGCTAACGACCCGTACGAGCTGAGGTCACGCAGGAGCACGCTTCCTGTTACCGCTCAGTCCGGCTTTGCATCTCAAGGCCAGGCGGCAGGCTCATTGGAGCTGGTGTTAAAGGAGCTGCCGCCACTCAAAAACCACAGCGAGGATAATTAAAATGGTGGACACAGGAGTGAGGACTCGCCGAGTTTTGACAAACCCTCTAATTGGTTGTTTTGTTCAGTCGTCCTGCAGACACAATGAAGACGACCCCGGTTCACACTTTAATGAGCCGTTACGTTGTTTTTCAGCCGCTCGGCACCTTCAGGAGCTCAGCTGAGAGCGCCGTGATCAACTCCATCTCTGAACGCCGCTCCGAGCACAATGCCACCGCACGCCCCCCGCCGTGCCACACGAGTCACTTTGCATCAATGAAACGCTGATGTGTTTCCCTCTCTGCTGCTGCTGCAGCCACCTGTGGCTCTGCCGTTACAGCCTCGCGTCGGCTGGATGAACTCTCCTCAAACCAGCAACAGATTTCAAGCCTTTTTCTCTGCGTGAAAAAGGCTTTAACCTCCATGTTTTAAAGTGGGAATCCAAGAAGGGAGCAGCTGTTGTTGGACACAAGCAACACAGTCTCACTCCAAACAAGTCAAATACGCCCAAAACCCAGAGCTCTGCAGGCAAATCAGACGAGAAACACGCGTCAGACTCTCAACTGAAGCGTCAACGAGCTCTGACAGGCCACACCTCTGAGTTCTGGACGTGCAGGAGCTGTCACGGTTGCTTCAGGAAAAGATCTACATGATTGTTGTGTCATTTCCTGTTTTATTTACATACAGTAATTATATTTAATATGAATTTACTGTGATGTAAAAAGGTGCATCAGCACCCTCAGCTGCACCCTCAGCAGGCGTCAGCGAAGGTGTTGCTGTTTGTTCCAGACCCAGAGCTTTAACCTCCGTTTGCCATGTTTGGCTCAAAATGTACTTCTGATGCAGAACCTGGGTCTGTCTCTCTCTTTGTGATGCAAACACAAACCTGCTTTCACTCTGAGCCTGAGCAGAAGTGGAATATGTGTCTCGGCGCCCTGATTGTGATTCAGCTCACTGTTTTTCTTTTCTGCCATATTTCGGTCAAATGTCACATTTTCAAGGACTTTTCCAGGACTGGATGAGCTGCAGCACAGACTCTGGGCTCTGCAGCACATGTCAGAGTTTCTCTGACTCTGTAAGCTCTGCAGAGTCATTTTAATCTCAGGTTTAAGTGCAGCACAAATTATTGACTGTGCTTTAACAAACAGCAGTTTCAGCTTCAGTACCTGGTAAAAAGAGGGTGTGGCCTCCTGATTTCAGTCATTTGTTTTAAATGCAGCTGTTGGAGGTTTTCTTAGTAATCCTGTGACTGCAGACGATCTGGGGCCGTTCACCTGCGCTGCATCACTGCTGCAGTCTTCCTGCAAATGCACAGCAAACAACACGAGCGGCGTCCTGGAGGCAGAGGACAATCCATATCACACTACATCCTTCCACTTCACCGACACTCGTCTTAATCACGGCGTGAGCCTGCGTCACGGATCCGTGTCCAGGCTTCCTGCAGAGGGCTGATGGGATGACGGCTGCGGTCGCAACATGACAAAAGACCTCGGCTCCGATGTTGTTCCTGCGCTCGGAGGAGCTCAAGGTCGAAAGAGAAGAGAGGAAAAGGAATTAAAGCAGCCGAGTGTGTGAAACGGTTCAGCCGGGAGCTGCTGTTGCTTCTCAGGCAGCGACGACAAACCTGCAAACTGAAATTTAATTTAGTGTGCAGATTAAAATTAAACCCACGTCGGTCGTTAACGCGTCCAACAGCTTGTTTAACGTCTCTGAGCTGCAAACTGTGACACTTTACATCTCCGAGCATCAGTTTCACTCGTGCACGGCTCCACAATCAGACCAGTTACAATAAATATGTAACGTTCAGTCAGACTTTCAAAATAAAAGCTCCTGGGGAACATTTCACATTTCAGGACAAGCAGGAAAAGACAAAGTCAGGCGGCGTTCGTAGTTGTTATGTCACGTTTACTCGAGTTTCCCTCGGTTCGGTGTTCCCTCCTGTTTTATTTTGATACTCTCCTCTATTTCCTCTTCCTGTTTAGTGTTTCACCTTCGATCTGCTTCCTGTTTTGCTGTCTTAGCATTAAAAACCCTTATTAACTAAACATAAACTCTGATGCATCCTCCCCGTCGTCCTCCATTCATGCACTTTTCATGCTCTTTATACGATGTCACCTGACTTCAACACGAAACGACTGACAGCAGCTTCATAAAGTGACATCACAGCAGTCTGAGAGCGTCACACTGATGCACCGCCATCAGGTCTTTACTCCGAGTCTAAGTTTTCAGGATCTGGTCCTAAAGTGACTCCTGAAACAAGATAAAAAGATCTAAAAGTCTGAAAGTTCACTTCACAGATGAACTCTGCTCTTTCAACACAGCACCAGCTGATTTCATCACGGCTGCAGGAACAAGCTGATCGATAGCTCGGTGATCAATGTGTCGACGCCCCGAAGCCGCTCAGTTTGTATTAATATTTATATAAAAAGGAATCGATGACGAGGTTTATTTGAAGTTACTCATCTGAAATAATTCATTTATCCGTTTCTACACGTTAAACCTGAAAAGTGACCTGAACAGTTATAAAATAATGTAAATCAGTGTTTGATCACATCCTTTCACACTGAGCCACTGTCAGTGAATAATAAACACAGTGCTCACATTCACTCCCACACTGTTCTCTGAAGGACGCAAGGTAACGTCCACATATGGTGACAGCTTTAAATACTCGTACTGTGTTTACTCCCTCGGCGCCTCCGGGACATCGATACACTGGCTGTTTACACAGTTTTATTCCCATCATGCCGCAGGGCAGTTTGACCCCGACAGCTGCAGCAGCCAACACCATCAATGACGAGACGTGTGTTCATAAAATTATAGATATAAATATATAATCTCACCACGAAAACAGCAGAAATGATTAATAAGTTGGCTGATGAGACATAAAATGAGATGATCATCACAGATTTGTCATAAATTTAATATATCTGGTTAAATTAAGCCATTACAATTAATTTATTTGTGGCATTAACACTGTACAAAGATGGCCGACACGATGGTGAAACACCTGGATCAACCCCTGGTGTCTGCAGTACGGCTCCTAAGCCCCGTCCCCTGGTGTCTGGCTGCAGTACAGTTCATAAGCCCCGCCCCCTGGTGTCCGGCTGCAGTACAGTTCATAAGCCCCGCCCCCTGGTGTCTGGCTGCAGCACAGCTCATAAGTCCCGCCCCCTCACGGCAGCAATGGGGCGTGGTCTCATGATTGACGGCTAATGTGGGCGGGGGCTGGATACAGCAGCTCCTAATTCTTATTTCATTAAATACATTAAAGGACACGGCGAACATGTCTCCGTTGGCGGCACATTGCTTCAGGTGGACTTCACCTTTCTGGGGTGAAGGTGGAGAAGAGGCGGCTGTTTCTGCAGGAACCGCACTCGTTGCTCCACACACGTCTGATTTCGTTTTGTTTTTCACAAGCTGCCGTTCGTTTGATGATGAAACGTCTCCTAATGACCTCACTGTGGTGCGTTCAATGACATTTTCTGTTCCCAGTTGTCAGTCTGAGCCTCTGCCTCCTGCTGTGGGTCTGAATGTTGGCTGGAGACTGGATGTTGTTCGCTGCTCTGCTCAGAGCCGGGCCCGGGCCCGTTTCTGGGGATTATATGCAACAAAGATCTCAAACTGGACCATTTCGCCACCAAATCAGGCCAAAACACAGACTTCGACTCAGTTCAGGCTTGAATAATTTGGTTGAAACGTACTTTTATCTTAACGTCTTCAGTGTAAAAGCTGCAGCTCGCCTCGCCACTGCGTTCAGGTGACTTTCCCCCCGACACCAGGAGACATGTTTGGCTCTGATCATGTCCTCAAACCTTCTTCAATATCTTTTATATAACAGGACTCTGCGGTGCATTCAGGGTCCTGCCCTCCATCATTTTCTGTGTATTTTGCAGCTTCGGGAGCAGCTTATTAAAGGAATAATGTCTCCTGCTGATGTGACTCATGTTGGTAAACGTCTCTGGCCACTGACTGATTGTGTGTGAATCTGCAGACTGAGCAGGACGGTACGCTGTTCACATAGAAACAGTAACGAGGGAAATGAGCAGAGAAATGATTGAATCATTGTTAAACAGCAAATAAACAAAAAAACGGTTGATTCTTCAAAATTCTGAATCATTGCGTTTATGGACTGGGAGAGGGATGGAGACAGAGACACTGAGCTGAGCAAAGCGTGATCGCCCAGGTGTGAAAAGGACACCTGTGTGTGAAGGATGAACGTGGGGTCACCTTCACACCAGGAGCTGCAGTTTGAGCCTGAACCACGTGTCTAACGTGTGTTTGGAGCTTTATTTTGAAAGTCTGGCCGAGTGCTTCCTCCTTTATTAATGCAGTGACATCGTGTGAACCGGCGTTTCCATTGTCACATCCCTCCGTGTGATTCGGTGTTTCGACAGATTCATTTTGGTTTTCCTGGTGAAACCAGTCGTCCCAGTGCAGCCGGTGTGGTGTTGAGCTGCTGCTGAAACGGAGAAGAGCTCGTCTTTGATCAGGCGACGGCGATAAGACGCGGGGACGTTTGATGATTCGTTTGACACCACAGGAAGCAGCTGCGGCGTCAGCTCCACCACACACCGAGCTTCACAGCCGCTCTGCAGGAAGCTCTGGTTGGCGTCATGCTGGCTCCGCCTACATCTTTATACAGTCTGTGTTTATGTTTATGTTTATTGTTTGTGATGCAAAGCTCCAGTTAAAATCACCACGCCATCAGCTGTTCATCAGCGCAACAACCTGATTGGCTGGATCCATTTCCCTGTTATAAGGCAGATTATAGGCTTCTGGAGCAGGAAGTGATCAGTTTCAGTTTCCAGTGTCACCTGCGGCTTTGAGAGAGCCGTCTCTGTCGTCATGGCGACCACCTGTTTGCCTGCGAGTTAGCTGAGACAGTCCGTCGACTGCAGGGAGCGATTTGTTGCCTGCATTTGCACATTAATGAGAAGTGACTGTGCGCACTCGAGCCCTCCTGGGTGCGAGCGTGTGGACGTAGTTGCCGTTTACTGATTACATTAATTAACGAACCTGTTGTCTCGTCCCACAGGCCTGTTTTATGTTTTACCGGCCGCCGCAGACGTGACATCAGGTTTAAATTGAGTCGGCAGCGGCTGCAGCTGCTTCACCTGCTTCACCTGAGAGTGTCTGAAAAACAACAGCGCTATGTGTTCGCTCCACCTGATAGTCGCCATTTCTCGCCATTTTCATTTCCTCCCGCGCGCAGAGTGGGTTACCAGGCTGGAGACGAGTCCATCCGCGGCTTCACTGGTGACTGATGGGCGGGAAAAGAGGACGGGGAAAATGAGTTTCAGATGAGCGGATGGGTGGAGATGAAGTGAGGGAAACAAGGTGGAGGGGCAAAGTGAATGATATCAGGATGAGTGAGACCGAGGGCGAGCGATAACGAGGGCGCCGATTTAAATGTCAGGTTCCCTCAGGTAACTAACGCTGTGAGATGACCTCAGTTTCCACACGATCAAACCCAGCAGAGTGATACAGGATTAGAAATATGCTGCGCCGCTCTCCGCTCTAACTCTCACACCGGAGAACTGTGATGTTTGTGACGCATCATTGACGTCTGCTCTGATTTTAGCCGAGCTAGCGTCTGATTAGCCGCGCTGACTGTGATCACGATGGTTCTCTGACTCGTTCCTTTGTGTTTCTGCGTCACCGCCGTTTGCAGCAGGTTCTGCTCTTTAAACTATCGTCTGTTCAAGGTCGGGCTGAGGTTTGAGCGCCGACTGTCACAGGAACAAACACAAAACAACTGAAACCACAGTGACATGGTTCGCCGAGGACAGAGTGAAGGTCGCCGTGCAGTTGGTGTCCCGCATGTCGGAGTGTCTTTGAACACAACGCAGACACACCAAGGTACTCAGCATCTTTGTGAGGTATTTTGTTAATAGAACTGCTTTGAGGTTGCAGCCAATCAGATTGGTTCAGGGGGGACGTGGGGGAGGAGGGGGAGGGGGTGTGTCTCCCAGCAACAGCATCAATGTTGTGATGAAGCTGGACATTTGGGGCCGACTGACACTGCTCGCTTTTGATTTTCCAGAGCTGGAGTGGGACGTGTGGAGAGGCTAATGGAAGACAAGAGTCACTGTGAATAGATGCAGAGAGAGGGGGAGGCGGGGAGGTAGGACGGGGGGGGGGGGGTGAGGATGAGGGAGGGAGAGAGCGAAAAGAGGAAACAGATAAAAATAAATATTCATACAGATAAAAAGATGGAATAATGAGGAGAGAAGGAAAGAAGGGTTTTGACCAGTGACACACACACACACACACATACACATACACACACATACACATACACACACATACACACACACTTCAGCAGTGACTGACGGGCCCGGCTGGTTGATTACAGGAAGTTGCTCTTTTGTCTTCACGGACTTTGTGAAGTCACATCAAAAACCAGCACAAGTCTTTGGAGCAGAGATCAAGGACGCACACTCGCCGATACGTGTGTGTGTGTGTGCGTGTGTGTGTGCGTGCATGTTAAAGTGTGTATGTCATTAATATGCATGTGCAGCTCAGATTCTGAGTGTCTCTTTTCATTTGTGATTGTGTGCATGTGGATTATATGCACATACATATTTGCACACATCACAGTGTTTAATTAGTGTGTGTGTGTGTGTGTGTGTGTGTGTTATCTGGCAGCTACGTGACAGTGAGCCCTGGCATTGATGCGTCCGCCTCAGGAGCTGCTATTGTCAAACCGAAAAGCATAAAATCTGCCTGCTTAATTACCAACGAAGGGAAAAGAGGGAGCAGGAGAGGGAAATAGAGCAGGAAGTCCTGGAAAAGGCCTGGAAAAGGCCTGGAAAATCAGGAAATCTTGGAAATCTGCAGAGGAAGTTTGCTTAAAATCAAATCAACCCTTTAAACAGAACCTGCAACAGGACAAAGTGTTTACATCCATTACTTGAGTAAAAGTACTTTTACCACACTGTAGAAATACTCGATTACAAGTCCTGTATTGAACATGTTACTCCTGTAAAAGTATGTAACTGCAAAGAGTAAAATGTAATCAGAGTATTTAGAGTAACAGTAGCATTTGAGGCCTGGTCACATGTTCTGGCGCCCGTTAAACCTCCTGACTTGTCCTGCTCTCGCCGGGTGGAGGAGACGGGAAAGGTGGAGTGAAACTCATCAGGGTGAAGTGAGTCGTCTGGTCCATCGCGGCGCCGCCGTTCCTGACAGATCTAAATGTTATCAGGTCTCTGGCAGCCGGTCCCCTCAGACCCGTTAAAGTCCACTCTGTCCCCTGAAACTCCACCGCCGCAGAAAGGCGCCGGACCCTCCGAAAGGTCAGGAGTTTTGCTGGTGCAGCAGACTGCGGCGTCTGTCCTGTCAGCGCATCCCTGACTCAAACTCACGTTCTCTCTTCTGGAAAGTCTCTAATACGACAGTCCTCCGGCTCTGTGCATCACTCGTATCGATGTTTTCAGGTTCTGTGTTTGTAAAGTGGCAGAAAAACAAGACGTGACGCCGACACACAGGTTCTGAATGCAGGGGAAACACATGGTTACCCACTAACGGTCTGAATCAGGCAGGAACTCTGGTATTATTGTGGGGCACAGAGCTAGTCCGCTAACTCCAGCTAATTCTTTGTGCACCTTTAAAACCCTGCAGCCAAACACGGACCAGATCTGGATGAGATCTGGTCCCTCAGGACTGGAATGAAACCAGAGCAGACCCACAGTGGGCAGCCTCTGGGGTGAGCTCTTTAAAGCAGTGCTAGCTGTTTCTGTTGTTGTTTGTTGGTCCAGTCTGACATCATTAACAAGTCTTTGGGCTCAGATATTCATTCGGCCTCTAGTGGACGCTCAGGGAACTGCAGCTCTGACGCTGCGCTCCATGGTTCAGCCTCGGAGGATGCAGCACGTCGCTCGGTTCACACAGAAAAGCTTTGTTTTCATTCACTGGATCAGGCCACAGTCTAAAGATGCAGTACTGGTCCGACTCATCCTGGAACTTCAACATTGTGCAACATTTGAATCTCAGTCCTGCAGAACCTAACAAGACAGTCGGCCTCTGCTACATTCGTTAGCTGTGAGCGATGCTAATCCCCCTTCTCTCTGCTTTGTTTCTACAACAATCAGCTTCTGAAATTTGCTTCTCCGTGACTTCGTCGACATCCTCAACCTTCTCCGGAGCCCGTCACACCTCTCCCTGCAGAGGCCTGGACCTGAGACACCTGAAGCCTGTAATCGTCTCGCGCTCGGATCATCTCTGTCCTCTCTCAACACTTTTATTCATTCGGCACTCAGAACATTGGAATCACTGAGGCGTTCAGCTAATGGCACTACAGAGGACTGAACACCTTCAGGCGTCAGAACAATATTAACAAAACACTCCTTTGTCTCGTAGCACAAAAGTCAACTTGCCTGATTGCTCTCACCGGCGGAGGGAGCGGCAACTCGGGAGCAGTTGTGTGGATTTGACAGTTAAATGGATTCAACAATTAGGAACAGTAATAACACGATAAGCCGGAAGTCTTTTAGTTCCCTGCTCAGGGACGCCTGCTGCACAGCCGTGTGATATTAACAATGATGGTGACGTCAAGTGAAAGGTAGGGTGCAGGTCTAGAGTTCATCTCCACAGACTTCAGGCACGGTGAAGCTTCAAACGACAACTTGATTCTACTTTAATAAAGTTTTTAACATCAAGCGCGTCACAAACATCAGACAGTGCAGCAACTTGTGTGTGAATCAGTTTAATATAATAATGATCTGATCGATTCATCCACCTGTATCCTTATTATTGAGGCTGAACCGCGCTGCGTCAGGTCCTGAGGTCCACCTCAATTTGTGAAGCACCCACAGCGACTTGACAATGAATTATGACTTCTTCTGACGTCATTAACCAAAACTGACAAGTTACAACATCAACACTGGTAAAATTACATGTTTGTGGAGAGGTTCCAGTCGTGGACATGGAGGGCTGAGATCCTGTTGGGTGCTGGTGGTCGGACACAATGAGGATTGGATGATCTGGGGGCAGAGAGTCGTGCAGACCCAGCAGAGTGATAACAGCAGAAGTGTTTGGTGTGGTTGGGTTTGAATGAGAGGTCCCTCCAGTTTCCCTGCTCCTGTGTTTCCCTGTCGACCGATCGGCTCTGTTTCTGCATGCTGAGCAGGACTTAGGACTGTGTTGTCTGGCAGCCGTTCATCCGCAGGTGTTCAGGTATGATGTGGGCACAGGTCAGAGGTTTGCTGAGGATTAAAGCTGAAGCATTTTCATTTAAAAAACAAAGCCACGTCTGCCTCTGCAGGCCGGTTTAACCGTGACGTGTGAGCCGGCGGCAATATGGTGAAACATTTGGGAGTGAGGGATGCGGAGGGAAACCTCGGCACCCTGAGAGCTTTATTACATACGTCTACAAACCTGAGCCAAGCTTTCATCTGATGAAAGGCATGAATACACACAGTCCGCAGCCTGTACCGAGCTGTGTAAGCCTGTCGTTCTCCCTCCCTGACATTTCCTTCAGAGGCTGAAAGGCTTTTTTCTGTTTTTGATGTTCAGTTTGCCTCCCTCAGACTGTTCCCTTTCTCTTGACGGGCGGACCTATGAGCGTGATAAATATTTGATTCGGTTGCCCCCATGTTTTTAAAGTGCAGGACCTTGTTTGGCCTTGAAACGTTTAAAGTCAGATTGGAGAAAACAGAAAGTGTTTGGTGCCACAAAGTGCGTTTCTACGGCAACACGTGTACTTTCCATCGGTTCGGTTGTTTCTTGTTGGAGCAGAGTTTCCTCGTGCATCCTTGTTTACCTACTTCCTGTCTTTTCCCATCTGCTTCTCACTGTCACCTGTGTCTCATTAAGCTTATCTGCATCCTGCGTCTTCCCTTTGCTCCGCACCAGCTCCTCTTTACACCTGTTTTGAGGTTATTCCTCGTTTCCTTGGACTTTAAATGGTTTTGTGGACTTTGCCTGCTCCCTTAAGGACTCGCCCAGTTGGACGTCTTCTCTTGTTTTGACCCCTCCAGCCTTGACCACCCTCTGAACTCTGAACGGCACCGGCTCTGCCTCGGCCTCCAGAGTCTGCATCTGGGTCCAGACCTTCAACACTCAGACTGAGACAGGCGGGGTCAAATCCAGAAACCAGTCCAGCAGAGCAAACACATCCAAGAAGCAGCAGGCAGAGGATACAGTTAAACAGGAAGCTTCTGCATGTGAATGACGGTGATGCTCTTTAGGGTCAAAGGGAGCGAAGCAACATAAGTAAACAAGACTCAGACGCTCAGAGCCAATGACAAACCCTTGTGTTTCCTGTTTCCTGTTTCTGGGCGCACTGTGTCGGCGGTGCCGTGGATAAAAGCTTTTATCAGAGCTGTGAGATGGATTTCTGGCAGGAATATGTTTTTTCATATGAATCAATTAAAATATTATGTGGCAACTAAAGTACAGGAAGTCAAAGCTGTAGAAGGTGTTAACGCAACAGAGAGACAAACTTTGAGACTAATAAGAAATAGAACCAGAGTCACACGTGTGACTGTACCATTGTGTTGAATGAACTTAGATGGACTGAGGCGGTTGGTTGAGTCGTCACGCCACCAGAGACAAATGAGACGTTAATTAAAGTCAGCGGCTGATTGGAGCTTGTTGCTGCAGAAAATAAGAATGTGAGCATCATGAAACAGGAAGTAGACGTTCAGCATCGCTGGTGAAGGCAAACACATCCTCGCCTCCATCCTCCACTCTGCACAAACCTTTTAAGCCCCACCTGAGTGCTGATGGTTAATCTTTAATGCACACGAATGTAACTCACACAAGACAGGATGTCGACACCGACGTCAGCAGTTAACAAACCGCCGGGGCACGAAACGGCATAAATTCATGAATCTATCAGCGTTCGGTCGCAGCTGGAAAAGATCAAAACTGCAGTGGAAGACGGAGAAAGAGAGGAGGTAATAAAGAGAAACAAATCAAAGAAGAATCGATGAAATATAAAGAGTCCCTCCCTCCAAATGTTCTCGTCTCTGAGGTTCGGCAGACTGGCTGGTGGCTTCTTCGTGAGGTGACAACAACAACAACAAACACCAAAATCTGGAGAAACAGGAATGGAAACTTTCCATTTAAACTTTAAAACCCTGACAGAAGCTGAGCTCTGACTCTCCAGGTTCAGCTTCCTGACGAGGTGATGTGCCCCCCGGCGAGCCGGCAGCTCATAACTCCAGAACGTATAGAAATACATTTTGGCCTCAAACCATTCGGAGCCGTGTAAAACCCCCCAGGAGGGTTTCAGATCAATACTTCGACAAACAGGAAGCCGGTGCAAAGATCTGAGGCCTGCTTGATGTGCGCTGCCGTCCAGGTGCTGGTGTGGACTTTAAATCAGGAGCAGCTGTTTGACGCTAACGGGCTTCAGTAGTTGTTGTTTCACGTCTTTAAAGTCGATATTTCAATGGTCTCAGCTAAGATCCTCAACGTGAGCCTCTGAAGACGTGTTTTAATCACTTCTTGGCTCTGAAAGCTGATTTAGTTTTAGTTCTGGAGGAAAGCTGTCATCCAATCACTGATGTGTTCAGTCCAGGTGATCAGTGATTGGGTGGGGCTGTGGTCACATGGAGGCTGTGATTTAAACCTCTGCTTCTACACAAAGTCCAGACTAAGTCATTAATTGGTTTTATCAATTTTAAGCTAGTTATGCATCTACTCCACTAGAATTAATAGGAAAATATAATAACTGTAATAATTGATTTATTTGATGCTTTTAGCTAATTTGCATAATAATATTTATGTTGTATTACTGTAGGTAAAGTCTTAAGTGGTGAAGTTCAGCAGCTGTATATGTTATATTATTATTAGACGAGTCTTTGACTAAACTGTCTTTGTAGCTGTTTTTAGTCTATTTTTTGTCATTTTGTCTTTTATAGTCAGTTTTTTCTCTTTTCCATCGTCTTTAGTCATGTTGTGTCCTTGTTGTGTCCTTGTTGTGTCCTTGTTGTGTCCTTGTTGTCTCTCTGTAGTTGTTTGCATCTCTTCGTAGTTCATTTCTGTCTTTGTATTTGTTTGAGTCTGTTGTTTTTGTCTCATTGTAGTCGTTATTTTGAGCCTTGTTTCTTGTTTGTTGCGTCTCTTTGTAGTTGTTCCCAGTCTGTTGTCATCGTTTTGCATCTCTTTGGTCTCTTTTGTCTCTTTGTAGTTTCTCTGCAGAGGTTTTGCAGCTTTTTGCATCAGTTCAAGTTTTACAGTTGAACTGATTTCAGTATCCAGTCAGTCTGTCGTCCAAAGCCTCCTCTGGCTTATTGTTAAGTAAGAAAAGGAGTGAACCATGATTTTACTTTAAAAAGTCCAATCTCGTCTTCAGCGGTGGAAATATGTAAAACTTTGAGGTTTTCTGCTCTGAGGGGCGAGATGAACAGGGGAGAGATGAACAGGTCAGCGGCGATGATGAGGGAGGGCTGAAGAGGAGGGAGGGTGAAGGAAACAGCCGTTTGTTTAGTCCAGAGGTGGAAAGTGGAGCTGACATTAATAACAAAGGGGCCGTGAATCAGAGCCATAATTAAATGTGAGCCTTGGACCAAGGTGAGTCTTGGACTGAAGCATTTCTTGGAACGGCGGCGTGCAAACGTCCAGCCGGAGTCCGGCCAACGATAAACAGCAGAGGGGAGGAGAGACTGGAGGGCGGCCAAAGTCGGGTCATCTTTGGGTGGGGGTGGGGTGTTTGGACAGAGGAGAGGGAGGGGGGCGTTTCTATTTTAGCCTTTATTGGAACAGGTCCAAGGGACAGATCAGCTGAGCACAGCAACACTTCACACACCAGTGACTAACACAGCGCATCCAGGTGCTGCAGGGATTATGGGATACGGAGGATCCGAACAGGACGCGATGCTCAAACATCGCTGCAGAGCCGAGGCGGGTTAAGCTGCAGAGAGACTCCAGCTTACTGATACTTCAACACGTGTGTGTGTGTGTGTGTGTGTGTGTGTGTGTGTGTGTGTGTGAAGAACCTTGAGCTGTGCAACACCAACAATATGAAACATGAACCTATTTCATGTGTGTCCAGAACATTCCCACCTTGTGTTCACGTCATCCGCTCCCTGATAGAAGCAAAGTTTGAGTCCTCGCACTGCTGCACGAGCTCAGACAGTAAACCTGACAAAGACTCCAGCTCACACACAGATGGAGCAGTGGTGAACATGCGCTGAATGCACAGACTGCAGAAACATGGACCAACGCCTTCATGTAAAACACGTCATAGACAGTAAAGATGTTTCCAGAGATGTGATTAACGTCGTTTAGCAGCTGCAGTTTGGTAAAGTTTAGGCAAAGATCACGTTTGCGTCTTACGTTCATACAAAGCCACGTGTAGCTAGGATAAGTTCGCCATGACACATGTTAACATCATAAATCAGACAAAGTTTGTTTGGGTTTAAGCTCAGAGCCATGTGGTTTGATTCAGGGAAATGATTGTGCATGTGTTAAGTTGCACCTGTAACTTACATCATGTTACATGTGTGACATCAGTTAAATCATGTTGTTAATATTATAAAACACAGTTTGTTCAGGTGTTAGCACCAAAGCTACTTTGTTGGGAACGGTCGAGGGCTCTGATGATATGTTAGTTATCATGTAGGGGTCACATGGTTAACGGTGGTTGACAGTCACCGTTTGTTCGGGTTAGACACTGAAACTGCTGACTCATGCTCCCAAAGATCACAGTTTGGGCTGAAGCAAATGTTAAAGTACTTTAAGTTTTGCCTGAATTTAAGTTGCATCATGATCTGTCTGTGATGTTAGCTGAGTGAAAGTCAGTGGTTATCAATAGATCAACCTCTCAGGCTTAGGTTTAGGCCTAAAACTAATGTTAAGCCTAATTATTTCACCGCCTGGTGTCATGTTGACAGCTAATGTAAAGCTTTTTAAGTAAAACACAACTTATTTTGAGAAGGTTGTGATTTAACTCGGTTTGACTCCTGTTATATTTATCTTTAAGTTCGTCTTTTCAGCTCGACTTTATTCACAAAGCAGCGGCGGTTTAGAAATGACCAAGAAATAAAACAGAGTGCTTCTCTTCAAAAGAAGGAAAAAACAGAAAGACAGAAAAACAGTTAAGACGACGAACAAAGACGCCACCGTGCAGGATGACACCGAGCAAAATGACAACTGGAGACAAAATGGAGGCGAACAAGGACACGAACAGAAGAGCTGAGAGGAGAACCGCTTACAGACGACGACTGAGAGACGTAACAAAGCAGAACCAACAATACAGAGAGAAAAGGCAAGAGGAGGTGAAGACAGAGCTGACAGACAAAGGACGAGCAACAGAGAAAGCTGCGAAGCAACAAAACACAACGTTTACCCTCTGAGTGTCTTCGTTTACACTGTTTTTATTGATTTATAATGAATAAAGTCCTTTTAATATCAAAGGACACAGGAGCATCATGATCACTACAGGGAATCAGCTGACTGCTCATACAGATCATTAGGAAACTGTGTGTGTGCGTGTGTGTGTGTGTGTGTCCCAGCACATGCAGGTCAAATGGCTCGTCAGTGTGACTGTGAGTGTGAACGCGCTGTCTGAGGGTGAATCGGCCATGTGGTGAACTGGTGGCCTGAGCGTTTCTCGCCTTTCCCGGTGCATGCTGGGCCGTGCAGCGTGCCAGCGCCGTGAGAGAGCACAAAGACAGTTTAGATGAGGACGTTGTGAAGCCAGCGGGTGTTCGCTGCGTTGTGGACCATGCATGGAGAAAATAAAGTCGTTTAGCTGTTTACAGTCGACAAAGTTCATTTCCTTCAGCTTCACACTGTTAGATTCATCAGTCAGCTAGCTAGCAGCAGGATGCTACATCAGCAGGATGCAACGTCAGCAGGATGCAACGTCAGCAGGATGCAACATCAACAGGATGCTATGTCAGTGTGTCTCCAGCTGTTAGCATCAGAGCTAAGCTTAATCAGTTAGCTAGCTAGCAGCAGCATGCTACGTGGGTGTGTCTTCAGGTGCTGGTCACCTCAAACCCTGTTGAGGTGGAGAACACCTGAACCTTGAGGCTCATCGTCCAACTCTGAATCACTGGAGCTCTCCATGTTTGTTCGGACCCTGCCCACTTTCAAACGGGCCAATCAGAGTCCTCCAAACATTATGTCCTGCCTGCACTTCCTGTTTCACTCAAAATCAGCATTGTGCCGATGCTGTAGAGCATCAGTGTTACTGTAAACTTGTTGCGTACTGCAGCTCCTCTGTCTTATTGATGTTGGTGTTGTTCAGCAGCATCCAGACAGTACTTGAGAAGTGAAATAGTAAAGAATGAACTTTATGAAACAGTAAATAAACCTTTAATTCTGCTCCATCAGCTTCACTTCACTGCAGCTTCAGTGAAAAGCAGCTACAAGCAACAAATAAACTGGACAATAATAAATAAATAAGGATAATGCAGTGATGGACAGACAGTTCCTGAGTAAAGGGTGAAATCACAGGTTCAGAGACGCGCAGCAGGTCTACCTGATGTTTGAAGCTGCAGTTTGACGGACAGTAATGATGGTTTTGGTTGAAGAGGCTCCTCGACGCGAGCGTTGAGTTCTCCAGGCGAGTTCTGTCCTCCATCTGAACTCCATCATTATCAGGAAATCAGCCCGTAGCCTGCAGACAGGAGTGTGAGGAGAAACCTGGAGTCTTCAGGCAAAACTGAGACACCTGCACACACCTGCACAGCACGTCTCCTAAGGTGCAAGCACACCAAAGCCTGAACATTTAAAACAGAGAGCGCTTGATCATCAGCATAACAAATAACCTCTCTCTGTTAATAACTTCGATTTGCTTCTCACAGAGTTTCTCAAACGTTTTGGTACTTTTCAAGAAACTTTCTGTCCCATAAAAAACACGTTTCCTCGAAATTTAAACTCTCCATGAACCAAGAAAAGACTTATTTTAAAGATTATTACAGTATTTTTGAGGTAGTTCGTCCAAAGAGGTTGTTGCTCAAACTCAAACCCGAAGTTTCAGTTGCACTCTGAAAGAGTGTGTTCTCACATTTTAACTTTTAGAACCTGCGCCCTCAGAAACCGTCTTAAATACCCTGCGGACATTCGACTGGGATTATGAATTATTAGGATGAATGTTCGGAAAGCTGCAAGTGTGTGTGTGTGTGTGTGTGTGCGTGTGTCAGTTTCAGCTTCGTGTTTGAGCCGGTCGGTTGTGTCGTTGTTGTACTGTTTTTAGAAAGTGTGTGTGAAGCAGAGAAACAGAATGAGCAGATGAAATATAATCTGGTGTCAGTTACACCTCCTCTCTCTCTCAGTGTCTCTCAGTGTCTCTCTCTCATCATGAAAACATAATGAATCCAGTCTCAGCTCAGAAATCTTTATTGGCACCGAACGTACGAGCGTCACATCAGACGAGATGACATTTTCTGCCCTCCACCACCTCCCGGTCCTCCTGCGACACTCCATCCTCCTCCTCCTCCTCCCTCCTCCAGCGCTCCTCTTCACACTGCTGCCGTGGCAACAGAGGACGGGGAGCGAGGAGGCGAGGGGAGGAAGGGGAGGCGAGAAAGAGACAGTGACAGAGAGAGGGAGAGAGGAGAGACAGAAATAGAGAGAGAGGGGAAGATTGGTGAAGATGAGATTGGAGTCTGGGACCAGAGGCGGTGTGAAGCATAGGAAGGACTGCAGTGTGTGTGTGTGTGTGTGTGTGTGTGTGTGCGTGTGTGTGTGTGTGTGTGTTAGGTTGCATAATCCCACTTCAGTCAGTGGTCGGGGCTAAAAATGAATCCAGATTTACAGCCATAATGTGCAACAGTCACTTCTCTCTGTAGCACTGTTACACAATCACCGGTCTCATGTACGGAAGCTCATTAATGTCAAAACTGAAGCAGAGTCCAGCTGCAACAAACCTGCGCGTCAGGATTACAGTCGTTACAAAGCCTTTTACTGGTCACACACTCACACACACCTTGTTCTGAGCTCAGCTGACACCGTCTGTCTCTGGCGTTCGTTCAGTCTCTGGTTGAGGTTGAATCTGAACTGAGCTCAGCTGCATCTCAGCGTTGTTTATCTGAATGCAAAGCAGCTCTTTAACAAGTTGAAGGTGCAACTTATGGATAAAAGCTGTTGAGTCGGTGCATTAAACGTTCCTCCTGGACCGAGCAGCTGAAACTCTGATGAACCATGTTTCTGTTTGTAGTCATTAGACGGTTTCAACTTTCAGACCAATTAAAGTTCGGCTGGGAGCAAAACAAAACAAGAGAATTAGTGTTTAACCGATTTCATAAAGACTCAGTTTTAACAGGTAAAGTTCAGACACTCTGTAATTATGTTTCCAGAGGCTGAGAGAGGCGAGACAGCACAGCAGCAGCTCGTAGGTGTCGACAGGATGCTGGTGTTTCGTGTGGAACAGACACCAGGTTCAGACTTTAGGCTGTGGGAAGAGTGTCCAGCTGCAAACTGGAGACACAGTTGCACTTTGAGCTAGATGCTAACATTCCAGTCTCATTCCAATTGTAGGTATAATATTTAGCTTGTTAGCATGCTAACACTGTCACAATGGCATGCTATCAATCATGTACAATGTTTACCGTGTTCCACCCTCAGAGTTTAGCTTGTTAGCATGCTAACACTTGCTAATTAGCACTCAGTACAAAGATTTAGGGTTGACATGCTGGTGCATCATGTGCTTGTTGCTCGCTGGTTCCTCTGATGCTGCTTCCATTCAACGTGATCGCTGATGACGCAGCCAGTGAGAGAGACAGAGACAGGAAGTGAGAGCGAGCAGGATGAAACAAAGCTAAAGCTTCCTTCGATGATTAATCAGTTATATTAAAAAATCAATTTTTAGTAAATCAGCAACTTTGCAGCCTTTTTTCATTAAAGGCTTTAATTGTATATTATATTTAACTCTGCATCAATAGAAATAAGGATAGTTTTTAGTTTTACTTTATTAAAGTCAGTTTTATGCCTAACTTTCCTTTTCTGGCATCACTTTGCTGAAAGAGTTGATTCCTCGGAACAAACGAGGTTGAAGTTTTCAGGTTGAAGCTTCAAGAGTCTCATCAGTAGGATCCTGGAGCTGACCGGAAGCGGCGAGGCGTTTGTGCTTTTACTTCCTGTGACGCAGGAAGAACAAACTGATTTGGTTTTGTTTTCGATCAGTTACGTGTTTCGTATTTGTCTCGTTCCCTCTCGCTCTTGTTTAACTGAGTAGCGAAGGTCAATAATGCACTCGATCTGTGTGTGTTACACATTTACATCCTGCTCTCTGACAGCGTGTGTGTGCGTGTGTGTGTGTGTGTGTGTGTGTGTGTGTGCAGTCAGTTCATTTTCCAGTACAGTGACCTTTTCAAGGTAAATGATACACTCTCTAATCTGCACAGACAGAAACAGGCGCTCAGACGGATTCACCCACTGTGTTATAATGACACGCCTGTTTGACAGTGTGTGTGTGTGTGTGTGTGTGTGTGTGTGTGTGTGTGTGCGCGCTTACATGTAAAGCAGGTGTTTTCCTTCATTGGCAGCTTTATGATGAGACTCATCCCGGTGTGTGTCGTCAGGTCCATCCACGACGCTCAAACATGAGAATAAAAACAGAGTGTGAAGACAGATCTGTGCCAAACAGGATGAAAATAAATGTGAGATAGTCGGTGAAAAGAGAAAAGGTCTGAAACTGAAAATCAGCCTTAGTGTTGATATTTAAGACGTGACGTTCCAGACCGGACAGACAGGAAGTTAACGCAGCACGCAGTCGGTCTAATTCACCGGTGTCTTTATCAGACAACACAAGATTTCGAGGCTCTGCAGAGCCGTCGCAGCGTCTGTAAGTTAATTTTCTGTCTGGACGGTTTCCAGGTAAGCAGCCCTTCACGTTCCAGACTCGTTAGCGTGAGCAGGTATTTGATTAACACGGGATCCTGCAGGAAGACGCGGCGCTGTGCTGCGGTGAATCCTGTGTCGGGTTACGGTCGTTCGCCTGATGATCGTCAGCGTACGCAGGAGGTCGGAGTCAAACAAACGCATGATGGAAAACCTTGTTTGATGAATCCAAACTGTGTCGACTCGTTTTAACAACATCTTCTCCTGAACTGCTCAGTTTCACAACAACCGTGTGTTTTTTTGTCACCATGGCAACAAAGGTCACCTGGCTGTGGATCTGCCCCGTGCAGAAGTTCACAGGAAGGTTTGTTGTTTGCACAGCGAGCAGCTGAAACGGATGAAGTCGTGTTGAAGTTCCCATCACTCGTTTCCATCATGCTGCTGCATTTCCACCTCAGAGTGTGTGGATGTAGAAGTTGACATGACAGAACAAAGGTGCAGGGATTACAGTGTCAGTATTTTACATATATATGGTTGAATTATAATAATAATTTCATTAATAATAATTAACGTTATTTATGAGGCACTTTGCTTAACGGTGCTAAAAGAACTTTACTAATAAAAACAAACTCAGACAGTAAACAAAGACATTTGTCTCTCAAACGACTTAAAAGAAGCAAGAGACTCAGTTTGGTCAAAGAGGCTCAGACCAGTTCATATCGTGACGTTTAAGGCCTTTAAAGTCAGCAGCAACATGTCAGACTGATCAGCGATGAGTCGTGCTGCAGCATTTCATACCAACTGGAGACGATGGTGGACGTCCTGACTCACGTCCTGGTGCAGTGCATCATCATCATCAGGCAGAACAGATAAAAACACATGCTGAGATATCTGGAGCTGAGTCCTGCATGATGCTGTCCAACAGGAAACCAAGGTTAGGTCCAAAGAGCTGATGGAAACAATCATCGTTAAACCTGAGGAGATCAGCTGCAGGCTGCGAGGATCTCAGGCTGCAGGGCGGGGGTCAATACCTGAGTGTCATCTGCAAAGAAACGGTGGCAAACATCAGGAGTTTGAACAACATGGACACGAGTCTGCGTATCGTTACTATAGAAACCATAAAAGCTGATGAGCCTTGAGGAACACCACAACTCATCTGAGACATCGTGCAACAGAAAACAATATGTTGGTGCGTTCAAGGAATCTGAAAACAATGGGAACAGATGCTTTCATCAACAGTTTCTTATCTTCAAAGGCTTAAATTCCAGCCGTCGCTCTCTGCAGCCGAAAGTCCTCAGCAACACCAACAAGAGCTTTTCTCTCTGCTGTGAGTGGACGAGACGGGTGAACACGACGAGACGAGAGGTGGGAAAAGAGGAAGCGACAGCTGCTTCAGGCCGAAGTGACAGATGTGGTAAAAAGAGCTGAAGGTAAACTTCATTTAAAATGTGACGTTTAATTAAAGACGTTACGCTAAACGAGGGCGAAGAGGAGCAAGGAGAAGGAATAACGAAAAGGTGTCGACGAGGAAACACGAAGCGGGGAGCTGAAGATGAAGAAGGAGACGCAGCTGTCGTCCCTCCATCCTTCAGTCCTTCCTCCCACCCTCAAGATGGCCAAGGACACACACACACACACACACACCTCCACTCGCTGATCAGAGGTGACAATCCTCTTCTTCACTACACCCACACAGGAAACAGAAAAACAAAAAAAATAAAAACAAAGAGGAGAAGTTACCTCGCGTCACCGTCTCCTCGGCTGAACCTCTTCCTCCTCGTCTCGCTCTGATGTTCTTACTGTGAGTCTGCTCAGCCGCTCGCCTCAGGGCTTATTCATCTTCTCTTAAAGGAGCAGTCCAAACCTTTTCAGACTCTTGTGTTTGATCTGACTCAACACTCCGATAGTTTGATCTGTACGTCTGGTGCAGAGGATGCATTTAGCTTAGCTTAGCACAAAGATCAGTAAATGTACAAACTGATGTTAAACATTAACAGTCTGGAAACACACGAATCAACAAATCATTAAAGGAAATATCAAGGTGACTGTACTGGAAGAAGAGTGAGGTTGTGTAATGAAGTGTTGTGCAGCTTGTTAACGCAGGAGTCAGTGCATTAACTGCAGCGATGCAGAAGGTGACAGCGTGCAACAGTAACACGCTGCATGAAACTGAAACTGAGTCAGTGCAGACACACCGTACATCAAGCTGCTGATGATTAATGATGATTTGAAATACATCTTTTTGATGCATTCACTGGCACTGAGCACTGACTATTAGCATTTCTGTAGATATTGAGAAGTCTAATTCAGAGCATTTGAGGATGCTGGAGCAGGAGCAGGAGAACAGTGATGTGCAACACCTGCAGCTTAAAGTCACGACAGCGCCCGGGTTCATTCGTCTCCACGAAGCACTCAAAGTGTGTCTGTTTGTAGCTAGCTCACAGGCTAATCAGACGTTAGCCACAACGCAAAGTTCTAGCCATCCTAACCCTAAAAACAACTGTGTGGCTGATTCTGGACCAGGGTTAAACTCTGCAGGAATGTTAGCTAATGCAGCTACGTGCTCATGGCTGCATGGTTACAGATGTAACCTTGGTCCTCTGCTTCTGTCGTTCATTTAAGAGGTTTAACTGATTTAAACTGTTCAAACTGAGAGAGATCGTCATTAAACTGTGACTCGTCTCACCTGTCGCCAGGCTTTTTACATGTTGATGTAGTTATTGATTACAACCAGAGTTCAGCGAGTTACACACTACCGTGGCATATATCAGACTGATAATGCTTATTTTTAATTAACACTCATCAGTTGTCCTCACGCTGCACCGTCAGACTCTGAATCCTGCACCGGATCAAACGGATCCTCATGAAACGATGCTGCACATTAAAGAACAAAGCGAGCGAGCGGCCACAGAAACGTCGGGTCTGTTTGCAGAGGTGTATGTTTTTACAGACGGCAGGTTTAAGCTTTGCTCTTAAAGCTCCGCTGGTCGTTTTCAGAGGAAGTTGCAGGTGAGAGGAGCGGCGGCGTGCACAGATTCACCTGTTGAACATGAACATGATGTGGAAAGGCTTCGCAGGGATTTACAGCAGAATGTAATCTCTGGTGTCCTGAAAGCTCACATCAAAGCCGGTCCTGCTTCCTTCACACTCCGCTTGTTGTTTCTTTCAAACCCCCCCGCTGCGACGATTCCTCTTTGCACCTGAATGGACTGAAGAAAAGCCTGAACCTGGCGCCGTGTTGCCGTGGAAACGGTGGCAGGAAGTGCTCAACTAAACAAACAGCACATTAAAAACAGGAGAAAGGATTGAAAAGTTTAATGAGGCAGCGTCTCAGCAAACTGAGCCTCAGTGATGATTGTTCATTAAATATGAATGTTTGTGAGCATTTTCAGGTTAATTACGCTCTGACGCATTTCGAACAGGCCGCATTAGTGAAAAAGATGAAAACATCACCTGTGGTCTCTTTACCGCCACTTGTCTTTATTCCTGTGACGATTCTTCTTCTGTGGTTCTTGATCACATGATTTTACGCTGAACGCTGGTTTGTTCTGATCCCAGGAGTTGGTGAACTGAGTTTCTGAGACGGTTCAGGTCACTCATTGGTCAGATGTGCCTCTGGAGGTGGGACCACGTGACTGAACACAGGTGGGGTCTGAACACTATCTCGACTGTTCACCTGATTCTGATCGGCAGCTGTCACACCTGCGCCCAGCGATCTGAACCAAACACACTATCGACTGATCCCCACGCAGCTTTAAGCACAAATGAAATGTCGCCTCACAGAGGAGAATACAGGAATAATTAAAACCAATATGCTGCTGTTAAACTCTGGACGTGTGAAGCTCTGGAGCCAGTTTTCAGTGAAAAAACCCTCAAAATGCAAATAAAGTGAGGGTGTGTGAAGTGAAACATGGCGGCTGTTCTCTGCTAATTGTTCACATTTGGCTGCATGTGGTGTTTTCCCTCCATCTGTAACTGAGAATTAGATTTGCCTGCATAATTATATGTAATTTAGTTTAACATTAGCACACTATCATTCTCCTGTGTGTGAGCATCTGCACACCGCTCTTTGTTTGTGTGTGAGTGTGTGTGAGTGTGTGTGTGAGGCTAATAGCTTCAGTAACACTCCTCTATGAATCACTTCGGTGTCACCGGTCGTTTTCTGAAAGGCAGAGACGCATTTTTCAAGTGATGGATGTCTCATTTCACAGCAACAACTTCAAAAAAAGAGAAATAAATAGAAAAGAAGCTTTTTTTCTTAATGTGACAGAAGCTGCGATTAAAACCTCCCAGTCTGCACGTTAGGACCTCGTATCTCCACGCTGGTTTTGCACCAGGCAAACAAACAAACTACACGTCCTCCCCTTATAAACCTGCAAATCACAGTAAATAAATTAAGTTTTTTAATGTTTTTTTATGTAAATGTGTCCATTTTTATGTATTGACTGCCCAGTGAGGGGGCGACACTGCAGTGAAATAGTGTTTATTCTTATTGGAGCTGCATAGTTTCCTATAAAAACCAGTTTTTCATGTGATGAACAGTGAACTCAACTCATTATGATTAAATGTTTAATCACCAGACATCATCAGTCACAGAGTGAGGGATCTGCCTCCACAGGGCTGACGATTAGCCGCCATGACACTTGCTAGCATGATGCTACATTACCTGACTGGAGTGTAACTTGTTTCAGATCTTACATTATGTTATGATTTTCTCATGGAGTTACAAAAAGACTTAACTTTTGGAGTTCCTCTTTGATTTGGTCACTTCCTCCATGCAGTTTGCTCACATCCAGATTCTGGAGCATTCCCCATGTGAACGGCATAATAATGTAGCAGCATGTTATTACTGCAGACAGTACTGGCAGCGGGGGTGCTAACTAGTTAGCTTCTTGTCTGCTAATATGTTTGCTAAATGGCTAACTGGCTAGCAGCATGGTAACCTTTCCCCCCTGCAGCGTGATGATGTGAGGAGGCCATGTCTGCACATTCATTTCTTCTGTGGCTGTTTTTTCTGTTTTGCATCTTCAGAGCATCTGCAACTGAGAACACTTTAATGGTGTTTTGTCTTTTGCTCACTAGTGTTATTCTAGTGTTCATAGTATAATATTTAGAGAAAACTGATGTTCAGAATAAAGGTCAGCTTTACCAAGAACATTTCTTTACGTTTGTTTGAGGTTCTATTTTTTTATGCATTTTAAATATGAAATCAGCTGTTTCTGCAGATTGAATCTGCAGATTGAATCAGTCTCTTCTTCACTTTACACAGGTCTGATGCAGTCATCCTCACATTAATTCATTAAAACAGAAATGTCATATTTTCATCATGCTTTATTATTTTTCAATTTCTGTGATTCGACTGATGCTCTGCTCATTCTTCTGCCACGATAAAACTGTTCATACAGCGAGATTGCCGCCACCTACTGGTTATAGTGTTTGAGCAACTGCAGCTGTGGATGGAAGCACAGGTGGAAACTTGGATACTGAATCCATATTTAACAGCGATCTGCTCTATTCTGGTCCGGCTGAGCAGTTTGCCGCCTTTGGGCAAAGCAAAGAGCAGTCGCCATCTGGCTGCAGTGTGTTTGCGTGTGTGTGTGTGTGTGTGTGTGTTGTCACTCAGAGCCCTCAGGAAACCTTTCACACCTTGTCATCCTCTCTGTTACCCAGGGTCAACCAACCGGAGAGGGAGGAGGGAGGACGGAGGGAGGTGGAGGAGAAAGTGTGAATCAGGCCAGAGGTTTCAGACAGAAGCTGTTTTGAATCTTAAAAGACTTAAAAAGTCGCAGAATAAACAAGGAAAAGGTTAAAACAGAGAGAAAGAGGGACAGGAAGTGTCTCGCTGTCGTCTTCAATGTGAAACAAAACCCTTCGTCCCTGGACTTTGATGCAGGACGCATCTCCTCCAGACGCTAACAGATCGTTCAGTCCATGTCAGTTTAAATGAGCAAGAGCCATGTTGAAAACATGCTAATGGTACCGTTAGCTGGCTCATCAGTTACACTCAAACCTTTGTTGTTGGCTAGCATGCTAACTGTTGCTCTGTAGCATCAATAACTCATGTAACTAAACACAGAGGCACCTGTTCGGTAGGAAAATGGCTAACAGCTAAGCTAACTGATGCATGTTGGGCCCAGTTAGACCTTCTAAACTTTTCTATTTTTGGATGAAGTGGTGAAAAATCAGGTACACAGTAAACCCGGATAAGTTGATTGTACTTAAACCATTTGTGTCAAGTGATTGCCTCAAATGGTTTAAGTTACTGACAGTAGCGAAAATTAATTTGTTTAAGTGTAGTCAACTTAAATGTACAATGGTCAGAATTTAACATTTTAAGTTATATACACTTAAATGGTTTAAGTAATCAACAATAGAAAAAAACTGTGGAATCTACTTAAAAGAACAATAGTCAGAACTTAATATTATAAGTCAAATACACTTAAAATCCTAGTTTTATTAAAAATATGACTATATTAAAAATTAAAACATTTGAGATAAGAAAATTGCAATTAAATTCTTCTTTTGTCAATGACCACACAATCCAGTACATTTGATTTATTTTATTGAAACACAACAAAGTAACAAATGTATTAACAATGATGTGATGTTGTGGTGATGCTGGGCCTGCAGCTCTGTTGTCCTCATAGATTCCCACTGGAATGTCCACAGAGTCTCCTTCATTAAGATTCTACATAATGCGAGAAACAAGACAAAAAGAGGATAATCAGCTTAACAGCAATTTGTCTCAATATCATTACAAGAAAAAACAGACATATCAACGCACCGTTGTCTGTTGTAGCAGGTCAGCTAACTGCTTGCCGATCCGACCTGTCTTCCTTTTGAAGATTTCCTTCAAGCTGGGACACAAAGCATCAGGAACACCAAAGAATTCTTCTTTAAGATTTCTACCAACAACCCTGTAAAACTCCAAGTAAACCTGAAAAATATATAAAAACTTTTAAAAGTAATACATTTTGATATTCAGGCAGAGTTACTTCTAACACTAATAACCCTCTCTGAACATGTTGTCCAATGATGTATGTAACACAAATAAGACAAACATTTAAAGGACACTTTCACAAACCTGGCTTTCAGTGAAAGGTGCTGGCCAGTGTTGGACCATCACTCCCCTTGTCTTGGTTTCTTTCTTCACCGTCAGCATTTTTTTCCCCACGTTTACCACCGTTAATCGTTGCATCAGCCCGTCCCAGCTGGCTCATGTAATTCCCCATTTTGAATTTAAGACTGTTTATCAATCCCTGACAATCAAATGCTCATCATTCACCTAAGTCAACCTCAAATTTAGGCACATTCAAATGTACACGTTTCAAACTAGAAAGGTTCCAGCCGTTTCTAAGTAGTAGTACTTGAATAGAGAAAACAACTCACCTAGTTCATGCAGAAAATGGTAACCTCTTTACTGCAGGCAAATGTCCACTAAAAAGGGTCCAAAAACAGAAATTTGCAGACAGAAAATGTATTGTTCAAAGAGCATGCAGTGCAACCACCTTACATTGCTCTGTGAAAATAAGAAAATGGCACAACTTTCTCTGTATCCGCCAACGGACAAACACAGACTTGTCTTGAGTTTTCAGCCAATCACAACAGGGCAGCGCTGTGGCCTGAGGTAAAACTTGATCATTTAAGTTTGTTAAACTTACAAAAATGAGTACAACCAATGACTGCCTCATACACTCTACTCAAACTCTTTAAGTAATGGAACAAAACTAATTTTTTAAAGTGGTATTTACTCAAACTGTTTGCATAGAAAGAACTTTCGGGTTAACATTGTAGCAGTCCAGATGTTGGAGCTGTTGTTTCAGTGTGTGGGAACAATCGCTAAGCTAGCTTAATTTATGCTAATGTTGACTAATTCAGGACTATTTATGAGCATCATGATTTGACTGCGTAGTTTCTCAAAGGGCTGGTCAGATCCCTGTTTCATTTTCCTTTTTGTGTTTAATGAATTCAGTTTTTGCAGATGTTCTGAAACATTAGCCTCCGATATGCAGACGACTCTCTGTTGTGGATCTCTGCTGCTGCAGTTTACACAGATTTGACCAATTCTCCATTTTTGAGTTTTCACTGTTCACTTCATTTTCTCACGAAACATAGTTGAACGCACCTCAATCACCACATGTATTTATCATATTTAGATTTATTACGTAATTAAACCGTTGATTCACAGTAACCTTTGCTTTCAGCTCGTGTTTGGGTCTTTTCCACTGTTTCCTCCACCCCGTCTCTCCTCCGTCTGTCTTCCTCTCTCGCCTTCATCCTTTGTGATCCCTCCATCTGTCCTTTGTGTTTCCATCCTCCCTCCGCTCTGTGCCAGCGGTCGGACCAGCTGAGCCATTGTCTATCCGTTGATCCTCGCCGCCACGGAGGACTCTTGCCGGGTGTGTGACACAAACGGCGTTCCTGCAGCAGGAAGTCATATCCCAAAAATCTTACCCACATACCGTCCTTATGTCTCTCTCTGCACCTGCTGCTGAGTGTGAAGCTCACGTCTTCGCAAAGTCGGTGTCAAACATCGACATCTGCTGATGTTGATAACAGACTGTTGGATTCCCAATAAATTTAATTACTGCGGTTCAGTCCAGGGTGATAAAATTTACTTTTTGCTTAGCGTTAACCCCCGTACGTACTGCTGATATGTCTGTCGAGCTTTCTACTGCCACGCAAAGGCAGCTTACAAAGATAATAGCTGCAGATTTCCAATTAACATCTACATTAACATCAGAAACACTGGAAAAGAGAAGAAGAGCAGGATCCTGATGTTTAACTTTGACAGCTGCAGCTAGCTAGCTAACATTAGCTCTGTAACACTGTTTAACGCGTCCAGCTGTTTGCCAATAACACCCATGCAAAAGGTTCATAAAGAAGCATTTTGTGGCTACATACATGAAATGATGGTAATCCAGCTGCTGGTGCACAACAGACTGAGGCTAACTGTCGAAGCTAACAGGGCAGAGGCCAAATGTCATTGTCCTTGCTAGCCTCCGTGTCTACGTCCTTATTCACTCTGAGGAAACGAACAGCCAATTGTTTTCGTGATGATGCATGCAGTGTTGCAAACATGCTAATGGTAATGTTAGCATGCCGTTTGCGTTCTCCTGTCATCATATAGCCCAGCTAGTTAATGTTAAATCAGTAACAGCTGACCTGTTTTAAAACTACACAGACAGTTCTTAAATGTGCATTTATGGCTAAATACCTGATGCTAATCCAGCGTCATTTAATGTTGCACAACAGACTGAGAGCTAACAAAGGCATCATCAACATCAGTGTTCTCGCTGGGTAATGAAACACGCTGTAGACATGGAAACAGAACATATGTTAGAGTTATGCTTTGATGTAACTGTTACAAGAGGAAAAGCTTTCAGGCAATAAATGCTAAACAACGAGAGCTAGCTGCTCTAAACGGATGCAGGATTCAGGATTGATATTACAACACTGCAACATTTAACACGCTTTAGAAGTTATGCAAGGATATAAGAGAGAGTCTGTGGCATTGCAGAAGACAAACATTTGGCTTTTGCATCATCTGGATACCGATCATCTGTGTTAGTTGAATGAGAGAGATTGCGTCCTGGATGTTGGAGGTTGTGGGAGGGACGTTTTACTTAATCAGTCAGAGTAAGAATCTTGATATTCGTCATCCAGAAAAACTGGATTTAAAGAAATTCTTTCTGTTGTGAACAACAGAACAACAGTACTGTCAGAGACAGTACGAGAACCACTGAGTGCAGCTCAGGAAGAAGACGGAGGGATGTAAATGAGAGGCCAGATGGCAGAGAGAGGGAGGAAGATATCCTGCAGAGAGACGAGACAGATACAAGGAATAAGGAATGGTGTGAAGGTAAAAAGAAGAGAAGGAGAAACATCAGGAGGAGAAGAGAAGGAGTCAACTCGTCCTCCCTCTCCTGTGTCTGTCTCTGCATTTGGGGTTTCAGACCTTCCTGTAATCCAGCTTTATGTCTGCCGCGCTGTCACTGCACCTGTAATCTGCTTCCTGCGCTCCTGTAATCTCGCCTTAACTCCGCTTATCTCCTGCTTCAAGCTCAGGGAAACCTCCCCGCCGAAACGCTCGCCTCGCTGCAAAGTGAACAGGAGCTGACACCGTTGGAATGCATCTTCTCATCTTGTCTCCAAATTCAAACGTCTTTCATTTCCCTGAAGCTTGTATTTATTCAGGTTTGTAATTTAGTTCAATATCTTGGTCCCTGACCTCGTTCATCTTAATGTTCCTGAGTGTTTCTTTGTGTCTCTTCCATCTCTGAACAAATCAAGCTTTTCTGGGAAAAAGACAAACATGAACCTAAAATGCCAAATTGATGTGTACAAAGCTGCAGGTTGGATTTATAGGACAGTGCTTTAAACCAGCGATGGATGAGTTGAAGGTGTGGTAGCTCTTCCCAGCATCTTTGGAATAATATTCATATTGATTGACTGCATATTTTCATTAATGAGGCCGAGGAGCTTTGTAGCACCTCTGACTTATTGTACAAAACTGGATGTTTA
This sequence comes from Datnioides undecimradiatus, assembly GCA_008933995.1. NCBI lineage: Eukaryota > Metazoa > Chordata > Actinopteri > Lobotiformes > Datnioididae > Datnioides > Datnioides undecimradiatus. The sequence goes on along the minus strand of WARS01002854.1, from coordinate 10,868 downwards.
CATGTGCTGTTGTTGAATATAATGAAGGTTTTTGCAGAAAAGCAGATGAACACACCAACACACACATTAAACTCAGGTTCAGTGACCTTAACCCACAGAAGCTGCCTGACGTGAAGCATCTAAATGTGACCGTGATCCTGCACAGAAGGCTCTTCATTAGCCTGAAAACATCATGTAGCCATGACGGGAACATGAAGTCAGTGATGCTAACAGCAGTTTGAACCTCGCAGGTTTGTTAATGAGCTGCTTTTTGCTTAATGAGCAACTGTTCTGATCACTTTAATGACAGGAAGAGGTGTCTGTGATCAGAAGAGTTGTCTCATCTTCATCTTCAAACAAAGCAGGTGAGGTGGGGTCACATGATGCTGTTCGTATTTACTGGTACAGATTGTTTTAACACAAAGGCGACTCAAAGTTCACAAAAGACACCGAGGTGAAAATGAAAACAACGAATCAAAATGAGGAAACATCTTCAGATCAAACAGAGCAGAGAGCTTCGGTCTTCAGGGTGGAGCATAAAACCGGACCGCTGCAGGTTCAGTTTGGACTCTGGGAACAGGAAACACACAGGGGGTCGGTGGAAAGGTCTGAGTTCTGGACTGCTGGGATCCAGAACTTCTCGGTGTAAAGACACAGGTCCTGGGTTTTGGTTTAGTCGTAAATACAGGAACAGGAACAACAAAACCTTTTATAAGGAGCAGCCAAAGACTTGTGGCGTGAACTTGTGCTGGGACTGTGGAAGGAAAAGCCCTGTGATTGTGGTTTAACATGATTTTATAATGTTGCATCACCAAATGATGAAAAATACAGTGTGCTGCTGTAAGAAGAGGGTGTGGCTCAGAGTCTGAAGGCTGCTGTGATTACAATCAGCAGTTAGCAGGAAATAAAGAGCACAAGCTGCTCAGATGTCCAGCGTAGCAGCGTCCAGTGAGGAACGGTTATTTGCTGCTGACTGTGACCGGTTGCTTTAATAGATCTTACAGCGTTTAGTCACAGGGAACATGCACATCAAGGAATTACAAAGGTTCCCACCGGTCGCCGGAGGAGCGACCTTGCTTGATTCAGAGCTTATATTCCTTGAGTATTGATTGCCCTCTGGGACTCCTCGCTAACTACAGATGGAGCTGTGATGAAGGTGCCTCTTTGCAGAGAAGATAACAGCATGTTGGATCTAATGAGGCTGGAGGATAAAGTGCGTTTACCACAGCAGCCACGCTGGAGAACTGCAACAAGACTGCACAGCCGTCAGTCATTTTAATGCTGCACCAGCAGTTTTTAATGCAGTTATAAACATATTTGTTTGAGGATTGATCACAAAGATCCAGGACTGTGTGGGCAGTGATCCTCCACCTGAAGCTTTGACTCAGGTTTGGATGTTTGAGCTTTTTTGGTGATGATGTGCAAACGTGCACGTCCAAATGATCTGATGATGAGTACTGCCGCACCTTGTTCGTTTGACAACACCACTTAGTTCGTGAGGACAAGACTGTTACCAAGGCAACAACTAATTGGGATCCCAATAATCAAACTGAATGAGAGAAGTCTACGTATCTGCCTCTAACACAGTCACTCAGCTGCTGTTGTGATGATTCAACCTCAAGAGTCGACGCTGTTCTCAGTGACGTTTACATACAAATGTGCAACATACAGCTGATTTACAGTGTCAGAGACCTGTTAAAACAGGTTAAACTGCAGTTTACCATGAGGAAAACATGAGTGGGGTCCTCGTCTGCAGAGGGAGAGCATCCAGAATGGATGTTATGGCAATCTGAAGTCTAAAACCCACAGAGCTAAGCTTTAGTGTTGGAACAGAAGCTCTTAACTGTCACAAACACCAAAAGATCTGGACGAAGGCTGCGGAAAAGACATTAAGTGGTCGAGATATATCGAGAAACACGACGAGAAACAAAAGCTGTTTTCGTTTGTTCAGATCCAGTCGGGCTCAGCCGGCACATCAGAAACTGCTTCTCTGTCTGAAATCTGAACCTCTTCTCCTAAAAGCCAACACTTCTCCTCCTCGTCCTCGATGAATCTCTCTGCGGGATCCTCTCGCCTTCTACCTCTCTCGCTCTAAACTTCTTTATTCTGATGAAACCATCTTTCATTACCTGCTGCGACGCCTCTGCCCTCCCCACCGCTTCCTGCAACATACGGAGGAGCTGGTGCAAACATCTCCTGTGTGCAGAGGCAACAGGAAGATTACAGGGAGTCAGCAGAGACATGCAAACACAGGGAGACGCAGGCAAACAGGTCACTTTACCTTCTGCTTTATCTGCATGCGTTTGTGTGTCAGACACTGAGAAAGTACAGTAAACACAGCACCAGCGCTCCATGGTGATGTCACACTACGGCAGCCATGATGGCGTTTTTCAGCTCTTTCTTAACAAAAGCAAGAGATCAAATGGGCACTCATTTCATCTTAAGCTGCTTTCACTCTGCTAACAGCTGCTAACATCTGGCTTCAGCCGGGGTTCAGACCCGCGTCACATGACTCTGCAGCAGCAGCTCCGATCAGCGGTGATGTAAACACAAACACCCGGGTAGACGTTGGCGTGTAAACAGCTGATTAACCAGGAGCATCACTGCTGTTTAGTCTGTGGGAACAACAGCTGAGTCTGGACTTCCTGTCCTGCAGGAGGCAACGCCGGCAGGGCGGCCATGTTGGCGTGTTACTGTCTGCTGTGACACTCGGTTATGGCGCCATCGGCTCCTCCAGTAAAAAAGTCAAACATGTTTGCACTGATGTAACACGACTTTACTACGTCAAACTGGGCGGAGGCGATTCTGCAGATGGTCTGGCTTGATTGTCAGATGATCTCTGTCGTCATGGTAACAATAATCAACACATGCTTAACAATATGAAACACATTTTCTCACCTGAAGGTCGAGTTTTCAGACGTATGACGGCGAATGATGCTGACCGAGGTGGCGCTGTGAGACAAACAGCAGCCATGTTTGTTTACAGTCGGGTCCTCTGGGGTCAGGTGGAGCTGTTTAACAGCAGTTAATCAGATTATGGGCTGTTTAAGCAGCAGAGGAAGTTGCAGAGGCCCTGAATGCAGCATGAGCTCCACACCCTGTACCTGTGTCCTGTTCAGATGAAACTCCCCTGCTGATTGGACGCTGTGTTTGTCTTTTTGTTATTTATGATCATTTATTAGCAGCAGTTTCCTGTTTGTTCTTCTGTCTCCATCACGCTGTGTCATTTACCGCAGCAGCGTCGCAGCAGCATCACAGCTGCGTCGCAGCCGTGGTGCCCTCGGGGACGGGTCTGCTCCGTCATTATGGCTTTTTGAGTGTTGCAGCGCGGCCCCCGTGTTGTACCCATAATCCCCTTTAATGACCGTCCTCTCAGGTATTGCCACTCAGCTGCCGCTGGAGGCAAACAGCATCAAAGAGACGGATTCATCTTAATGGGTCGTTTCATAATGGAGGAACTGGAGCGGGCGAGCAAGGTTCAGGTGGACAGGGAGAGAGAGAGTGACACATCATGAAGTTAGCCCACCTGGTGCTAATCTGGTTGTTTTGTTCTCTGTTACTACGGCAACGCGGATGTAAATCTCACCATGGATGTGTTTGTGTTGAAGCGATGGAAGAAGGTGAAGGATAAAAACGATTAATTGGGGTTTTTCTACGTTTAAAACCAAATCTGGCTTCAGAAGCCGTCTCATTACGAGCTCAGACAGTGTGTGTATGTGCACGGGCTAAATGGTGTGTGTGTATGGGTGATTAATAAGAGCACTGGCATTTAGCAGCACGATATCTGACTGGTTTGGATAATTACACCAGGAGAGGAAGCAGGAGCCGGGACTTTATCAGCAGGCGTGGGAGTTTGAGCTTTTTCCTGTTTCCTCTCCACTGAAACATTTGCCAGTTCACCTCTGTCATCTCTTTAAATTCCCCAGTTATTACTGTCTGAGCGGCGGCAGGGAGGGAAGATTAGCAGCAGAGGGGAGGAGGAGGCTTCAAAGCATTTACTGTATTTATAGTTTTATTGTCATCAGAAACACGCTGACGGACACACAGTGATGTGAAGCAGGAAACAGGAAACATCAAGTAACATAAAAACCTGTCACCACAAAAACAAGAAGTACACAAACCTGATGGAACATGTGAGACTGCAGAGCATCAAACATTAATACATTCAATTAATAAAGTTTTATGGTTTTTGTTTGATGTTTTTAGATTTGATGAAAAATATCAATAGAAACATAAACACACAAATAAAGAGCTGCTGTGAAGTCGAAGTAGAAACGAGTCACATGTGGAACGAGTCTGTTGCTGTTGTTGTGTGCTGTTTGTTGTTATTTACTGTGATTATTGTTGTTTTTATTTGTGCATTTTTATGGGTGTGAAGGTGCACTTTGGTTAAAGTTCACCACAACTGAACGAACCTGAATGCAGTTAAATAATAATATGATATAATATATAGAAGTATGATCTGATGCTAACATCATTCAGTGAGCTAAAACTGCCCTGAAGTCAGAAACAAAATCCTCCTCATTTGATTTGCTCGACATTACAATAATTAAAATAAGCCTACAAACATTTTAAAAGTCTAATTATTTATTATTTATTATTTATTCATTTTTATTAATTGTATTGATCAGTTTCAGAGTAAAACTCGAATTAATCAGGTTGAATCAAAAGAGGAGAAGCTGCTGCTGCTTCAGTCTGAAGCTCCACCAGGTGCAACAAATCAAACAAACCCAAGACGATGCGTGTCCAACAGGTGAATGCTGGGTAAGGCTAGCATGCTAAATGCTAATAAGGAGCACCTGGTGGATGTTGCAGCTGCAGCAGGATCATGTTCAGACAGGTGAGATGACCTGCAGAGAGAGAGAGAGAGAGAGAGAGAGAGAGAGAGAGAGAGAGAGAGAGTGAGAGTGTGTGTGTGTGTGTCTCAGCTTTAACATGTGTGTGTTGCTGTAGAGCCCATGCTGTTGATCCTGCTCAGTGATGTTTGATTCTCCTGGTAGAGCTGCAGTCAGACTCGTTTTATTAACTGCTGCTGGTTTGTGTCTCATTGTGAACAGTTTTCTGGTTAGTTGTGTTGATGCCGCACTGAGGTGACACACACACGTAGCATGCTGCTGCTAGCTAGCTAACTGATGAAGCTTAGCTCTGATGCTAGCAGCTGGAGACACACCAATGTAGCATGCTGCTGCTAGCTGGCTAACTGATGAAGCTTAGCTCTGATGCTAGCAGCTGGAGACACACCAATGTAGCATGCTGCCGCTAGCTGGCTAACTGATGAACCTTAGCTCTGTGATGTGAGGATAGTGGAGAGCTCCGTGCTGTAGCTGCAGTGTGTGTGACAGCTCTGCATAAACAGTGGAGATCCAAATTTCAGTTTGACTCTAATGAGCCGGGGAGAGCTGCACCTCTGCAGACGAAGCAAACGATGTGTTTCCAGCAGTCGACTCACTGAGTTTCATCCTCGGCGGTAAAGTTCAGACACAGTTCAGCGACAGAAAGCGCCTCCTCCGACTGTCACATCTGGATTATGGATTTCCACTGTTTGTCACTGTGGGGTTCGTTCATCACGGGTTAATTAAAGGGTTATTCTGCGGCCGTTAGCCGATAAGACTTGGACTCTTCATTACCAGCAGACTGGGAGCGAGTGGCAATCAAACGGAGGACAGTAATCATCGCGTTCCCATCGGAGCTGCTCCCTGAGACAATTTCCCTGTCGCAGTGCATTCTGGGAAATCGGCAGCCCTTCTCCTCGCTGACACGCGTGATTAACGGAGGACGTCTCCCGATTGACACGTCTGTTTTTTCTGCCTCCCTCCCGTCTCTGAGCATTAACGTTAGCACTGCCACTTTTGGCTGACACCCCACCCCCCACCCCCGCCCCACTGTGAATGTGCTGACAGCTCTGGGAATTATAACTCCTGCACACATAATGACTGTAACCTTCCCTATACACTGCACACACACTGCACACACACACACCGCACACACACACTGCACACTGCACGCCGCACACACACTCTGCACACACTGCACACACACACTGCACACACACTGCACACCGCACACACACTCTGCACACACACACACACACACACTGCACACACTGCACACACACTCTGCACACACTGCGCACACACACTGCACACACTGCACACACACACACACACACACACACTGCACACACACACACACACACACTGCACACACAGTCTGCACACACTGCACACACACACTGCACACCGCACACACACTCTGCACACACACACTGCACACACACACACACACACACACACACACACTGCACACACAGTCTGCACACTCTGCTCACACTGCACACACACTCTGCACACACTGCACACACACACACACACACACACTGCACACACAGTCTGCACACTCTGCTCACACTGCACACACACACTGCAAACCGCACACACACTCTGCACACACTGCACACACACACACTGCACACACTGCACACACACACTGCACACCGCACACACACTCTGCACACACACACTGCACACACACACACACTGCACACACTGCGTATAATGTCACATTACAAAGCTCTCACTGAAATCTATTCTTTACCTTCCTGTTTTATTTTGGGCTCAACCAGAATCTCCTGATGGAGAATCACCTCCAACCTGCAGCCGGTGAGTGGTGCAGGGGGAGTTGTTGGTTGGATGAGATGAGCAGTGGGTGGAGCTAAATCTGCAGGTGGTGCCATTAAAACAGCAGAAGAAGAAGAAACAATGTCATCACAGAGCTGCAGTCACAGGTCAAATGATGGAGACGTCTCAGTTCAGGTATTAATGTGATGAAGGTGGCATTGCATTATGGGACGACAGACGACACATTGAACGCCGCCGTCAGTGACAGGAAGGAAGTGAAGTTTGTTAAAGACACGACTTGTTTGTCTTCTGTGTTTAATAAACAAACACAAAAAGACGTAAACAGACAGACGTGCTGAGCTGCTGTCATGGTCGTCCGTATTTCAGCAGCAGAGACGACGATCAGCAGCTGCTCTCATCAAACAGGAATAATTCAGAGCCCCGGTGGATGGAGAGCGTGTGTGTGTGTGTGTGTGTGTGTGTATGTGTGTGTGTGTGTGTTTGTATGAACATGTGCAAAAGCAGGTTCACTCTCTGCTTTAATGTGAGTGCACGCAGGAGAATGAATGAAGGGCCTCAGATAGCTGTGTGTGTGTGTGTGTGTGTTCGTGTGTGTGTGTGTGTGTGTGTGTGTGTTCACCCTCTGTGCCTCCTCTAATTAGCGCTGCCTGTAAATATTTAATGTCTGGCAGAGGATGCTAATGCGGCGCCATCGCAGCGTCAAACCGAACCTCCGTTCGTCTCCGCCCAGCGGCGTTGGAGCTGCTCGCTTCCTAAACTTTAAAATTCCTCCGATCTGACTGAGTTCAGCGACAGCTACAGGAAGCTGTTTGTGCTCAAACCCGAGCGAGGCTGATGGGAAAATGAGCTGAGACACGTGAGGCGCTCCTCCTCCGGCAGCGATGCTCTCACTTCTTCATCTTCATCAAAAGTGACAAAACGAATCAGCTGGAGTTTCTTCTGAGGCGCCGCAGCAGCTGATCCTTCACTTCTCATCCGTCATCGTTAAGGAAATTCATCTCGCCATGACACCACTTAGCCGCCGCGCCTCCACAGCGACCCACGTCTGTTTTAAATTTTGGTTCTCAGTGTCATTTAGTCAATCGACGGCGTCAGTTGGTCAATTACTGGAGGTTTATTCTGCAGAGGCTTCGTGACGTCGTCCACTCCTCCATCGCTCTTCATTTGCTGTTTGCTTGTTTGTCTCCTCCCTGAATCCACTGTTCGCTCGCTCGCTCTCTCTCTCTCCCTCTCTCCCTCTCTCTCCCTCTCTCTGGCTCGTCCATCCATCTTCATCGCTCAGTAGAGAGCATAGCAGCTGATCTGAGGTCAGATCCTCTCCCGCGCTCTCGTCTGTTTGCGGTTATTCCAGGAAAAGGTCTGCGTGACCTCGCGTCCGGCTCAACGTCTGAGTCACGGCTTCGGTTTGTTGAAAATCCAGGAGGCCACGCACATCCCCGAGCGCCGGCCGGCGGTCACATCCACACAGCAAGTGTTGAGGATGTGTTGCCACAGAAACAAAGCAGCGCAGGATGGGGAGGAGGAGATGCAGCCCCGAGGACCACAGCTTCCTGATGGCAGAATGGAGGCTCAGATGCGGCTTCACACTAACGATTCAAGGTTCAGGCCATGACGGACGGTTTCAGAGTTTCCTCGCCGTCTTTCAGGGAGGGACAGAGACAAAGCGAGAGTTCAGAGCGAGAAGAAAGAGGGAAACAAACCCCCGCCCCACGGATAAACAAGCGCTCAGACAGTGACAGGAAGTGACAGTGACAGACAGGAAGGAAAGGATTCGGCCGTTCAGCTTCCTGCCGGCGTCCGACACCTCCCAGAAAGACGTGGAGGAACGTGTCAGCGGCGGCCGCGTGTTTTAATTTTAGCAGCAGCCTGATTAACACTCAGCTCGCTGGCCTTTTATTCGTCGTCGTGGTGACACGCCGGCGGAGGTCAGACGGACCGGAGGGCAGAGAGTGGCAAGCTGTCGATCACTTTGTCATTTCCCAGCTAAAAAAAGGCAGAAAGGCTGAAAAAGGAGGGATGACACTGCTGGGGGGGGGGGGGGGGGGGGCGTGCTGATATGGCGTCTTGTTTAACCTTACATTAATTCCATATTTATTTAGGGATTTATAAATGCTTAATAGACAGTGAATCAATATTTATGAGACAGCTAATGAATCAGCCGGGACGCCGACAGCATCTCAATGTGGGCTGAAAGTGATGTGACCACGTTCTGGCGCTTATCAGGAAGACTGGCGGTCCAGGGGCGGTCGCAGGTCACATGGGATGTACAGTAAAGTGTCTGCGTGTCCTGTGAGATGTCTGACGACCGGTTTGGGTCCGGCTCAGACGCCAGCACCTCTTCCCGTCCTCCTGATCTCCAGATGTTTGGTCCAGATGCAGCGTGAAGGAGACTCGTCATCATCAGCAGCCTGGATCACGGTCTCAGTCTCTGCAACAGCTCGAGAGCTGATGTTCGGGCCGAGTCACTGAACGAGGAGATTCACCTTCACGCCACAGCACCAGAGCGTAGACGGGTCGGTCAGCATCAATCTGACTGGACCCAGTTTAAAGCTGTGCATCAAACACAGCGTTTCCTGCTGTTTCCTGCTTTAACTGACTCCTGCTTCCTGTAAAATAACATTAAATATTCGAACAGGAAACATGTTAATTACTGTGTGTGTGTCATGGACCCTGTGCGTTTTCAGCTTCCTGTCGTTCGTTTCGTGTCTGTGTCGTCGTTTTGGTTCGACCTGGTTTGAGTTTGCGCTGCAGCTCAGGTGTTTCTGATATTTTAATGAAATATGGACATTTTCAGGATTTAAATGAATTTTTTATTTCTTTTGTGTGTTTTTGACGCCGTGGCCTCGGATTTGGAGGCGCTGCCTGTTTCTAGCCCTGAACTGGCTGCTGCTGGTTGAGTTTCTGCAGGATTTGCTGCTCTTTGGCGTTGATGCCTCATTAACGGGCCGACTGATCATCAGCCTGCTCCAGTTTGACCACATCAGTGACGTCAGGACACCTGCGTGTTAATCTGACTATCCAACATGTTTGCTGCTCCGCGCCTGAGTCGCTTTGACCTTCGAGCCTATTTTTAACAGATTCTCACGTTGGAGACGAACTCTGAAACTTTCACTCACTGAGGCGCCTGTAAGGAAATGAAGACAACATGCAACACAACATCTTTCCTCATCAATCCGCTTTGTGTCGAGTTTCAGTCCAAACAACCTCTGAAGCAAACCAAAGCAGCTTGGCGTCGCGGCGAGCGTCTTGGCAGTCCCATCATCTGGATTCCTGCAGGAAAACAAAAGCCCGCTGGTTGTTTTGATGGCAGAGAAGCGTTTGTTGTACAGTAGCTGATCCAGCAGCGTCGCTGAGCTCGTTTTTCATTTGGCTGCACAGTTAAAACCAAAGAAACTGTGTCAGAGTCTGAGCATCGGCCTGTAAATCCTAAAGCAGCGTCGGAGCTGGAGCTGCCCGTCTGACGAGACGAGGCTGCAGAGCTGCAACGAACTGGCACTGATCACATTCTCATTCAGATTATACAATAAAAATGAAGTAAAATGGAAAAAGGTCATTATTGCTGAATTCTGTTTCATTAATTCAATTAATTTTAATACATTTGCAAAATGGGTTTATTAAAACATTGAGTGAAAGGATGTTTTGCACTGTGCACAGAGCAGCTTCAGCAGATGACCAATCTGGTTTCATGTGTTGCTGCATGTGAAGCTGATCAATGATCGTATTGATTAACAGTTATCATTACATGCAGCTGAGTTATTTATTGACTTTTGAGAGAAGTGACTGACTCAGTGTTAATTTGCAGCGGCACTGATCTGAAAGTTGGAGGATAATCGTGTCACGGAGTGTTTCAGCTTCCGCTCTCTGTCGGCCTGCAGAGGCGAGCGAGCCTCACTGAGTTGTAGGTGTGAGTCAAACCTCCGATCATCTTCGTCTCCTCATCCTCCTCTTCACTTTCCCTCCGTCTGCTTTATTTCAGTCTCTAATCTCTCTCTCCTTCATCCTTCCTGTCCTCAGCCAACCTCACACTCTCTCTGCTGCAGTGGTGGAAACTTACCAAGTACATTCATCCAAGTACAGATACAGGGATACAGGGATACACTGATACAGGGATACACTGATACAGGGATACAGGGATACACTGATACAGGGATACACTGATACAGGGATACACTGATACACGGATACAGGGATACACTGATACAGGGATACAGGGATACAGGGATACACTGATACAGGGATACAGGGATACAC
>WARS01002655.1:0-14205 GCA_008933995.1 Datnioides undecimradiatus | reverse complement strand
GAGCTTCCAGTCTGTGCTAGGCACGACGAAAAAAGAAGTGAACCACCGCTTCCAGTCTGTGTCAAGTGGCTTCTACACGAATCCCAGCTAGGCACGACGCAAAAGCGCCGCCAGCGCTCTCAATCAAGTACCTGACCGCCGCTAGCACTCAATAAGTACCTGCAGAAGGAAGAAAGGACCGCTGCGTCTTTCTTCAACCTTTGCAACCCGCCGTGCAACCTGCTGACAGAGTGGAATGGCCCACCGTCGTCATCCGAGCCGAGGAACCGAGCCGGACCCAAAGACGGATCCCACACATCTCCCTGCTTCGTAGACACGTAAGAGGCTTGATCTGGGCAGAGGTAGTTTTAAGTGTGTTTTCTTTATAATCTTTCTTGTATAAGTTAAGTTAGCGGACCGCGAGTCCTGCATTTGTGATAACGGACTGAACGTCCTATTATCCTATTATTTGATTATTTGATTATTCGATTTCTTTGATCGGGCGTACTACGGTCTGACAACCGGGGCCCGAAGAATTTATTTTTATGTGTTTTCCCTTCTTTCCCCCTTAACCGACATGCACATATACACCGGGTATACACCGGGTATACACCGGGTAAACCCCCATTGTTAAAGACACACAGGCTAAGCTCACAGACGCCACTAGCCGTTGTCTTTTTCAAATCTCGCGGTCATTTCCCCTGACCGAAACTCTTGCGTGACATACTCCCTCTTCTCCCTTACGTCCGCAACCTCACCCCTCCTCTTTTACACACACACACACACACACACGCCCTTGTATAATTTAGAATAGGTACATGATGGATGTTTATTGATAGAGGTGTTATCGATTACTAATTGATATCATTGATTTTAATAAATCCTGTTATGTTTAAAGAGAAGCTGTCTGTATTGTTTGTACAAGTGTTGTTGTAAAGGCTGGTTAAAAGAGTCAGTGCTCGGATTCACACCTTCATTGTTCGTCTTATGCATATCAGTACCTCCCAGGTACTGATATTTGTAAGCGAACGTTTGTGAGACTGATTTTCGAGTTGGTTATTGGTCCCTGATACCAGGGTGGTGCCCCGTAATTATTAATTCTTATTAATAATAATATTCTTTCAATGAATAATTATCATAGGTAATTATTAATTTTTGCTAATAACCTGCTCCTATAAGGCACAACAAATCATGCCTATGTGAAGCACAACATAATGGTGCCCTGTGTGAGGCTCTTCAATTACCAGCCTTATTGCAATACTTGTACATAACAATTCAATGAAACAACTCAAAGAATTTTTCAGAAACTTTCATTTTTAAATTTCGGATTCCAAATTACAACAAAGTTTAAATTCTGATTTCAATTAAGAATTTGGGTCTCAATTTCAATTTTTTTTTATTCTCAATATTGAATTTCAATTTTGGGAGAATTATTTTTCATTCCCCTCTCTACTTGTAACTCACAAGGCATTCAAAGTGTAGATTGTGAATTGCTCCAGTGGGCAATAGTAGTGAGTGCAGATACTCTAACTTTGCTATTACTCAAATAGGTGCTGAGCCACCTCATTAACATCCGAATAGGATAGTTGCAGGAGAGTAATCAGCATAACACACCAACTTGTAAGTCACAGGTCGAAGCTTCACCTGTGCATTTGTGTCAGCATAGCAGTTGTATAGCAACTTTCCGAGCCACTGAGTTTGTATTTCACAAGGCAAGATGAGTCACCAGCAATTTGCTGTGGGTGGAGCCAACGCTCCTCAAGGGTTAAACGACTCAATTATAAAGGAGACGGTCGCTAAAGCCGCTGGTCTCTCTTTGGAAGAGCTGAGAAAGATTGATAGTTATGACATTGGCACCTGTAATGCGTTACTACAGAATATGGTTGACTTTGCTAAAAACCCAACCAGGGTAGCAGCAGAAACCATTCCGGACCTAATGGGCCGAATGTTCCTCATCATAGAGCGGAAAGCTCAGCTTCAAAGGGCTGAGCAGATGGAAGTAAAGCTCCGCCTACTGGAAGAATACAGGCGTTGCCGCAAGGTACGGCTCCAAGAAATCGAGCTACAAGCCGCCCAGCAAAGGGTAAAGCACCCAGAAGTTCAAACTGCCTTAGTAGGTGCAGTCACTGACTCAGTCGACCGGGATGAATACAATATCCCTAGCTTGGAGCAGGCCACCTCAGCTGCCAGAGACAGCTATCAGTGCGTCCTTCGGCCCGTCCATGGGAGCAGGCCACCCCAGCTGCCAGAGACAACTATCGGGTGCGTCCTTCTGCCCGCTCAGGGGAGCAAGCCAGAGCTCCCTGCTCACAGGAGCAGGCCACGCAAGGTGTCATAACTAGCTATGATGTTCATTTTCCAGCTCGCTCTAGGGAGCAGGCCACCCCAGCTGTAGACAGCTATAGGGTGCGTCCTTCGACCCGCCCATGGGAGCAAGCCAGAGCTTCCCGTCCATGGGAGCAGGCCACCCCAGCTGTAGACAGCTATCGGGTGCACCCTTCTGCCCGCTCATGGGAGCAAGCCAGAGCTCCCCGCTCATGGGAGCAGGCCACTCCAGCTGCTGTGAGCAGCTATCAGACACGCCCTCCGGCCTGCCCACGCGAGCAGGCCATCCATACAGCTGTAGACAGCAATCGGGCGCATCCCTCAGTCCAAATTGGCACACCCCCATCCATCCTGAACCACCTCTCCCTACACCCTGACCAAACGAGGGGGGAGTCCAGAGCCAAAGCTGACACCAGCGGCGCTGGATCGCCACGAGCCAGTGAGCTACAGGCATCACAGAGCTCAAGTCCATGCATCAACTGGACTCCCTCCCCATTACAAAAGGGGGAAGATCGCCATCACATTGGTGACCTGCGTGATCTCAGAGCCTCCAATGATGATGGTCAGAGCACTAAACCACTCGAGCCTCCTGCCAGAGACATAGAATGCAAATGATGCCTATGTGAAGCACAACATAACCATACAATACCTTAGAAACAATTCAAGACCCAATTGCATCTTTTCACTTAAAGAAAACAGATTTTAAAAAACTCTCATATGTACTACAGTATACCTCAGATTGGATCTGCAACAGTTGTTCCATTGACCATTAAATAAATCAAACTGATGTCACTAAGATACTATATACAAGATATAAGATAATACATATATTGTGAGACACATATTAGATATATATGATTAAAAGCAGAACCAGAAAATCCAGGTTGAAAACTGTCCATCACTGTTTTCGAAACCAAGAAACAATCAAGTGTAACAATCCTTAACTACTGGCACTTCACAAATGAACACTTTCTCAGCACATTCTATGATGATACACTTTTGGTGTAGTCTCTCTACTGCAGTCAGCTGCATTTGTGATCTATCACCTTGTCTGACACAGGCAATGTGTGGCACAGTTCCTTGGGGGAAGGCAGCTGGAAGTGTGCAAAATGGGATGAAAAGCAAGGCAAGTTCACTTTTTCCAGCTACATCGTAAGAAATAATCTGATGCAACTCTCCCCTTGCTACGTTGTCTAGTCTGACACACAAGTTATTGCATCTCTTTGCTCGACTGTAATCACAGCTGGTAAAAACAAGACCTTGGTGAATCATTCTCTTGTGTGAGAGGATTTCATCTGGAGGCTGTTTGCCTGCTGCACTGAAAGCCTGGTGCTCTGCCTGTGTGAGATGCTTGACTTGTCCACCATCATCCAGTACAGTGGTGCTGTTGCTTTTTTTCCACTTTTGAACCCTTGAATACTCAGTCATTTGAGTACAGAAACCTAGAACACGGTCACTCACTCTGTGTCTGGATGCAAAGTATGGAATGGATCTCTGGAGCAAAAATTTGCCCACAATCTGCTTAGGAACAGCCTTTGTGCCATGCACCAACTTGAGGAGACTCCCATTAGCGCTTTCAATAACAAAGGCAGAGTGTGCCCATAAGGGACCCAACAACTTAACAGATTTGGCCAGATGTGTCAGAAGATGTACATTTGATATCATGGCAGCCTCCCCAAACAGTGCTTGGAATCGAATTACAAATTCTAAGAGCATCTCATCAGCTTTGTTGACCTCTTCAAAGGTAATTTGTTCTTGCAAAAGCAGGTAGATCGCTGAAACAAAAAGGCAGAGATGCTTTGTGTATTTCACATCTATGAGTCCGTCAAGACATGGCAAACAGTAAAATAACAGCCACGCCCTCCACTCTGATGCTTTCCAGAATTTGAAATCTGAGATGGGCCTTGGAAGTCGAGTGATAGGATGTGGTGGTTTGATACTTTCAAGTCTCTCATTTAATAGTCTTGCTGTGCTTGGGTCACCAATGTGGCTCATCTGCGCTCTCAAGTAGAAGAGCTGCATGCTGTCTTGCAACACCCAGTAAGACAGCATGCATATAATCAGGGACAAAGCCCCACACAATGTCAAAGCATAGCAGATTAATCAAAGGGGATGGCCCTTTTACCCCTCTTTCACTTTTCTGTAGCATGGGAGCTTCTTCCATGTGTTCCCATGATCTATGGGAACACTAATGAAGAAGCTCCCATTGTTCAGGGTGTCTGGGTCGACTGGTGAATTACAGAACACAGTGTGATATTCTTCTCTAGTAGATCATCTTGACTTCCCAAGTTGGCTTTACAGGCCTTACAGTAAAGATGAAACTTTACCTTGTCCGTGTTATTACGGAAAACTTTGTGAAAAGCATACTTTGACCCTGGTACAACCTCTTGTCCAAATAAGTGATTGATAAGTTTTAGCAAATCATCAAGCACAGATCCAGTTATTTGATGCCTTGCAGTATAAGTCATGATCATCAGCAGTGCCTCAGTCTTTGATGTTGTACCTACAGCCATCAAAGGCATGTCCATATCTATGTTTACTGTTTTTTTAGTTGGATCATTTGAGCAGTCCAAGTTGATGTCTTCTGGTAACTCCGAATCTTCTTCTGAAGATATACTCTCTTGCAACGTGTGCAGATCATCGTCTGATGAAGTTAAAGTCTAAGAGGAATAGAAATACATTAAACTCTATTTTGAAAACATCTTCAGACAACAAGGTTAATGTGTTTCTTTGTTGACTATTTACTACAGCCAACTTTAAAAGTGTTGGTTTAAAGGATAAAGCTGGCAATTTTCTATATTTTTCTTTTGTCAACAAATGTTATGTACAGAGTAGTCAAACCAACAACAAACTTACTGACTTACAAATAAGTGTGTACTTGGGTCATGTCGTCATCGCAGCAGGGGTGTCCACCGACCCAATGAAGGTAGCAACGGTTAAGGACTGGCCAGTTCCCTGCAACGTCAAGGAGCTGCGGAGCTTCCTGGGCCTGGTCTTCTACTACTGGCAATTTGTCAAGGACTTTGCCACCATTGCAAGCCCGCTGCACCAGTTGATCCAGAAAGGCCGGGCATTCCAGTGTAGTGAGGACTGCGCTGCTGCCTTTACACAGCTTCGGGCCGCACTGGTTGAGACGCTCCCCCATGTGGCAGTGACGGGGGCCCCGAGGTCCCACCGCCAGGAATGACAGCTGGCGACGACGGCCCAGACACCGTCGACGTCCAACAGCTCTGCAGTGGCCGGGGCCAAGATCCCAGTCCTCTCCAGGGTCCAGGACTGGGTGAGTGCAGGTTAACGGCCGGCTTGGTCGTCAATCTCGGCACTGGACCCAGAGACAAAACTGGACATCAAGAAGACCCGAACCATGCCACTACACCTGCAGAGTGATGGGCTGGTTGAACGTTTCAATCGCACCCTAACCACCCAGCTTGCCATTTTGACCAGCCGCAAACAACGAGACTGGGATGTACACCTGCCCCTGGTCCTGTGGTCATACTGGACAGCAGTTCAGGAGCCCACCAAGTGCACCACAGCAGTCCTCATGTTTTGACATGAGCTTCGTACCCCTGTGGACCTGGTGTTCGGGTCCCCTCCTCAGCCAGAAGTAAAGGGTCATGGACTACCTTTACAACCTTAGGGAGTGACTCCAGGAGGTGCATGACATGACCAGACAGTCTCTGTCAGATGCTGGGGTCAGGCAAAAGCAGGCCTATGACTCCCGCTGCAGGGGCAAGGACTTTACCCCTGGGGCACAGGTGTGGGTGTACAGTCCTGAGAGGAGGAAGGGCCTTTCGCCCAAGCTGATGAGCCAGTGGGTGGGACCCTGTACTGTGCTTGAGAGACTGTCGGACGTGGTGTATCAGGTGCAGCTACTCAAACGGAATAGGGTGGTGGTGCTCCATCGTGACCGGCTTGCACCCTACCAACCCCTGGCCTCTTCCGCAGGGTGTTACTCTGTTTTACTCTTTTACTTGTTGTAGGAATAGTCATTTTGTCGCACCATAAGTGAAGTGTCTGTCACTGTTAATGACTACCCTACTGTTTGTGCAAATTGAGCAGTTATCTCTGTGGTGAGACTGTGTTGAAGTCTAATAGACTAGCACCTCTAGTGTTAAGAGATTGCAACGCAAGCTCATTGTCTCACCAGCTTGCTACAATATTTTTCTAAGGCAGTTGAATTTATAGCTTTTAGTCTGCCATTGGTATCCAATATTATTA
Source organism: Datnioides undecimradiatus (assembly GCA_008933995.1). NCBI lineage: Eukaryota > Metazoa > Chordata > Actinopteri > Lobotiformes > Datnioididae > Datnioides > Datnioides undecimradiatus. Next base: position 7,683 of record WARS01002655.1, on the reverse strand, counting down.
TAGTTTGACATTCAATGTGGAGACACTTAAAATCAATTTTCTGTCAGTTACACTATTGTTATGGACTATTCAAATTACTTGGTTTGAACATTTTCAACATTCACTTACACTCTGACATCTCACCTAACTTAGTACTACTAGTCACTACTGTTTAAATATAAGCAATGGTTTCCTAATCTTGGCATTCATATTCATATGTTATTTTACCTCTGTGTGTAATTTTCCAACAGTAAAACAACAGTGTTCATCAGCAGCTTATAAGTTTCTTCAAGCTGTTTTTTATAGCATCTTGGAAAGAACTTATAACAAGGCATGTAAGATATAATTTGAAAAACATTGATTCTATGAGAAATGATTGTCAGCAGTAAAACAAAACCATAGAATACTATGTATTTAATGGTTTATTTAAAGTGTTGCAAAACAACGTAATGTATGTAATTTTGTTAACACAAAAGAAAGGGTCATGTTTTTCACATACATTAATGCTACTACCATCTACCGTCTTGTCTTGTAATGTACCATTTTTGATTCCATCAGGTGTAATATCACTTGTTTTTTCCCATTTTTATAGAAAGCATTTAAGGCAGCAGAGGAAGGGGGGAAAAGGAAAAGCCTGATGCAAATCTTGGCTCAAAAGAAAGCGATGAAGAAAAATTTGCCACTGTTCACTAATGAGAAAAAAAGAAAGAGGGAGGAGACGCTGCAGGACATTTTTTCTGACAGTGATGAGGATGAAGGAGTGGTTCCCCAAAAGGTTCACAATGAACTACAAATGAAGTACCAGTAACTGAAAAGAAAACAACAGGATTTACAACAAGACCTGGACCACTACAAACAAAAGTAAGAAATGTTAAAAAATCTAATAAAAGGTCTAATTGGGCATTTGAAATATGAATGGTGACATATTATTGTTTCACGGTACAAAAGCTTGTTTTTAATATAGTTCTATGAAAGTGGTGGACATTTTTTGTTTTTGACGTTTGTACCTATGCGGATTTTGAATCATTGTTGAAGCAATACCAAATTCAATGTGTGGTTGGATGCTAAGGTGCTATGATGCTTCTGATTTTCTTTTCTTCATTTTATGTTAAAGATCTGAAGAATTGGAAAAGTCTAAATGTGAGCTGGAACAGAAGGTGGCCACTTACAGAGAGGCAAACTTAAAATTGCAAAGCAATCTTGATCAGCTGCTGCAACATGTCTTTTCTTAAAGTGCGTACATTGTGAAAATTAGTATGAGGCATAATGGTAGTGGTCAGTTTAGCCTTTAGAATTGCTACTTCAGTATCAGCTACTACATTATTGGACTGATGTTCAATACACTATAACTAGTGATGAACTTTTTCTGTTACCCCTTCTTTGTGTTGTATCTACAATATCTACATTCTCCAGGGAAAGAATCAGTGACCTCGCACAACTGTGAGCCAGCCATTGCTCCCTTGACAACAGCAGAAATTGACCACGCCACTTTAGAGAGGGAGCCGCTTCAGCCGAAACATTACCCAAACCTTTTAGAAAAAAAGGATGGGAAGGTACATTTCTTCCAGAGGTGCTTGAGTCATTTGACTGCTCACTCTCAAACTGATGCCCAAATCAGTAGTGTTCATATAAGCATGCATATAAGTTACAGTGATGTAATAGCAAGTGAACACAGAATTAGCAATCTGACCATAATAGGGCAGAAATTTAGGAATACTACTTTTAGCAACATTTTGTTTTATCTTGACTTAAAAAACAGACAGTTCAATCAATTGTTTAGAGTCATCATTCCATTTACCTAAGAAATATAACACCATTATTAACTTTATTTAAATGATCAATTTACCAAACAAATTTTTATAAGTTTCAGTACATAAAGACCTTGATTGCTGATTTAATTGTTGTGAGACACACATACACATACACACACACATTTATATATGTATGTATGTATGTATGTATTTATTTATTTATTTATTTTAAAAAACAACCCCTTTTTCAGATACACATTGGAAGAGAAATCTGGCTGTGGGAGGAGGTGTGGAGAAAAATTAATTCCACTTCCAAAGACTCACTCTTTGTAAAAGAGTTGGCTGTTTTGGGGTACAGTGGCGCTGAAGGGAAGAAGCGTGTCTAGGAAGGAATGCCCAACAAAAAAAACTGAAGCAAAGCCTCCATTAACTCCACACAAACTAGACTTGTATATGATCTACATAAAGTGCAATTTTAGTAAAATTTAGTTTTACATTTTTCATATCACAGTGCACAAATTAGAGGAATAAAAAAAAATAATCATTGTCTTTTTTTCTCCCTTAATTTTCAAGAGTGCTTCAGTGACTGGTTGATCTGAGCATAGTAGTAGAGGGGCATTGTAGCACGAAATATGGCCCGTCCTATCTTGTCATCCCACATGCCACACGTGTTGCTTCATGTCTTGAGCGGTAGACACCAGCCAGAATCAGAATCCCAATGTAGGTTCTCATCTCCACTTCATCCACATCCCTCCAATCCTCACACCTCGGCCTCCCATGCAGGTTTGTGTGGGTGCACAGCAGCTGTATCATCTCCTCTGTTATAAAGAGGTCAAAGGCAGACCTCAGGCTGCTGATGCAGGCAACTGCATACAGGGTGGGTCCTGGGGTGATACCAGTGGGTCTCTTCAGCAGTGGGAAACCATATAAGAATGATGAAAGTGAAGTGGCCACAAATGGCCAGCATAGAGCCCAGAGGGCTCAAGTGCAATTAGTGAATAAACATTAAATCCACCAAAAAGTAAACACAAAAGTAAATACATGTTTAGTAAATGCACCACACATACATACACAATTGTCAAAATTTCAGTAAATAATCATATGAGAGCATTGTGTCTTCTGTGTCATTTTCCACATTCCAAATCAGAACACAAGCACACCCACATACGCCCACACATCAAAGACATACGGAATTATTATAAATAGGGGACAAGCGTTTCACTTCACATATTACAAAAAGTCAATGATCGTTTTAGTCACTTTCCATAAACAACAACCCACAACCATTTTTACCAATGGCACAAGATTCAGCCAAATACCTGCGCTTCAAGCTATCAAGGCTGACTGAGAAATTTCAAGAGGACAGAAATTCCTTCATACAGGAGCGTGTTAAGAACAGCAACACAATCCTGAGCCGGAAAAACAAAGTCCAGGCTAAAGTCACTGAGGAATCAGGGCGTGAACTGTTGAAGGAATTAAAGCGCCACACTATTGTTCAACAACAAAATTTGGACAAGTATGGCAAGGATAAACAGGTCTTGGAAGATATGATCAATGCCATAGAGAACGATCAGACACAACGTCTGGCAAAATTTGAACAGCAAATGAGTAACTGCAAGGAAGACTATGAAGAAAAGTTAACCAAGCAGCGAAGAGAGCTTATAGAGGAGCATGCGAAAGTTACATCAAGCATGCAAGCAGACTTCGAATTGAAAAATATGGAAGACCTTGGCGAGATAGTGTCTAAATTAAAGGACACTGTCAAAGCAAAAAATAAGGTCATTGTCAACAAAAATGTTGAGATAGTGGCTTTAAAGAAAGAAAAGAAGGAACTTGAGCAGTTTTGGAACAGAGAAAAGGACAGCAATGCTGTTTTGACTGCCCAGTTAAAGGTGGCAAAGGACACAATCAAGGATCTTAAATCCAAGATAAACTCCACTGAGCTACAATGTCTGAAAGACAAAATACACAAATTGGAAACTTCCGAACGGAGATTCAAAGAGGATCTGCGTTCATGTGTGTCTGTGCTCAGCGATGCCGCGAAATTAAGAAAAAGAATCATCACTCTCAAACGGTGCTACATTGACAATGAAGAGCAAGCACCGATGGATGAAAACACTCAGGCAAGGTATCAACATCAGGCACGTCTTAAGTCCAAAACTGACTTCCTTGAAAAGACCCGGCAGAACAATTCCAGGACCATGAAAAATTTCGAGAAGCGGTTTGACTACTGTACTGAGAACTCGGACATAGAAAGATGCACTTTCATCAAAACAATGAATGAAAAGGTTAGAGAGGTGGCCAAAATAAAAGAGCTAAAGACACCTACTCTGCCTCATCAAAACACCACAAAGCCAGCACTTAAGAAGTTCGCATCGTGGTTGAAGAAAAAATCCGGTGGAGCTTCCAAAGTTGCCCCAGTGGTTGAAGAGGACTCTCATCTACAAGCTAGCACAGATGACATTGTCACATCATGGGCGCAGCCCTGTACAGATGACAGCAGCCAGCCTTCTGCACTGCCCTGTACAGATGTGCAGCCAGCCACCGGTGCAGCCCTGTACAGACGAGCCAGCAGCCAGCCTGCGCAGCCCCTGTACAGATGGCAGTAACAGCCAGCCATCTGGCGCAAGCCCTGTACAGACGACAGCAGCCAGCCTTTCAGGTGCAGCTCCCCCCTGTACAGATGAGCAGCCAGCCTCTGCGCAGCTCCCTGTACAGATGGCAACAGCCAGCCATCTGCGCAGCTCTGCAAGATGGCAACAGCTGGGCCATCTGGCGCAGCTCCCTGTACAGAAGACAACAGTCAGCCATCTGTGCCACCCTGTGCTGCAGATAAAAATCATTGTCCTGCCACCCTTCTATAATGATCCACCACCACCTGACCACATCGGCCCCACATAGGTCCACTGGTATTGTACACGTACAAACGTACTGGGAGGAAGGTTTCCCAGGACCCAACGACTGTGGTATCCAATAAAACCTGACACCACATCCACTCAAGGAAATAACCACCAATCCCCGACCGATGACACCATACAAATAATACTTCTTCCTTAATCACGACATTCTGCTCAGCCCATTCAGCAGCATGTCATGTTGACACAGTGGCTCAGTGCTTTGCATTGTGGCCCCGCAGAAAGTCCTGGGTTCAGCCCAGTTCTTTTCTGTGTGGACTGTGTTTAATGTACTCCTTGTGACAGTGTGGGTTTACTCCGAGCGCTTCGGTTTCCTCCCACATTTTAAAAACAACAATAAAAAACAATCAAAAATAAGCAATGTTTAAGCTCAGGATTTTTTGTAATCGCTGTATATTTGTGGTACCTTCTTTACAATGATAAGGACATCAAATTGTATGTCAAACAGTGGTAGCAGCATTTGTGTTAGTAGATATAAGTACAACTAATCAGTTTTGCCAATATATGTAAAGAAAGATAAATATATTAAAAATATATGTATGTAACCCATATGAAATATAGGGCTACTAAAACCCCTCATGGCATTTAGAGGTGTAGTTGCATGTTGTTCCCACAAGGGGGCACATATGCTTTGTGTACATCTAAAATGGTGGACAGCCTCACTTCCTTTCTACTCAAGGCCTCACCTGCTGAAAAAAAAACAGCTTAAACCAGCTTAGGTTGGTAGCTGGTTTAGATGGTACTTAGATGGTTAAGCTGGTCGCAGGCTGGTGTAGCCGGTATGCCAGCTGGAATGCCAGCTACACCAGCCTGGACCTGAGTGGAGCTCACAGTTGAGTCAGAGGTCAGGCTAGTCAGCCAGTTTGGAATGGATGGTTGACCAGCTTATAAAAGCTGGGACAAGCTAAGTCAAGCTGGTCTAACTGGTAGGCCAACTTAGTGAAAAGTGTCAGGCTGGATGCACTCAAAAGTTAAAGACCAATATTAAATTGACAATAAAAAAATACAATATAAATTAATAGTATTATTATTTTAATTATTTTTATAGGTTCATGCTAAAGTCCAGCTGAATTAATATTACATAACCACAAAAATATGAAGTAAGACAATATGGCTTCTTTCTCATCTGGTTTTGACACTAAGATGACACCTTCCTTACAAAACTGGATAAAAGGGTAGAAGGGTCTAATGAGGATGCTATAACATTGTTAGTAAAGAAAAGTAAAATGCTTTGCAGCTATTTTGAACAGAAGAACCTTGTTAATGCTTAGTCCATTTCATAAATTGATAAGATTCAATAGTAATTTAATTTCATACAAAAATACTGAATAGGTAGAAATTAATAGTTAGATCTAAAACAAATTGTCTCACACAGTAGAACTATATAACAAGACACCACATAAAAGATGAATGCCAAACAATAATATTTCATCAATAAGTAAATAACTGTTGGGCCTCATACAGACAAAAGGCCCTCGACAAGGTTTACGACCTGAGGTCTGATACAGATCAAAGATTGCAGACCAACCAAATGGCTGCTCTCTTGGTCTAAGACTTGGGAGCCAGGTCACAAAGGTATGCAGGACACCTCCATCCCCACTCACTCTGCTGCCCCTGGGTGCAGCCCCCCAAATGGCACAGGAACCACCAGCACCCCGCTCCATTTGTCTAAGATCAAAGGGCCAGACCAGGAAGGAGCCCAGGCCACCTCCGTTCCTACCCCCTCTGTCGGCCCCCCCCCGGTGGGTGCGGACTCCCATTGCACAATAGCCGCCAGCACCCTGCTGTGCGGCCAGATGTTCGCAGGTATATTACCTGCACTAACCCTCACAACTTTGCTTCCAGTTGCTTCCAGCCGGTTTCCACAAGGATCCCAGCTGGTTATGACTTAAAAGGAAGTGAACAGTGCTTAAACCATGAGCTTCCAGTCTGTGCTAGGCACGACGAAAAAAGAAGTGAACCACCGCTTCCAGTCTGTGTCAAGTGGCTTCTACACGAATCCCAGCTAGGCACGACGCAAAAGCGCCGCCAGCGCTCTCAATCAAGTACCTGACCGCCGCTAGCACTCAATAAGTACCTGCAGAAGGAAGAAAGGACCGCTGCGTCTTTCTTCAACCTTTGCAACCCGCCGTGCAACCTGCTGACAGAGTGGAATGGCCCACCGTCGTCATCCGAGCCGAGGAACCGAGCCGGACCCAAAGACGGATCCCACACATCTCCCTGCTTCGTAGACACGTAAGAGGCTTGATCTGGGCAGAGGTAGTTTTAAGTGTGTTTTCTTTATAATCTTTCTTGTATAAGTTAAGTTAGCGGACCGCGAGTCCTGCATTTGTGATAACGGACTGAACGTCCTATTATCCTATTATTTGATTATTTGATTATTCGATTTCTTTGATCGGGCGTACTACGGTCTGACAACCGGGGCCCGAAGAATTTATTTTTATGTGTTTTCCCTTCTTTCCCCCTTAACCGACATGCACATATACACCGGGTATACACCGGGTATACACCGGGTAAACCCCCATTGTTAAAGACACACAGGCTAAGCTCACAGACGCCACTAGCCGTTGTCTTTTTCAAATCTCGCGGTCATTTCCCCTGACCGAAACTCTTGCGTGACATACTCCCTCTTCTCCCTTACGTCCGCAACCTCACCCCTCCTCTTTTACACACACACACACACACACACGCCCTTGTATAATTTAGAATAGGTACATGATGGATGTTTATTGATAGAGGTGTTATCGATTACTAATTGATATCATTGATTTTAATAAATCCTGTTATGTTTAAAGAGAAGCTGTCTGTATTGTTTGTACAAGTGTTGTTGTAAAGGCTGGTTAAAAGAGTCAGTGCTCGGATTCACACCTTCATTGTTCGTCTTATGCATATCAGTACCTCCCAGGTACTGATATTTGTAAGCGAACGTTTGTGAGACTGATTTTCGAGTTGGTTATTGGTCCCTGATACCAGGGTGGTGCCCCGTAATTATTAATTCTTATTAATAATAATATTCTTTCAATGAATAATTATCATAG
>WARS01002640.1:0-14088 GCA_008933995.1 Datnioides undecimradiatus | reverse complement strand
TCATTTGTGAGTTAAGGTCACCTATTGTCTTCCTGTTAGCAGTGACTATCATCAGACGAGTCCCCCCTGTAAAGAGACCTCGGCTGTCCTTTGAGATCCGTCTGTCTCAATGCGATCAATAATCCAATCTCAGTCTCCATGTGGAGGTAGAGTGCATGCGTATGTGTGTATGCGTGTGTGTAACCCTACACCCCAGATAGAGGCCACCAATAGGGGGAAATGCTCCTGTCTGACCTCCAGCATGCATCATTTTCTTCCTCCTTTCCGTCTTGGCTTTGTCGGTTCATCATACACGCCTTCATTTGGCTCCTCTGATCTTTTTCTTCTCCCCCCTCCAACAACTGTCCTTTCTTCTTTTCACCTGTCTTCATGCATCAGTGTGTCCATCTGTCTGTCACTCAGTCACAGCCAGTAATAAATTGGTTTGCTCTCCAGAAAGTCTTTCTTCACATTCAGTGCTGATTACTGTCAGTGTATCTGTCATCTTCAGTGTATGTCACAGTGATCGATGGAGTGTGTGTTTTTCTCTCTCTCTGTGTGTGTGTGTGTGTGAGACATCAGTGGAGCCACCTTTGCTGATTTTTGGTTGCTGGATATAAATGGGTCAGGTCAGCTGCGGCCTAATCAATGCCTACAGAGCCTATCTGTCTATTCCTTTATTATTCAAAGTCTAAGCACACACACACACACACACACACACATAAGCACACCTTATATCAGTGGCAGATAAATCGAAGCTCAGTGATCAGACACTTAACAAGGAGAGAAGAACTGGAAATGACAGGTCACCTCTGCCAGACTGGCAAACCTTTGGGACTATATTGTGAATGTGAGTGTAAGAGTGGATGGACAGCCCTGGTTTTTCACACTGAGATCAAAGGTCTAAGGAGGCTCATGTGCAGACCAGCATTATAATATAGCTGCTGCTGTTCAATTCCCTCCTCAAGCAGGGAGCTGTGGACTGGATTATATACAACACCTGCCTCGAGTATGAATAGACGAGGACAGTTTAATTCATGAACCTCAGAGGTCACCAATCAGATACGTAATGGGGAGAAGGGAGCTGGCATTGACCGGTCACCTGTGTTGCATCTGCAAACCTTAGGGACTGTGTTTTGTGTGTGTGTGTGTGTGTGTGTGTGTGTGCATGGCTGAGACTGCAGCCGGTTTTGAAAAACCTTTTAATTAATAGACTCATTACCTTCCAATCTCCTCGTGCCCTTTCCTCTGTGTTGTCTCGGCCTCCAGAGGGAAGCTTAGTGATTCTCGTTTGTAGTGAACAATCACATCCCTGGAAACAAGACCCTGAAGTGACCCTGTCTTTGCCAGCTGGGCCAACCACATGCATTAGAAAGCAGGAGTGGTGTTTTTAAGAACAAATGCAGGGATTTGGAGGCCTTGATGAAGGGGAGACAGCAGCCTCAAATAAACAGATTAACCTAAGTAACTAACTGAACTGTGATCCTTAGCAGAGGCAGCCTCAAATTGAAATAAAAAAACCCCAAACAAAACACACACACACACACACACACACACACACACAATTTGATTACAAGACAAAAATAACTTCAAATGTAACACAATGTAGATAAAAAGCAGTAAGTAACAAGACATGCTCACAGTATGAATTGGATTCATTTGTTTTGTTTCAATACTGCCTGTAGATTAAATATTGAATTCCCGGGAGCTGAAGATAAAATCTAAAACCTATTGCCAGTGCCCTGTATATTAATTCTGACAACAATGAAGCCGAATGAAAAGTTGTGAGGAAATAAGGAGGAAATAAGTAAATGAGAGGGAGAAGGGAATTGAATGATGGGTAAGATAAATGGAGAAGCATAAGATGAAGGACTAACCTGACCTTCTGAATATTTAATTTCTTTCTCTGGGTAGCCGTTAAACCTTCATTACCAAAGCATTGGCAGCCTGACTGAGACTGCACCACCTGACATTGACCACAAAGAAGCACCAGTTCTACTCTAAGCTCTTTCCAATGTTCTAACGTCTTCCTGCTTTTACTGAGGGCGAGTGAAAATAAGCCTACAAACAAAACTCCTTTTGTATACTTTCTTTAACTTACTACCCAGTGCTAATGGTTACAGAAAAGAGATGAAATGTATAAGTAGGAATACATTGTAGGATATAGGAGTAGAAGATTTAAACATACAGAGCTTCACTTATTCACTCATTCCCTTTGTAACCCTTGAGGTTCATTATAAACTGTGCAGCAGCAGACACTGCACCAATCTGTCAGCCACTTTTAGGCTTCAACTTACTCTTTTATAATTTGGGGATATTTGCCATTTTTCTAGCAGATTATTGTAGTCTTAGAAAATGAAGCTAATCCTCATTGTTGAACTGGACACTCCACTACTTGCAGTTTGCAATCATTACATTTACAGTATATGACACACACAAAATCCTGAGATGCAAAGAAATTGGTGTATATATATGTACCAAGGCTGGTTTGCCCCAGTTACGCAGTTGTTGTATTTTAAAGAGCAACTTGACATCCCTCAAAATCTAGATTTGGCATTTATCTTGCTACAGTGACGTGCAGGTGGACACCACAAGATCACATCACCACTGGATGTGGTTGCAGATGCAACAAAGGCAGACTCTGTCCGCAGCCAACCACACCCATTGTTCAGTCACTACAACCAGACTTTTTTTGGATGAATCCCATCAACATTTCAATGGCCTCAGTGACCTCCGCTAAGTGGATGTATAGGAAGTGAAAGGATTCTTAACAATATATCAGAAAACTGAATGGATGTGAATGTTATTTTTCAGCTAAATGACCAGTGTTGATATTCTGTCACTTTGTTTTAATGAGGCATTTTTCTCTGTCAGAGCTGAACAATGAAACTGTGGAGATGTTTGGTATCTGGGCATCTCCTCATCATATTCTTTGCCAGTCCCAGTACTAAACACTGTGTTGGGACTCAATATTAGATCCTTGGAGTAGTTGGTGGGTATTATAATAAGTAAGTAGACACATGAACACACACAAACACAGAGAAGATGAGCTGGACAAAGCTCAACACTTTCCAAACAAGGTAAATGACAACAACCAAACAGCTCAGCTGGGATGTGTGTACATATGCAGATTTGTGTAAATTTGTATGACAGTTTATAAATCATAAATTATGCATATTGAGATGTTTTTTTCCCGCAGACATCGACTGTTCCTTATCCTAACGACCATGACCACAGAGAGTTTCATTAGCGCTCAGTAGTTGACCATCTCTTGCTGTTTGTTTTGCTCACTCCATCACCCAGGGCCATTTTAGCTTTCATCAGCACACTCTTTCTCATCGCCTGGTTTTAATCAGACCATCTTGACCTCCAGTACCAATCTCTCTCACCTCTCATAAGAGACGAGTGGAGTATTAGGAATTAAGTGGGAGTGATATACCAGGCCAGGATGGTCCTTTTTAAAAACTAGATGGCTGTCCATCAGTTGATATTTATACTGGCTGTCATGAACCAGGAGAAAGTTGATATCTGAATTGATTAATTTTGTAACCAATAATGTTCTCTTTCTTAATTTTATTCCATTGCACATTTTAAAATGTATACTTCTGCCTGCTTAGACTCTGAGCCTGGTTTATTCCGGTTTCACCACCAAGTAAAGAGGTGAATAACATGAATAAACTGTTGTTTTGCTCACAACGGGTCTGATTACTGAATAATCAATGTCCAGCCTGGAGTTTCACTTTAATGATGCTACTACGTATCAAGGCCACAGTAACTAGTTTTGTGCGTGAAACAATGTCCAAACCCACACAACTAGAGATCAAAGCTGAAAAAGTGCGGCTGCTTTAAATATTACAAATCAATTTGCATTTATCTTTAATGTCTTTGATTGCAATATTAAAATAAAAACAAAATGTAGTTTGTCCTCCTCATCTCAGATGTGCAGCAGGCTACATAATTGTTATTTTTTTTTACACTGCAAATTTACTTAAAGCTACAGCTACTTTGGAAAACCTATATTTTAGATCCTTACATTACTTGTATATGTGTAAGTACAATTTTAAAGCAAAGCGCTGTCTTCAAAGAAGTGCTTGAATACTACTTTTACATCTGTATTTGGGCTCCTTTGTGGTCCTTCCTACCAATGAGTTATACTGATTGTGCTACTTGTTTAGCCCACCCACACTTTAGCCATGCTGTGAGCTGGGTGGCTGCAAATCCCACAAACCGGAGCTCTAATAGAGTGATGGATAGTTCCCACCTGTCAACGTGACATTTCTAATGGGCCCATCCTTTGTACGAACGAGGGAGGGGAGGAACAAATGGAGGGTGAGAAATGGAGAAAGAGAAATGTTTTCCTTGCGTCTCCACGTCTCCATCTCTATATAAGCTGTTGGGACCAAGACGAGGGCACAGCAGACATGATTCACTTTGAAGAGTGAACAATAGATGCAAATTGCCACCAACTGTTGTGCGCTTCCTGCGTAAATCTTTTTTTTCTTTTATCTCTGTCTTTTTTAGGTGCAACTACATTCCTTTTACATTTGCGAACACAGTCTCATTCATCCTCCTGAGACTGTGCTGATCATAAGATTGAAGAACATTTCACTTTATTTTTCACTTTGTCTTGTGTAACGTGTCATGGCAGTTAAAGCTAAAGAAGCAATTTGCCTTCCCAATGTGGAACAGAGTTATGTGTAATACTTAAGTAATCCGGTATTTGAAAATTCACAGGAGGGCCTGCAATAAAACCCAGGACAGGGTGGGGCTTTTCAGTAATGTTAACATCCGATTGTAAAAAAAGAGCCTGGTTTCCACAGAAAACCACACGGCGATAATTTCTGCAAATGCTTTAATACCACTCTCCAAACTATAATCGACCATACTTCCCATTACAGGAACATACAAGTGAAAAGTCAAGAACTCATGCCACTGACAAAAATATCATTTCACCAGCTACATGGCATGTGCTGTTATAAAAATATGGCCCCGACAACATGTGCCAAAAGTTGACCAACTCTGGCTTTGTTGCGGCAGTGGTTTTGACTTTGACGGCTATAAAAGTTTTAATTTGTTTAAAGTCCAGTGGAAATTAAATTGAGGGTTAAAGTTAACAGTGCAAGTATGTTTACTTTGTCTCTCGGTGCCTCTTCCAAGGTTCAGCCCGCTCTCTGTCAATCAAACACACCGATGCACACATCCAGAGTTTTCACGCTGAAGAAACAATTTTCATACATCCCCTGGTAGCAGTGCCAGTGGTATAGATAGATTGCAACATCGGTCTGTCATCCAGTGAGCTGGTTGTTGTGTCTATCGCTTTAGATCAAAAAGAATTATCTCCGCATCTAATGGATGGATTGCAGTTCAGTTTGATACATTCATTGTCTCTGGATGATGAACACAACTGACTTCAGCAATCTCCTTCCTTTCCCTCAGGTGACACTGTGGGTCTCCAGACAAAATCTCACTGCCCTCCAGTTAGTGTCAGCTCTTTATTATTGATATATATAATTGCAACAACATAAAAAAATATTATTATTATTATTGACTTTTGTTATATGTATTTATTTTCTTAAGTCTTCTATTTAGTAAAAACAAAAATCATGCTGTAAATTTTGAAACAAAGATCCCATAATGCCTTTGGGCATGTGAGCCGGAAGATTGCTGTACTGATTGCTAAGGAACTCTCTGGCTGTACCCTCCAACTTTTTGGCCTATTTTTATTTGCATACGGTAGATTGGGATCTTTGCAAAGACGCCGAATTAGCAATTAGTTCCTTTTTGCAATGTACTCGTAAATATGAGGACTATTGTTCCTGCATTAGTTTGATATATAAACAAACCTAAAAGTGTGGCGATTCCCAGGGAAGTTCCGGGGTTATAACGAGCGTCTTTTCTTATTATTTCTAAGTGGATTTATGGATATTTATACGCGATGGATATCGGACATAATCATATCCTCGGAAAACGTAAGTTAAACTGAATGTAAAAATATATGTATCGTGTCTGTGTCTCCATATTTGACTGTGTTACAACTCTGAAAAGTTGAGTGATTTGTGACGCAAATCTCGGCAAACTGACTACCTTAATTGGTCGATAAACAGGACAATACGACAATAACCAACTTCCGGTTGTTCCTTTTAGTTTATCCTGTATCATAGATAGATGGATAGATAGATAAACTTTATTGATCCCAAACTTGTGTTTTTTGATCATAGTATCATCTGCATTAGTGTGCAGTTTGTATTTTAGCATTTCATGTCAGTACTAAAGTCATGAGTGCTGCTGTTTTGCCGTCTTGCCCATGAAATAGAGCTCATCAGAAGTCCCTTTTTGAACTAAGGTGAACTGAGGAAACCCTCAGGTCATGATTTCCCTGTCACCTAACATTTCCAATCATTCCCAATGGTGAGAGAGCGAGAGAGAGACAGATCATGTGAGACAAAATTGGATTTAAGGACAATGGAGTAGTAGTGCTGTGAGCCTGTGGGAACTGAAAGAAAAGGTTGCATGGCAAAGCAGACTCTATAAATACTCCCCTCTCCTTTCACATGTGTGGATTGACGTGAGAGCATATTAATTTTTTTGCTGCTGACTGGTGCAGGAAAGGGTGCAAAACAACTACTTTGTCCTTGTGGAGAGGTGTGTTTTTGCTTGCGTTGGCCAAAACCATCTGAAAGAGCGCGTGTGCAGGAGTGTGTGTGTGAGATAGCTGACAGGCGAGGCGGAGAGCGCGGAGAGGGAAGACTGAAGTAGTAATTGATGACTGTTGATTTGAGCTGCCTTTATAAACAGGGCATATATTTAGTCAGAGAAATATAGAAGTAAGAGTGTGGAGAGACACAGAGTCAAGTGAAGTGGATTGGATTCTTGGTTCAGGCCAGAAATTGGTATATTGTTAAGTATGGTCACCAGCTCAAAGTGAAGTGTGCTGTCATTTGGATGAATGACTGTCAAGAAAACCGAAGGACATACATACAGACAGACAGACAGACCAACAGAGAGAAAGGACCTCTCTCCGTTTTAGTCAGATTGCAGTGACTTGGGCAAAAGTTGTCTCTTCAGAGACTAAACTACCAATCACAGCTTCACTTCTTTCACGACTTGTGGGATGTCACTGAAAAGGTCGTGTTGGTATCCAACTTACAGGAACAAGGATGTAAACAAACAACGGGAAGCTGTGTGTGTGATGTTGGCTCTCTCATGTTTGGAAAAGCCTAGAAGAAAGAGACAAAAAATAACTGTGACCTTTCATTTGTTTCACAGTTCCACCTCGCTGCACCAACATTATTTCTCTTTTGCTTCAGGTTGTGGAGTCCAACACAGCAGACGAAAGAAGGCATAGGATTCAAAGATTGTGAGGTTTTCTGGATGTTGTGTTTTAAGCAACTCTAAATTGCTCTTTGCTTTCAAGCCAAATGTTATATTAATAGTTCATAATTAAAATGATCAGAAAATAATAGAATTAAGGTAATTAGGTAATTAATGTAATACAGCATAGCTGGTCTGCCAGTCTCACATTCACTCCTCCCAATCTGTCTCACTAGCAATTGTGCTAACCATATAATAACAATGGTTCAGAGCCGTTGAACATGACCCAACATATCGTGTGTATGTGTGTTTTGACTGTTACTATGTGTCTATGACAGAACAGGAGGGCCTTGGCTTAGTGTATTTAGCAGTGTGTTTGTGTGGGTCTAGGATACCATGTCCAAGCACAAAGCAAACAGGATTTTCTAGCATCTTTCTAGCATCTAGCACTGTCTTTTGTGTGTGTGTGTGTGTTTGTGCGTGTTTGTGCATGCATGCATGTGTGTGTGTGTATGTTTTTGGTACAGAGAGAGAGCGAGAGAGAGAGTTTACTCTATATTGTGAGGCTTAGTTTCCCACTGTGGTCATCCAGATTGCCAGTCACCACAGCCTTGTGTACGACATGCTAGATAAATCCTGTTTGCACGCACACACGCACGCACACACACACACACACACAGGAGCCCTCTGTGAGCCAAGAGATGTGGGCTAGTGGGTTCAGCTTAACCACAGTGAACTCTGGTTCGTCCAAAACAAACTAGGGAAGGCCATGCAGGGATGAGGCTTTTAACAGGCTTGATCAGACTTACATATTCCACTAGTGTAGTATCAAGTATTATCTTTTAGCTGCCTTCTTCCAGTACGAGAGGGTCAACATTTTTTCCTCTGATCTGCAGAACTAAGAATATTATTAGACTTCAGACGTGAGAACCGTTCACGTGAGCGCCGCGCAGATCCAGCAGAGGACACTAAGCTTCTTTTTTCTTTTTTCTTTTCCTCCAAGCTGAACATCAACAATCAATTTACTCTTCGACGTGGGTGCAAGTTCACATACTGTGTTCAAAATCAGTGTCTCTCCGCTCCTGCGGCTTATTTAAAAAGTTGGATTGATTTATTTTGGATTCGAGAGCTCCTCATATCAAAAAGGCAATTAGCAGGCTCTTCTGTTGTTGCAGCAAACAAAGATCCTCGTCATTTTAATTTAATGAGCTAAGTCTGGCTCAGAATGAGAATCTCTGCTGGAATTTAATAACGGTTTTCCACTCTGTCTCGCTCTGTAGAAAAAAGCTAAAGCTCCAGACTGGTGTTGTCACAGTGTTAGGTAGCATCCAAGGATATTATGGGAAAACAGGCCCAGACAGACTCATTAGGAGTTGTCCACATGGGCTGAGATATTAGATTCATGACAATGCTAATACTCAGGCAGCGTGGATACGATTTCACTTGAATAATGGATGTTCTGTATTGAAGGGAGCAGATCACTGGGAGTTATTTTCTGCGGAGCTCGATGGCATTCAAGTGTTTTGACTGATTTAGTTCCAGTAGAGAGTGAGAAGCTAACCATGCTCCCTCGAACAACAAAGAATAGACGGGGAGGCATGATGCCCTTGATGAAGAACAGACAGCCTTATTCTCACCAAACTCACAGAGGACACACGTTTACACACAGAGGGCCAGTAACGTTTTCTCTCAGGCAAATGAGTAAGGTTTTTTCAAGACAACGTGGGAAAATTATAAGTTTTCGTTCCGATTTCTTTCAATATGTTTTCCCTTGTGCAGAACTAAGCTTTGAATGGTCACCGTACCGTTGTTCATTCTCATCTCATGGAAACCCATTCAAACAAACACATGTTGGGACTAAATGAGCGGATTACCAACAGACTTCTGTGTGTGCTCATGGCCTGTCTGCAAAAAAAAAAAAGAAAGAAAGAAAAAGCAGCCAGTTAGCATTCAAACTGAGAGCTATAGTATTGTGGCACTAATGGAGCATTAGATTGGGGTTAAGCGCCTGAATGGGGAGTGGTCCACTTGCTCTGCCCCAGGGCTATGCATACATACTGCTTAGCATTAGCATAATTGCTGGACACCGGAGCACAGCAGAAGCTACTGAGCAATCCCCTTTCCAGCTCACCTAATTCACTCTGATTGAGCTGGGAGGACTGGTGCTGAACTCCATGAATGGCCCTGGTATGGGGAAAGACGATGGATGGGCCTCTTGCTAAAGCAGTTAGGGAGGACACAGGAGCTGCATAGATGAAGCAGAGCGGCACTGGTTGGTCGGAACTTGATGATCAGGTCTGTTTTATTGGTGTTGGGTTAAAAATGACTAAAGCAAGCAACAGAATCAGACAACTGTGAAGAAAACATCCACATGTTTGCTACTTATAATTACCCCAATACAGAAGCTTAAAAACAGTTCTGACCCTCCCAGTATCACAACGCTTGACAGACAAAGGGAAAGAGACAGTGAGAGTGTGTGTGTGTGTGTGTGTGTGTGTGTGTGTGTGTGTGAGTGAGTGAGAGAGATATCTCCACTTACGTCTGCGGCTGAGTACAACAGTTGGAAGCAGCCTTTCTGTCTCTCTCCTTCCCTCTACCCTCCTCCTCCTCTCCTCCTGGGATGGGTCCTATTTTGAATTTAATGAAAGAGGAGAAAACACTACATTGCATAGGACTCAAATGGGACCCCAGAGAGTCCCAAACCAATTTTTGTTGGACAATGGCAAAAACAAAGCCAGAGATGTGTACAGTGCTGATGAAATGTAGGCAGACGGTGGAGTAAAAGTGTGTGTGTGAGAGAGAGAGAAAGGAAAAAAAGAGAGAACTTGGTGATTGGTTGGCACTTTACCATATTTGAATGGTTTATAAAGGCGAATCACTGTTGACTTTGTCTGATTGGGTTTCTCTTTGGTCCATACTTGGTTAGCACTAAAAGTATGCACAGGATAGATGTCAAATATGGAGACAAGGTGTTCAAAGTTGATATGAAGGGACGTCTTTGTTGTAAGTACTTACTGTGGTTAAAAAAAATAAAAAAAATCACAACTTATCTGAGTTTGCTGCAAGGCTCTTATGATCATCAGCTCTTTTCCTGCTTTGATGATGAATAAATGGGAGGTTAGCTGTGAAGTGGGATTGGTTTAACACCATGCCATGGAGCCCTATTTTCGCAGAGCGCCAGCCTCAATGGGTCCTAGACTCGGGGCCAGTGCCCTCTACACAGCTCCTGTGAGGGCTCCCTGAACCCAGACAAGCATTTCCCCTCCCACCTAGCGCTATTGCTCCACTCCCCTCGCCTTGGATTCCTATTCAGCCTGTTTACCATGCCACCAGGCCTATTCAAACCCCAGTCGGCAGGTCTTCCAGAGCCTTACAGAGCCACTGAACTCTCCCTAACCTACTAATCAGACCTCTCCTCCCTTTCAGCCCTTAAACATAAAGCCCCATCTTGACCACCATTTTGTAGGTCAGCCACTGTGGGCTTTGTGCAGGCCTTAGCACCAGCAGAAAAAGATCCTCCTCCTATTGATGCATCTTGAGCAGCTCCCTGAGCCACCCAGACACCTCCCCCTGCAGATGGAGGCATTCAAAGACATCCAGTTTATTAAGCTGTCACTGCGCATCTAAATCTGTTCCCTATTGCAACGGTACAGGCCTTTCCACAGAGGGAGAGAGAGAAAGCCTTTGTGTGCCACCAAGGTATTGAAAGAGGTATAAAAAATCACACACACTAAAACTAATGCACACACACCGGTGAAATGAGATGCAAATCCGACGATTCACTTGGCAGTGTGAGTGGGCTTTTCTTTGTGTGTGTATATGTGTGCATCTTGTGTGCGTGCATGGGGTACCCGTTGTTGTGTGTGTGTGTGTGTGCGCTTAATTCCTGTAGCATGGTCTCAATCTGTGCTGGCATAGCAGCGCCTGTACAGTTGACCAGCCGTAACACAGTTGTTGGTAAGGGGGCATTGTGTGACTGTGGCAGGGAGAGAAATTACTTGAGGAGTCCAGACAATGTCCTCGGTTAAACCAGGCTACAGTGAGGGAAGACATGCACAGAGACACTCACGATCTATGCGATGAGCAATACAGGGTGACAAAGAGTTGGGGGAGAGAAAGAAAGAAAGAGGGGCAAAGGAAGGGTGAAGGCTGAACTGGATCCTGGTTAAGACTTCCAGCTTCTTTCTCTTCTTTAGACAATCAACACTCACAGATTGGATTTGCATGGCTAATGGGAGTTTAGGCCTGGTGTTTGTGCAAGGGGGCTTTGGATGGGGCTGACCTCTGGTTTCCAGAACTCTAAACTTAGCACCAGCATAACAAGTATGGAACATTAGCCCCATGCTAGGACAGTATTTTAATCCCCTGGTTGAGCAAATGTATGGCCTTTAAGGGCAGAGGAAGCTCTTGTTTTGAGGTTTCGTCCTGTATGTGCATGCACTGGTTCCTTTGAATCCATCGTGTACATGCAAAACCATTTGAATCCACTGTGGAAATGGTGAACTCAACTTGCAATGCAAACCATTACACAGAGAGGAAATTAATGAGTCTTAGTACATTCAATATAGCAGGATAATAGTGTAAGAAATTGGGTTTAATATAATGAGAATCTTAAGGACTTTAACTGATTGTTTGTAGCTAGAACGGCTCCTTGGTTAGCAGCTGCGTGACTAGTTGGACTGCTGTAGTCCAGTCAAACATGTTCTTAAATCTGGCCCTTGAGAAAACACCATTCTGCTCACCAGCAAGCAGGTGAAACAAGAACTTAGTTGTTTTAAATTAGAAAGTTTAAAAGTGTATGAAATGTTATATGTACTCAGTAATATATTGGCTAAGTTTGTGTAATGCATCAATAATTCGCCCACTGTATTTTTATCAATTTTTGTAAGATTTACAAAAAACAGCATTCTTATACAAATGTTTCTGTGTGTGTGCGCACGTGTGTGTGTGTGTGTCGGTGAGTATATATTTGGCTAAGGAGTGGAAATTAAAGGCTCAAGTGGTAAATGCTGGTATTAGGAAGGGAAATGACCACTGAGGCGTTCAATAACGCCCACCGTTGTTAATGACCACTACCGAGGCTCAGACAGGGATGTAGCCCAACACACATACACACATATGTTCAACTGAGGAAAGGAAACAGGAAGAGGAAATGAGCAAGTGATCCACTCCACCTTTTACTGTACATTCCCACAAAGATGTAAAGACTTTTTCAAACTTCTCTGTGGGCTGGATTTAGGCTTGTGTAAAACTTGAGCAGGTTGTTTTGGACCTGAGACAATCTTCTTAACCCCAAAGGCTCTTTTTTTTTTTTTCTTTTTTTGGCGGTCATTGGGAATCCCCCACCTTGGCTAGCTTGAAGCAAAAACATCTCACTCTTGTGTGTTTTAATATCTTTTAATGGACAGGTTTGTCTAAGTGTTGAAATATGACCCAATTAACAAGTGCCACGGTTTTGTTGTTATTTCTCCCTGAATTAATCTTATGGAAATAGGAGCTGAGAGTAAGGTAGATATTTCCCATGGCGTGGCTCTGTCAAATGGGTTACACATGTATACTCTCAGCCCAATGCTGCCCTCTCACATCGGTGATCCGTTTCTCCATTAGCTCCCACTTCTTTCTCAAGTGGCTCTACGGTCGGTGCACAGAGAGTTGGCCATGCTCGGTCGCGGGCTAAACAAACAGTATTGCCTTTCTTCCTTGAATTTGTCGATTTGGTCTGGTAATAATTTTAGGTGAGAGCACTGAGGAAACAGTGAGCCTGTATGAGCGCCACAGATGGTATTATCACATGAAAATAGGTATAATTGCACTGTGCTTATAGTGCTGGTTAAGTAAACCTACAGTAGGGATCAGGTTGCGCTCCGTTGCCCTCCCTCGTGCATCACCGAGTGGTTAGATGCTGTTTTAACTGAGATATAGGAGACTGTATAAATGTCTCATAATTACCCGAGAAGGAATTTTTCATACTTCTGTTTGACACAATCATTTAGTGGTTCACAGTACAGATGAATGTGTTAAAGTGGTTGAGGTAAAGAATTGTTTTTTTGGCATTTCAGTTGAGATAAAGCATAAAATACTTCTTCTATTCAATGAACAAAAATGAATAAAACTGTACAGTCCGCCCCATAAAACAGTTATTTACAATGATGGCAATTAATGTGTCACTTTAAAAACACACACGAGCGAAAACGGCAGTTCTTTCCACTTTTTAGTCATTAACCGTATACAGCGAGTGCATAGCATTCAAGGAAACCATAACTGTAATGGGCAATTGTTTGGCCTTTTGGAAGATCTATCGCTGCACTCAATCACAACAAGATGGCTAATGTATTAGAAGTGCAAAAGAAATAGGCAAACAGCCCTGAGCTGCAAATACCAGACACATTAAAGCCTGGAGCAGTTCCAGAGAAATCTTTCAATTACACAGAGTGAATAGCACTCTGTTTCGAGGGCAAGATGGATAACTCAGAGAAGGAGGGCTGTCAAAGAAGTAAACTAGACTATAGATTTAATTAGAATAACACATCTTGGAGCTTATAGTTTCTTGAACAAGGCTGCGTCGTAACAGACATGTGGATGGTAAATCGATGCCTTGACCAGAAGCACTGAGAGACAAAGTGAGATGGACGGATGAATCAGGGTAACCAGTTCACTTTAAGGTCCTGCATCTAAAATTTGCACAATTTCAATAATGTAATATTAACCGTTATACTTAATTTAATTCGATCCACTGACTTATCCTCCGGTGGCACTAGCAGTTTTCAAACTTTCTGTGACATGTCTCAACATTTGCTC
>WARS01002636.1:0-18564 GCA_008933995.1 Datnioides undecimradiatus | reverse complement strand
ACCCCCCCCCCCCCCACTAAACTGTTGGGGTTAAACAACAACACAACCCTCATCCAGGGGTTGTATTTATAACATCTCCAAGTGATCATCAGTGTCATCATAGTGACATCATTTGTGACTACATTCTTAGAATGGTCTGCATAACAGACCTGAGGAAGCCTTCAGTCATTCCAATTACAGCAGCTCCTTTCATCTCCAAGTGACATGTGACCAGATGTCATCATCATCAGTGACATCATTTGGTCATGTGACTACATTCTTAGAATGGTCTGCATAACAGACCTGAGGGAGCCTTCAGTCATTCCAATCACAGCATCTCCTCTCAGACACAGTGCTTTGAGGGTCCCTGATAACATATACCAAACGTTTCTTCAACTGGCATGAAGTTTTTCAGCTGTTTATTTTCACGACCTCCATAAAACACAACACCAGTAATTATGTTACCAATGTAATTTTGACTCAGTTCATGCCTTAAGTAGCAGTTAGCATCCTGATCTTAGCCTTTAGCTTAACCCACATTGTGTTAAACTCTGGCCTCACTGAGCCATTGCAGGGCTGTTTTACCCTGCTTCCATGTGTTGCCGGGATAAATGGGAAAATTCATTTTAACGTCCCCTTATGCCTGAACAACAAGTTGGAAACTTGCTAACACTGACATTGTACACACAGAATTATGATTAATGAAACTGAAAGTTTGGTTGAAGTCTAGAAAGTTTTTTATTAATTTGACATAGCAGTTTGCTCAGTTTGAATGTAATAATGCCATTTTGTAATTGTTGGTTGCTGACCACATAGAGTGATCAAGATTAGCATGTTAACAGTTAGCATTAAAACTGGTAACGCAACATTTTGACAGCTTCAGGAAATTGACTGGTGCAGCAACATGTCTGGGGCAAAACATTTCAGCATCCTTTGATAGCAACATGAATCTCCACAAGGATGTTAGCTTCAACATCATCTTTGTAGCACCTGTTGTTGACCTATGTTGACTTGCCAACTTGAGAAATGGGATCATCAGATCAGCACTTGAATGCAGAATTAGTATGTATTGTATTTTATGTTTTAAACGGCAAAGATATTGTGACTCAGCGTTTTAATTGTAAGGGGACAAGAGGAAAAAAGGGACATGCTGGAGGGAAATAACCAACCAAGCTAAACAAGCTAAGCTAACTGTTCTGTTTAGCGTCATATTCAACATGTAGATATGAGAGTCGTATTGATCGTCTAACCTTCCCCGGGAAAGTTCAAAATTAAACTGTGTTTTGCAAAATGTCAAGCCACTCTGTAAAGGTTTTCTGATAAGCTGTGAGGGCTGATACTTTAAATTCTGGCACACCTTTCAGTCTAAATCAGACTTAAATTCTTTCACCATGTCCTCAACTCCTTCCTGTCGTCTATCTGGCACATATCACAACAACCTGAATGTCAGTTGGCAGGCCGGCGAGCACGTCCATATCACATCACCGGGCTGAAACCGTACCACAGTCTTAAGTGTCTCCGAGGTACATGGGTCACACACGGCCTGTCCTGTCCTGTAATAAGAGAAGCGAGGGTGCCAGCCAGGATACTCAAAACAAGCCCTCAGCAGCCCAGGCACACATCACATCACCGCGTTACCTCAGCAATTCATTGACCCGCGCCCAAGTGCCCTTGTTTTCACAGCAGCCCTCATCCATTCACTGCGAGATGAAATGAGCTCCTCTGATTTTTGGTTTGGGAGCAGGCGGAGGCAGTGGAGGTAAGGGGGATCAGGTGACCAGTCACTCCTGTGTTGCCTCTGTGAGACTATGTAGGTCACACCCTCCTTTGACTAATTAAAAATTCAGGATGGAGAGACCTGCTTCATTCTGCGCAGGCATGAAAAATAATCTTTGTCAATGAATTTTACTACAAATTAAAGTAAAATCTCAAAAAACAAAGTGTTTTGGAAAACACAGCCTATATGAAACACAGGCTTTTAAATCAGTCCTGGTCTTTCCGCAGTCGACATTAAAGTGAGTAAAACTGTGTCAAAGTGCGGAGCTCAGCTTGGCAAAATCAGTTACCGCCTTAATCTCTCCTCAACAAAATTGTCATTTTGTTGTTGTTTAATCCATTTATTAGTGTACCAGCACTTTACAATCCCCTGTGCATATATCCCCTTTTACTTTTCACATTAGTATAGGTTATTAAATGCAAAGAAATGACCTATTCACCTGCATCTCTCTCAATAACCAGCCTTTAGTTTGAGCTGAGGAACAACAGAGTGAGGGTGGGATAATAACTGAGTGACTTTGCAGTTTCTTCGGCGGTGTTGTAATTTTATTTGGACATCCATAAGACAATAGCAAGCTCAGTGAGGCAGGATCAATCCAGTTTCTTTTATGCCTTGGGGTTATTTTTCATGGCAAACAAGATTTTAGATGTTTATGAAATGGAGGATAAGTGTCAACACGGAGAAACTCCGCTGTGTTAATGCATGAGCCTGCTCCTAATACGACTGAAACACTGGGGAGAGAGGGGAAGCTGTTTAGTGTGCGACATACAGATTGCAGTTATATTTGAATAAATAATATTTTCAGACATAATCTTATTGACTGTTTCCTTTTTTTTTTTGCCAAGAGTCAGTAGAGAGGGTTGATGCAACTCTAATATGCGTCTGTGAGGCTGTAGCCAGCAGCCCGTCAGCATAGCTTAGCATAAAGACTGAAATCAGGTAGAAACAGCTGGCGTAGATCTGTCCAATAGTTAAAGACAGGCCTAAAGCTTATTAATCAAAACATTATTTCTTTCTTTTTTTTTTTTTTTTAAATATGTACAAATCCAGTGCTTTACTTCTTTTGGTTGAGTGATTCTGGACGACAAACAGCGCAGCACATAAACTCACATAAAACCACAACTTTGCATTTTTACAATTCAGTGATTACACATTGTTTTAAAAATGAAATAATGTATTAGTGACTGTTAGCCATGCTGATTGGCAGATTTTGTTAAACCCTTGAACAGCGGCAGGCTAGCTTTTTCCCTTTGTTTCTATGCTAAGCTAAGCTAATCATCCCCTGCCTGTAGTTTCACATTTAACAGACGGATATTAAAGTCGAATCAGTCTTCTTATCTAATTATTTTGCACAAAAGTGAAATTGTGGTTTTCCTAAACACGTGCGTCGTGGTGACATTGCCACAGATGCAAAGCACAGAGCAGAAATATGTGATGTCTGCATAGCAAATGAAGGGAGACTCATGAATTGCATTATCATTAATAAGAACTCATTGTAGCATATGCTAACTAAGCCAGCACTTGTACTCATTTTAAACAGATGCATGCTGCAGTGCCACCACAATACTTGTGGTGTGCTACATTATTATGTCGACCCCCCTCTCCTCCTCCTCTCTCTCTCTCTCTCTCTCTCTACAGTGCTGCCTTAATTCATGTAGCCTGCTTTATAGCAAACATGCCATCCTGAGGGATTGCTCCTTGTGACGCAGGCCATGGATCAACCAAAAACTTTTGCAGTCTTTGCTTTACAACGGCAGCTTTCTGTGATTTGTAATCGAATGAAAGCCCTTGGACAAATCAGGAGATACCCATGTGCCTCTTTGAAACTGAGCAGACACATTTTTTTGTGAATTGCACCTCGGTTGAAACAAACCTAGGTGGCCTAGATACAGTGGTGACACGCAAGCAGTTCTTGTTTGTTTTTTTTTTCTTTTAAACAGAATTTTATGGTGCAAACTCAGGCCAGCTGCACTTATTTGCATGCATGAATGTTACTCAGGTCTTGAAAAGGTGTATTATCAGGGTAATTTGACTACACGCTGTTTGTCATCCAGTATGTTGTCATCCATTGGTACAGATCAAATTGGCTGATGGAGAAACAGGGTGACAGAGATTAGCTGACAGTGATATGCAGCATCAGCTATACTGGATCTGTGTGCATGTTTGTGTGTGTGTGTGTGTGTGTGTGTGTGTGTGTGTGTGATCTCTGCTTATTCTCAATGCTCTCTTGAACTTGCTTTGTGCAGAGGTACATCTAAGTGCAACACCCAGACTGCTCTCCTGTGGGAATAGGAAGTATTACATATTCATAACAAGACCTGTGGTTCACACTTGGAACAAAAACTAAGACCTGTCTTATAGTAAGTCAACAGTATTGATCTGCCACTCCTAATTACTGCACAGCAAAGGTTTTGTAGCTGCAGGAATATCGTATCTTCATAAAATATTAATTTTGAGACCTTGGTTCAAAATTTGCATGAGCAGCGAGAAGAATTAATGCACCTGCCGCTGCAGACAAAGGAAAGTAAGAGTGAGAGAGAGTTCAGAGTTCCCTTCGGGTCCAGACAACAGGGCTGAATTTGATCTTTTTTGCTTAAATGCGTGTAATTCCAGCCAGCCATGACCTACATTGCAACTTAATGTATGATAATGTCCTGTCCAATCTCCCTAAATGACCCCTTTTTCTACACACAGTGGCAACAGGGTTTAATCTCAGATACCTGGATTCACACCTTCTGGAAATTCAGCTGCACTAAATATTTGAAAACAAATCCCTTTTTCCCTGCGGCCTGGCCTTTCCAGATTTGTGTACTTGCTCGTTTGATAGATGGGTGTTATATTTATACCTGGCGAGGACTCTCGCGAAAAAGCCTCCTTCTCTCAGCTGCAGGGCTGCTAACTGCAGGTTGAATTCTGCCTTACTGGCCACGCCGCACACAGAGAAACAGATGGGTAATAAGGTCACAGCAGACGTACCTCTCACTGGCACAGACAAATTGCAGACACGCCAGCTGTGCTGACTCAGGACAACATTAGACTCAGGGGAATCAAATTAAGATCTGCTTTTGTAATGAAGGGAAGTTGTTGCTTTGTGTGTGTTGCTTCTTACCTGCGCTCGTCTTACTCATTTGAAGTGGGCGGTGCTCATGTACGTCGATGAAGCAATCTGTGTTTTTCACAAATAAATTAAAATCATTAACACCTTTTAAGGTTTTTTATTTGATTTATTTTATTGCGACTATTTCATGTAATGGAAAAATCGCTGTTGTTTTCAGGCGGCATTGAACCTGAGACACACTGGAAAGACGCTTTATATCATATACAGCAAAATTTAGGATTCTTAGCTTATGCTGGATGCTGTGGTCAACACTTAAATGATTTACTGAAGGCTGACTGACTGTAACAGGTTGATTTTTGGTTCTAGAAACAGACAAAATGTCCAAGATCTCTCTGTAGGAAATGATAGTGGACAGTGTTATGCTCTGATTCTGTTCGGACGTCAGCAGAGTCAGGCCCATGATCAGAGCACCGGAGTGATAAGTGACAAAACAAACTGATCCTGATTGAGTTAATGTTTTATCATAGCTTTCAGTCAGTCGCTATAAGAGGAGCTCCGTCCTGCTCAGCTCACGCCGTACTCAGTTTGTTGACACTCTCTGTGTCATTTCTATGATAATCACACTCAGTTATATTTGCCCTAATCTTAAGTTAATCACCTGCGTTTGACCTGCTACATTATTTACACATTATTTGTTTTTGTGTGATTGGACAAATGTGAACAAAGGTCGGACTTACATTCATCCAAGAAATGTTTATTCTGTTTGCCTCAGTCTCTCCGCTCTCTCTCTCTGCATATTTACTCTATTTACACTTCCTGTGTCCTGTTCTATGCACAATATGCAGTTTACTATGTATGCGAAATCTCATCCACTGCTAATACAAGCAAGCTCCTGTATTCACTTATTATGATTATTGCACTTAATTCATAATATTAATGTAAAGAATTCTTGATCTCTTTCAGAAAAAGAAACAAATTCTCATTCAGATGCAGCTATATCAAACATTAACACACTGAAATCTGTATTTAAACACTCTTTATTTTACAATAATACTGTCTGTGTGGGACAGGTCATTAAATTATTACATATTTTCAAACAAACAGGCACATTGACTCCTTTTATTGTGGCTTATTCACCTATCTTCTTAAAAATCTTATTCTGTATCCCTGTAGTTTTGATTCAGAGTAAGCACTGCAATGATTACAACACCTTCGCACAGCTGGGAAAAAAACAAAACTACACATATCCTTAAATGAACCGACGTAGGAACAGTACACTACCATACAGGTTTGGCGAGTAAAATTCAGTGTTCAGTGCATAATGTGCATGGTGTGGGAGGAGATACATTCATCACCCTGTTGGACACAGCGGGCCGCTTCAGTCCTCTGTGTCGGAGCTGTCTGCTGGGTCGGTGTTGTGGGTCAGCATGTAGTCGATGGAGGGGCAGTTGTGGATGGAGTAACGCAGACGCTCGGCGAGGATGGCCTGGCTCGTGTACGGCGGCAGGCCGAACAGGAAGAAGCAGGTCTGAGCCGTGGGGAGGCCGTTGACGGGCTGAAGGAAATCGACAGGGAAATTAAAAAATGATTGTTTACAGTATAAACACGCGTTTGTTGTTGTGAAGAGGCGTGTTACTTTGTTAGCAGCGTCCTCACCCTATTGACCTTGATGATTTGAAACTTCTGTGTGATATCAGCTGGGTTGGAGGGCAACCTGGAGCGTCCCGAGACGAAACGCAGGAAGAGCACCCTCTCCTCATTGGTGAACTCCTCCAGGCTCTGCCAAAACCAGCCAATGAGGTGGCTCTCAGTGATGTCACGGTAACGCACCAGCTTCTTCAGCATGTCAACGGAGACCTCGGGCAGGCCACAGACCAGCTGCTCCAGCTGCTGCGCCATCAGCAGGGAGAGGAGGGGCACAGGGATGATGGTGGACATGCCCTCTCCGACTGCTGCCACCTGGACGTGACAGAACAACGTCAGCTTTGATACTTCTGAGGGCGAGATAAAGGGAACAACAACCGGACAACAAACAGGCTGCCTAGTGAGCACTAATGGAAACTGGTGGGCAGACGGGCTGTTTAATATGGATGCAGAGAAATCCACACCAAAGTCTGATTATTTGTTTGTTTGAGCCAGAATATGTTGAACATCAATATGTTGAATAAAAAACGATTATACTAGAAACAATTACAGTTTCTCAGATGCTATTTAATTTTTCTGCAACTTTGCATCTTTTTTCTGTTAATCAGTTGCTGGATAAGTTTCTGCAGAATGATCAAATGCACATTATTGACATGTAAACAAACAGGAGATGCCCGTGCACGTTAGAGCGAGTCAGTAGTAACATTTGCATTAAGCAGCTTTAAAGCAGCAAAGCAGCGTTTTGGTTTTGAAGTGACTTTTTGTCTGTGGTCCAGTTTGCTCACCGGCATCATAACGCTCTTTCCTCCAGACTCTGTTAAAGCTTGTGTACTGAGAGACAGTTACGAGCTCCTAAAGACTGCACGATGGGGGCCGAGGGAGAACTAATGACACGTGAAATAGACTCATTGCTTTCCTGAGGAAGTCAGAGTCCCCTGATTTATAAATTTGGATGCTTGTAGGTGATATAGTTGTTGCAGGTACCCACAGTTAAACCCTCCAAACCTGTGAATCCATTTCATGCAGCCTGTAGTCCAGAGCTCTCTCCACATATTCAGTCCTGTTAGCAAAGGTCAGAGAGATGTTTTGACCCCCAGGGACCACAGGTACCAGCCGTCCATCTGTACCGTGGGCCATGAACGAATCCAGTGGAATCATCTTCAGATGGAGATATGACAGGAGAGACAAAGGAAGGAAAAGAGGAAATGAAAAAGAACATCTGTCAGGTTAGAGAATTTAAACTCTCCAATAAGATTATTTGTGCAGCATCTCACCACATGGAAATTATCCTCCGTGATTCCACTGTTTTCCAGGTGAAGGATTCCTTGGAGGGTGCGGTAGGTGAGCAGATCCACCTCCTCCAGGTCGGGCCCTCCCAGCGGCATCGAGCAGAGCTGTTTCCACACCCACGGAGCCAGATGCAGGTCCAGAGGTTTCTTCATGCGGATAGCCACAGCCATGAGGATGCCCAGGAAGCGAAACTGGACCATGTGATCGTCCGAGAACGCCGCTGGGTTTAACAGGAACCTGGGAGGGTGTGCAGAGATAAAGAGCATTTATGGAAAATTTGACACTCTGTTACACTCACTTTGGTTTGTGATTGTCAAAAGATGGCTAGAAAATGAGCACCTGTCAGTGTTACTGCCCACATCCGCAAAGCTGTTGGGAGTATGAATCAGAAGATCCACCACACCAGACTGCAACTCCTGCAGAAACATTGTAATTTGTCAATTAACAGCTGCTGTATTCTCTCTCTGCTGCTGACAGACCTCCATCCTACCTGGCACATCTCAGTGATGGTGTCATCGAACACTCTTCCGGCATCATCAGCTCCCTCTCCGACAAGCTTGACCTTCCAGGCTCGTGATGGAAGCCGCAGCTCCAGAGGATTCAGGCTCACCACTTGCTTCACGATCTGCACAAAGATGGGCTTGCTCAAGCGCCCTCTGTGGGAGTGTTTGCGTTTAGATTAACACTTATTAGCAGATTGAAAACTTCAAATTTAAATCAATATAGTATATCCAACATACAGATTCTGGCTGGACTGAACATCGCGGTCACCTTTACCTCGTGGAGATCCTCTTCACTGTAATCTGTGGCCCATATGTTTTTCCCTGGGTCATTGTTCTGCCGATGGAGCGCACCAGGGGCAGAGTGTTGACCTTGGGTGATAGAAGGCCTCTGAGCTCGCCTCTGATGATGGCGGTTGTCCCTGAACTATAGCGTGAAGTGGACACCTGGATCGAAGCACAGACGGGGGAATAAAAGTCAGAGTAAATGAGGCATGAAGAAACTGACTGTGAGGCAGCAGGTGCGTGATTGTTGTTATGGATTTTAGTATTTTTTCCAATCATTTTATTAATTTGTCGTATTAAAAAGGGAAGAAAATGGGATCAGAGTACCATACCAATACAAAAAGTACCATAAAATATTCATATCTGTGACGTAAAATCAGCAAATTTTGACAATTTTTAAAATCAAAAATACAGAAAATTCAAAATAGCTGTTGATTCAGTCACTGGTTAACAACTAAATTGTTTAACTGATGCAAAGAATCGTTGCAGCTCCACCAGGAAGGAGCTGAGACTTAATAATAACTTGATAAACTACATCTGCTCCATCAGACAATGCAAACCAAGCAGCTTTACTTTGAAATGTACAGAAAGAATTACAGTCAAATACACCACTGCTAACTTTATGAATGTTTCCAGCAGCACAGCGTGAAAGCTGCACGTCTCACTACCTGAATGACATCTTCTCCTTGTAAGGCCTCGATCTGTTTGGGTCTCCTCTGCCTTTCACTGTTGCCGTGGCCCAGTTTTCCAAAATCGCCGTCGCCCCAGCTGAACACCTCCCCAGTCTCGGTCAGGGCCATGGAGTGTCCGTCGGATCCACAGGACGTAACCAGTTGAGTCACCACGTACCCTGGCCAAGGAGCAAAGAGTCACTGCGAGTTATAAATATAACAACATGAGACAAATGATTAAGAATTGTGGAAGTAAAAGCTACACCACTGCAACTCAGATGTCGGTGCTTATTCCCTGGATGGATGCTGTACCTTGAAAAGCAGAGATGATAGTGGGGACATAGAGATCATCAGAATTCCCCTGTCCCAGTCTGCCATACTGTCCTTTTCCTACAGCCAGCACTGTCCCATTGGACTGGACCAGGAAGGAACAGTTCTGCCCACACACAACCTGAATGGCAATGAAAATGTCCAAACAAAGGAAAAGAGAAGTTAGGAAACAACAATCAAAGGCAAAGGCTGCGTCCTGAGTGCGAGGACAGAGGTGTTACCTGCTGTGTTTGTAACAGAGATGGCGCAAGGGTGGGAATCATGAGGTTGGTTCCCATTCCTGCCAGCTGCCCGTAGCATCCATTCCCTCACAAGTACACATGGCTCTTCCTGCCTTGTTGCCAGTCCTAAGTGACAGAGCAGAAATCTCATTTAACACCCAAACACTGTGCAGACAGAAGGTAACTGTTAAAAAGTTTGTTTTGTGGACTGTTAGTGTTTACCTTTGGTCGGGTGGTGGCCCATGACATCAGCTGTTCATCCATCCTGAAGCTCCACTTACTGTTGTCCTAAAACACAAAGAAGGACCGGAACCAGCAGAGGAGAACACGTTACATCTGTTATTAAGTCTTTACTTTGTTTTTGTCGGTCTCCACATTGATTTTTAAATTATTTTTAATATTTTATGGTTTGTATGTTTCACATGCTTACAGTGTATGAACGAGTGCAGCCTCTCAGTCTGTTAGTTGTTCAAACGTAGGAAGCTTTTAGACTCACATGCTGTAAACTGCTGAGACAGTCTGATGATCTGAGAGCAGCTGGAGGTGTTGAAATATTAACCTACAGCTTTAGCCTGGCTCTGGATTAAGGTTAATAAAAAGTATTCACTTTATTTTATTCTATTTATGTTGCATTCTGTTTTATTTTAGCTGATTTTCATTAATGTTATTATTGTTTTTTTATCTCTTGTATCTATTTTTATTTTAGTTTTGTCTTTTTAAATCAATTTTAACCAGTTTTGAGTGCAGTTATTATCCAACTCTGTCTTATTGTTCCTGTTACAGATTTTAAATACATTTGCATCTTTGAATTGTCTTTTCATCTATTTTATTTAGCTTTTTAATCCAGTTAAATTTCACTTTATTATTGTCTTGTCAATCAAAATGCTTTACAAATAAAGGTTAAACGGCTGATGGACTGAACAGATGCCTGCCTTAAAGACACTTGTGTATATTTCAGTCAGTTCATGAGACATATCCAAACACTTAAACAAACATTAGCACAGAGAGGACTGTCACCACTCACCAGAGCCCTGGTAATTTCGGTGTCATCCACTTCCTGAAACTCTGAAACAATGAAGGATTCTGGGAAAGCAGTACCACTGGCAATTGCCTCAGCACTGCGCACGGTGGTGGCATAAGTGGCGAGCCAGCTCCACTCTGGCGGACAGGAATGGGCATCGGGACTGGTGTGATGCGGTGGGCGCGGGTAACGGCACAGGTGCTTCTCTAAGGACAAACCCACAGTCAAGGAGGCCAGACTCTGCAGGAAGGCACTGTGGACTAGCTGGTCACCTGCTGCCACGTGGCTCTGCAGCGAGAGAGGAAATCCAAAGTCACATCTTGGCTGAAGCTCATGAAACAACAGAAAAAAAAAACTTTTTTCAGTAATGACCCGCTCGTAGCTGTACTGCTCCTGCAGCAGCAAGGGCAGCCGCTCCAGGAAGACGGCCAAACATGGCGCCCGATTTAGACCCAGGATGTTCTGGCTTCTGAGGACCATATGACAGGAAGCCCGCACGTGATTCTGACTGATCCAGTCGGAGGTGCAGCAGATCAACAAAACATCCTGGAACAGAGACAATGACAGAACGGAGTTATAAAGTGACACAGGCATAAATGTGGACACCTTTTTCTGTATAAATATGTAGAAATAAACTGAGTATGCATTAAGTCTAAGTGTAAGTGTATAAACGAATCGATGTGCTGCACACCCTAAAGGACTAATTCAATATTTTTGGAAATATGCCTATGTCAACATTGTTCTAACTTAATGTTTGTATGATAAGTATAAAGTTAAATCCAGGAGATGTTAGCTTAGCTTAGCATAAAAAAACAGGGGAAAACTGCTAGCCTGGCTCTGTCATCCATCTTCCAGATTCTCTAAGGCTCACCTCCACATATTATATATTATAATTTGCTTCCAGTATTTAAACTAAAATGACGTATTGAACAAATGCAAGAGTTTAATTCATCTTCCAATCTGACTCTCAGCAACTAAACAAATGAGTATTTCCTCAAATGTCAAACTTTTCCTATAATGTTTGAGGGAAGTTGAAGTTAGAAATGATCTAAATTACCTTCGATCTCACAAAGCAGGCAGCTACACCCAAGTTTGGTATCCAGGTTGTATTCACGACAGAACCCAAACCTGTAACAGTCTGTGAGACTGAACCATCCTGCAAGATGAAAATAATGTAAGACTTTTGAAAGATGTATATTAACCCTCATATTATGTTGAAAAAAATTACATTGATTATGTTGCGGGTTAAACCAATAACAACCTTATTTTAGATTATATAAACATTTAGAAAAGAGACATACAGTACATTTTTAATTCCAACACTATATTTAAGAACTATTTAGTTAAAGTTTTTCCCTCTTCACGAACACATTTTTCACCTTGCTCGCCTCTGGATCTTGGGAGTTCTTCCAGGAAAAGCTGACGTTGGTACAATTTGCCGGCATTCCATTGCTGGTTGATTTCAGTCCTCAGGACATAGGCATTGTCAGCAGACACGTCCACAATGTTGTGTAAAATCACCAAGGGCCAATGGGCAGTCTTGCGCTGGCAGCTGTATGTTGCTGTGACTTTGTCCAGATTGTCAACGCCTCCTTTGGTGGAGTTGTAGTCCAGGATCATTTGTGGCTTCATGTCTTCTCTTGTGCTCAGAGATGCATCTGTGTGCATTGTGCTCATCACAAGAACATTCTTGTTTCTCTTTGGGCAGTATGAAACAACTGCTGCTTTCTCAGTGAAAACAAATATTGAGGAATGCAGAGGTCTGCCCTGCATCTTCAGAATTTCACTGAGAAGTTCTGGCTTATTTCTTCTGACTGATGGAGGGACAACGGCAGACTCGTCCTCTGAATCCTCCTCATCGTAGGAAAACTGACAATCTGGATCATCAATAACATTGTCCTCGGTCTCTGAAAGATCCACTGTCTCTGAAATCTCTTCCTCTGCATCACTATTCCAGTTCAAAATCTGTGATAAACTTTCTTCAGCTGTAAACCTTCTCGAGCTCATTTTTGGTGTGTTTGTCAAAGAGATGACATGAGAACAGTGACAAGGACAAGGGAGAGAATGTTCCTCCTCTACACACACCTGGGTCTCTGGGTCTGAATGGCTATTCAGAGGCAAGCAAGATATAAATAATTGGGCAATCAAAATAAAGTACATAAAGTACATTTATTTTGGATCTGAACAGCTACTTACCCACATTAAAGTGTCTGGGTCAAAATGACCCGCAACATCATCTTTGTATACAAACTCTGCAGAGACATTCCACTACACATCAAAGTGTCCGGATTTTACACACCAATTCATGACCCCAGATGAGGAAAAGTCACAAAATTTCATGAAGAAAAAGAAAGGATAACCAGTACTTTGGTCAACGCAAAAACTGAAATGGGTCAAATTGACCCTTAACATAATATGAGGGTTAAGAGCATACACGACACAATAATAGTTCGATTTTCTGGTTCTGCTGATGTTTACATGTTTACAGTCAGTGTTGTTTTCTACCTGTAAGGACCAGATGTTGAGCAGTCCCCCTATCCCTCCGGTGACCAGAGCCATTCCGCTGGAGCAAAACGAGAGGGACTTCACTGCTGTAACGTGGCCGTGAAGCACAAACACACACTTTGCACTCTCCTGCTGCAAAGGCAAAAAACAGAACTGATGATTACTTGAGCTAAAATCAGAGGCAGCAGCTTTAAATATCAAACTAAATGAATAACTGGCATGCAATATTTTGAATATGTTATTTTTTCAGGATATTAGTAGAATCAAGGCAGCTCCACCAGCAGATCCACACTGACCTTCATGTGGGTGCTTTTATCCTGGCTTGGGGGGCTGTTCAATATGTTGGGCAAAGATACAATGGTACCCCCCTGTGGCAGTGTCCAGACATGCACTGAGCCATTCTGACAACCTCTACAGAAACATGAAGAGAGTTATATGAAAATCTTCAACCAGCATACGAATAAAACAAACTCAGTCATTCTTCTGGTTTATGTTAAGTTAGTATTTGTAAAAGACAGTTTTTTATAAGTGTGGCTGTATGAAGTACTATCCATTATTAGTGTGTTACCAACAGTGGATGGCAGCTGACAGTGACCCAGTTCGGAGAAGCAGCAGGAGCCGGTGAGTTCTCTTTAAATCCACCAGACTACTCTGACAGAAACACTAATTTTACCTCACAGAGCACAGGAGTTAATTGTACACTGTTACATCGAATAGTGTAGTTACTAACCAACCAGAGCAGCAGGACCAGCAACCCCAGTGCTATGCAAGGTTAAATTACTGCATTAGTCAAAAGAGTCTAGTAGATTTGGAAAGAGCGATCAAACAGCTTCAGCTTCCCGTTGATAAGTACTTCATGCAGCTCCACTTCAAATACCCCAAACTATTCCTTTATAATTTCTTTTTAAGTTAAGTTAAGGGTAATGTTGTGTGAATATTGTCAGCCAATCAGTCATCAGTCAACTCACGCAGCCATCATGAGCCTGGGATCAGGTGCACTGCCGGCGAGAGGGCACCATTCTGCGATGTTTACGGTGCTGGTGTGAATGAGGGAGTGGAGGGTCACCCACATGCCCCGGGAGCGTCCCAGTATCTTCACAACCTCTGATCTCCCCAAACAGAGCAGCAGGTGTCCTGTAGGGTCCCACTTTAGAGAACTCACACTATCCTGTGGAGTGAGGGGAGTCAGAGCAGAGTGGACAATAAGGGAGTGACACAAAGCGACTTGTGCACCTCAGTGTGAAGTGCACACAGGTGGTTGGCTATTTCTGTTCAAAATGACTATTTTGCAAACAAACCTGGAAGACAGACAGCACTACAGGCTGCTCGTTCTCATACGTCTCCGTTGTGGCCAAAAGGATCTTTCCACTGGCATAACCCGCTGCAAACGGCCTGTCCTCGCTGTGCCAGGTAACACACTGGGGAGCTAGCAGAGATCAGAGGAGGAGGAGAGTTCTACTCGACTGGTTTGACATTTTGAGAAACGCGTTTCACCGTCTTGCTGAGAGGTAGTTGTGAAGATTGATATCGCTTCACGACTGTGCGCTGAATATGAAGCCTGCCGGCAGTTAGCTTAGTTTAGCGTACTGAAAGGAGACAGATTGAAAACAATTAAGAGGGTCACTGCACCCTGCACAGTTTCAATATGTAACTAGTTTTAAAACTGCAACTTTATGTTTTTACTTTTCTGCTTATGTACTGATTAAACATGTTAACTACTGAGCTTTAGATGTGCAAATCCTTAAACTCACTGAAAGAAGTGAGCCAAACCCCGAAATTTGTATCAGCCAAGAAATATCCGTTCTAAACACAATCTTCTATTAAATATTATTATTAAATATAGAGAACTGACTAGAAAATACAATTTATTGTATGTCACTGTCTTAATGTGATTACACTAAAAGTGTTTTATCTGCTCACTCTCCTTCCTGAGGCAGTGAGTGAGTTAGGTGCTCTTCACATGCAGGTCGATCTCCTGCATCGTGACCTGCAGCCAGCACAGAGAGCCGTCCAGTCGTCCAACCAGCAGGCTCTCAGCAGGCCTGTTTTTGCAGGCCGCAGGTTGGTCAAGTACCCACAAGCTGAAGGCCTGAGCCCAGCAGAGGGCTGTGACCCGAGACATCTGAGCCTCCACGTGACAGTGAGATCCTGTGAAAGTTCAGAAAAGGTCCCGCTGTACTCATAAATGTGTTTTGCTTTTAAAGACTTCATTTGGATGCAGTGTGCAGGATTTAGTGGCATCTAGTGGTGAGTTTGCAGACCGCAGCCAAAACTTGCATAGTGTAATATTAAAACCTTGGCTATCCAGTGCAAATACATACAGATATATACACTTTTCACTTTAATTTGTGATTTAATCTTTCTTTTGTTCTTTATTTCTTTTTTACCTACCTACTGATGAAACATAAAGCCAGACTCACCTCTTATGTTCATGATGTTGATGTGTTTGTTCTCTGGAGCAGCCAAAAAGTTGCCTCCCGTACTCCAGTAAACAGGAGACATGTGATGACATCTACCGGCCCTCTCGCTGCTTGATCGGTCCGTCTTACTGGAGAGAGTCAAAGAAGGAGAATTAGTTCTTCGATAGTAGAGCTGTAAGACATTTCTTCACTCTTTCATATTAGGCATTGTGCAACTACAGCTGAAAACATATGTATTTGTGTACAACTAGTGCACACATGACTTTATAAATCAAATATTCTTGGACATAAAATTAAAGTTTTATCTAAAAAGATCAGTTATTACAAGTTATATCACAGTAAAAGTATATGCTTCACTGGACAAAATCACTGTAGAAACAAGGACATGTCACCTGGTAATGCAGGAGAAGGTGGTCTGTAACTCCACCACACTCTGGCTGATGCTCCATAGCAGCACCACTTTGTCCTGAGAGCAAGTGGCCAGCAGACTCTGATCACTGTTCCAGAAACAGCTGGTCACCTGAGCAGAGCAGAAATAATGTCTCTCAAGATGAGGTTGGGAAATGCCAGTGGCTGCATTATTCCCAGCTCCAAGGAGACCTGAATAGTCCCACCTGTCTGTTTCTGAGAAGGTTTTTAAGTGTGTCACTGAAATCATCCCTGTCCCGGTGAACGTTTCACAGGCATTCATTCTAATTTTTAACCGTTTACTGCTGCTAACATTAATAAATAGAGCTTTGTATAAAAGTACATGGATGGATTACTGATTTGAAGTAGAAATGTAAGGATACAATAAAACTTCTTTTATGGTTTACAAAAATTTGAGAGAGAATGCAATTCACTGAAGAAAAAAATGTCATTTCACTTGCAAACAAGTTATTTGTGAACTGCTGGTGTTTTTGATATCGCGTCCTTTTGTTTAGTTTCTTCTGCTTTGGCGTCACTGATCTGACATTTGTCCTCATTAACAGTTTTGAGGTTACACTGCTTCTTGTGAGAACCCAGAAAATGTAGGTAGTGGACAGGGAGTGCCCAGAGTTGGTGTTTGAGCTGTCACTCAAGAATATGCACATATGCACATTGTTTACGTGGGTAATTGATGGCCCTGGACTAAAAAATCTGAGTTTCTAAGATGAACTTTTAGTGAATACAAACCAAATAACATCTCATCCTGTTGTGAGAAGGAAAGGAAACACTGGTCTTTTAGGTTACAGCAACAAGGATAAACATAACTGCCATTGCAGATTACAATGTGAGTCCTTCACCTTGTTGTAATGTCCTTCGAGCCTCTTGAGAGGACATTTGTGCAAGTCGTCGGCCAGGTCGCTGTATGTTTGGGGCCAATTAGGACCATCCCTTCCTGTGGTAGCCAAGGCCTGCACCAGCTGCTGTGCTGCCCACTGGCGATGTTTACTGGTCAGCCTGGCAGACAGCACACACGCTGCCAACGCATTGGCCAGCTCCAGGGGGCCCACTCTGGCACTCAGGTGGGGTAACGGGGAAGGAGGCAAGGACGTCTGTTCGACGTAGTCCTTCTGTTGCTGAGCTGCCTGCGCCATTAGGCTGGAGTTCAGACATCCTCTCTGCTGTGGGTCACTGATGGCCCCGATGTTCACCCCTGTAGCTGCTGCCATTAGATCCTACAGGCATGCCACGTTAAAATGATTCAGACTTCAGACTTTCCATCCACTTTCTAGCAGTTACATTTGTTCTTAAACTTAGCAAAACAATGCATTTTCCTGGTTATTTCTGACTGTTTGATCAACAAAAGTGCGCAGGAGGCAGGACATGCTGGTAGGCGTTACCAGGAATTAAAAGGCTTCCTATTTAATGAGAACCTCTCCAATTAGCATCACAGTTGAGCATTGAGGCCCAGTTAAAACAATACAGCTTAGGTGGTTTAGCCAGCAAGCTCACACATTTATTGTTATCAGAGACAAATGTGAACCTCTGTGAAACAGAACTGATATTATGAAATAGATGTTTAAATTACATGGTCCAGGCCTTGCAGCGCGTATGGCCTTTATAATTAGTGGACGGACTGAAGGACACAGACCTGAGTGCATATCTCCACCAGCTGTCTGTACGCGGCAGGGCTGTGGGACACCACACTGCCGATGGCTGAGGAAAGGAAGCTGAGGCAGGTGGAGTTGTTGCGCTCTGTCGTCAGCCCCTTCACACCTGGCTGTCGGTCCACACAGGTGTGAGCTCTGCCCCCTGCTGCTAGTGTCATTAAACGCACCAGGATACGGATATCTGCCAGTCCCAGGGACTCGAGTCCATTAGACTGGCTGCTCAATGACGCACTGGAGAGGAAGATAACAGAAAACTGATGAACACAAAATGAATTTGTTCAAAAAAATCTATAAATCAGTGAAGCTTTATTCTGAACAAGTGTACCTGGAGGCAGTCTGAGACAGTGCTCTCATCACCATGCTGTAAGCTAACAGAATCTGGGCTGTGGAGGTGACTCTCCTTAGCGCTTTTAGTCTGTCATGGG
This sequence comes from Datnioides undecimradiatus, assembly GCA_008933995.1. Lineage (NCBI taxonomy): Eukaryota > Metazoa > Chordata > Actinopteri > Lobotiformes > Datnioididae > Datnioides > Datnioides undecimradiatus. The sequence goes on along the minus strand of WARS01002636.1, from coordinate 363 downwards.
AGTCCCTCAGTGATACCGCCTGCTGTCCAAGGCTCAGAGAGGTTTTCTGCTCAACAAGGGCATTCCCTAATGAGGCAAACACATATCAAAAGTAATCGCTAAATCTTGTTAAACTCACACTCTTAAAGCATTGTGCTGCGGTAAGTTTGACCCTGGTTCGGATTCTCCTGCTGTCAGCGAGCCCAGAGGGAATGTGGGTGTGTGTTACAACAAGTGGGCTCAATTGTTCATGGGAGAAAAAGTTACAGAAACATTCATTGCAACATGAACGAGACGACAGTGAGCTACTGAGTGACTGCAACCTAATGCCCTGTATGTCGACACTGAATATTCAGAGGTGTGTGGTTAGCAGCGTTTTAATTA
>WARS01002634.1:0-14012 GCA_008933995.1 Datnioides undecimradiatus | reverse complement strand
TATTTTTTATTTTTTGTTTTTACAGTGTTGTTTTTATAGTATTATTTTTTATAGTGTTTTTGTTTTTGTTTTATTTTGTATGGTGTTGTTTTTATAGTATTTTTATTATTTTTATAGTGTGGTTTTGTGTTATTTTCAATAGTGTTGTTTTTATAGTACTTTTATTTTTATTATTTTTATTCTTTATAGTTCTGTTTTTGTGTTATTTTTTGTGTTGTTTTTATTTTATTTTATTTTATTTTATTTTATTTTTTATTTTTTATTTTTCATAGTTTTTTGTTTTTTATAGTGTTGCTTTATTTTTATTTTTATTTTTACTTTAATCTAATTTACTCAATTTTATTTTACTTAATTTAATTTAATTTAATTTAATTTCATGTATTTTGTTATTAAAAAGCAATTAATATGTACAAATTACACTACTAAGGCAAACAAATAGGATTTATCACCAACACAGGGTGTGTATTCATTCATTTTTATTCATTTTAGTCATTTCTGCCACATTTGGCAACTAAGGGGTTAAGGGCTGGGGAGGGCGTAATGAACCGGAAGGAGCGGCGGCGCCATTTGTGTGTGTAGGCTAAGCAGTGACAGCCTATTACACCTACTGCAGCCGCCGCAAAATTGGGTTTATTTCAGCGTGCCAAACCTGAGGAAGGGGTTCAAACGCGCCTAAACGCTTACAGAGTATTTGCTTTTTACTTGGCAGAGTTGTTTTTATCGCTATGGCTTAATTGGACGTTTTGTGAAATACTTTCATTCTGGCTTTTTGGGACGCTCTGGGGACCCAAGTTAACTTCTGTGTGTCTGGTCAATTGTAAGTTTTTTAGCTTTTGGGGACTATAGTTTTGTTTTTATTATCCTTTCCATTTGGAAAGCGTTTTTGTTAAATTCTAAGAAAATAAATATTGGACTGAAAAAAGACAACATTAAGAGTGAAATATCATTTTTATAAAGAAAATTTCTCCAAATAAAACAAGATTCAAAAAAACAAAAGTAAGAAGATAAAAGGACTTACCTGAAGAAAGAAAGGATCACCTGACAGTGAAGAACGCAGCTGGATCTAAGAGAAAAGGACTTACCTGGGAAAAAGGCAAGGGACTTACTCTGGACAGTGAAGGAACGCAGCTGAACAATCTAAAAGGAGAAAAGGAGATCTACCTGAAAGAAGAAAGAACTTACTCTGGACAGGAGGAACACAGCTGGACTTTCCAGAGTGATCGTGACAGGATACCTAGAAAAAGGAGAAGATGAGAGAAGAGGGAATTAGAGACAATTCATAATTGATATTCAGACTACACAGAAGAAGACAGGGACAATTAAAAACTGCATATTAAGAACTTTAAACTAAATAAACTAAAAAAAAGACACACAACAAGGAGAGAGGCTGATATCATTCAGTATAACAAACGGTCCTGGATGCCAGCACCTCAGTGGGACCGTGGGTACAGGGGGTCCAAGGCCTGGATGGACCGTGCACCTCCCCTTTCCTTAGGGAGGGGGAACTCTAACTTAAATCCTAACCAGCCAGTGCTCCGCCTGGGACTGCTCGGCACCGTCCTCAGTCACGCCATATATGCATGTAGTTCGTCAAGCTCATCTACTACCAACCCGGAGATGGGTTCCTCCAGGGACCAGAGGACCAGAGGTCAGACAGCAGGCAGCTGATCCCCAGTTCGGGAAGTTGGTACGTAAACTACACGCGGTGATTAAAATGGTTCACCATCTACAGAATAAAATTCCCCGAAACCCGGAAAACCAGAAACCCCATGATTTTTGAGAATGGTGGAGGTCCCAACCGATGATTAAGTCAGCTCCCACAAAACATACAGCAGATAAGGATTATAGGAAAACGCAAGAACTGGGGTTATAATACCTACCTTATCCTAATGGAACACTACGAAAGCGGCTTGGAGGAACTCTTGGAGGAACTCGGCACCCTCCTTGTACCAGAGTGAAGTCGGCTCTCAGGTGGCTACTGTGGGCTAAACTGAATTTACCACAGATCACACAAGATGTGATCGACTATTCAAGGCTCTGATCAGCGTTACAGGATGGACACTGAATCACTGCAGGCGCAGCCTCCACACCAGAGAAAGGGGAGAAGTTCAGACCTCAAGGATTCAGCTACCTAAGGTGGAATTCTAGGACCACCATAACCAAATCAAGGATCAAGTACCGGGGTTCATCAAACCCATTAGGAAAGACCCTCCCCAGCAACAAAGACGGAATAGGATGACCAAAGGCCCTGCCCTCACTGAGGACAATCTTCCTCAAACTGAAGAGACAGAGCAGGGAGAGCAGCGGATTGAGGAAAGCAGGATGCGGGAACCCCGATCTGGCCAGTCCACAACGGAGCTGGAGACTCCTTCTGATGAACTACAGGAAGAGACAGAGCAAGGAGAGCAGCGATGGAGGAAAGCAGGATGGAGCCCCGGATTGGCTAGTCCACACAACGGAGCTGAGACTCTCTCGATGAACTGCAGGAAGAGGAAGAAAGGGGAGGAAGGGAAGGCCCTTGAACCCAAGCAGTGTTAGGTCCAGTTCACCGGATGGAGCCCCCAGAGGAGGATATCTTTGAGGAATCTTTTGACTGCTTCGTCGCTCCGGAGCCACAAAAATTCAAGGTGAAGAGACACCCTAATACTCAGAGAAAGCTGACAGGATCAACCTGCAGGTCCAGAAGAAGTGGCTTATCATTGGGGACTCAAACCTTGTGAAGCCATCGGATTTCTCCAACATGGACTTACAGGTGGACAGTTTCCCTTAGGGAGCCATTTCCGCATGGACAGGCCCTGATGGAAAAGACCATTACTCCACCACGAAAGAACTTGTGGTGGAAAAGGATCATCCTATCGCTTGGCATTAACAGCAGAGGAAATAGATCAAAGAGCATCTACAGTGAAGAATCTGCAAGGCATTGAGGTCCACAAAACGGAAATTTCCACATGCCAGGTGTGTGATCCCTTATAGAACTTTTTCGAGGACCTCCTAAGAAGAAAAGAAAATCTAGAGATCCTTAATGAACATATCGAGAAGAATATGCCTTTTATTCCCCTTTTGCCAGAGGACCAGTTCCAAACAGAGGAGGATGTGAGGTACACTGGTCATGAGACAGGTAGCCATGCTTGACCACTGACAAAGCTTTAAACTCCACCACCCCTGAATCTGGAACAAGAGGGGGGGTGAGGGTTACAGCTCTTTCAGGCCCAAGCTGTGGTGGTCTTAGCAAAAATCTTAAGCTTCAGGCCACACATGGGAAGCTGTTAAGCAAGGATTATCCTTCATTCCAACCTTTGATATGGGCAGGGATCAAAAATTCAACTAATTGATATGCAAATTATCACCGAAAAATCGTTAGCTACTTATTATAAGGACTCCAAAAGGAAAAGAAAATTACTCTTTATGGGTCCGTCCGGCTGACACCACCATTTCATTTGTTGTCACAGAGATTAATTTTTAATCCAAGTAGATTAAGTAGTTTTAAAAAGTATTATAAAGCAACACAAGAGAACTCAACATTCAGTAGAAGAAGCAAAAGTATTACGCGAGCTACAAAAAAGACTAAACATATAGTATTCAAGCCGTGCTGACAAAGGATCAGCGGTTGTCATATTGAGCTTCCAGACCAATATATTTTGGAGGTAGAGCTGACAACTTGATGACACAGTGTATTACCAAAAATTGGCAAAACCTATGTATATGGACACTATTCCTAAGGGTTACGGAAATTGTAGATGCATTGAAAAGAAGCTGAAATTTATAAATGCAAAGCAGCAGAGACAATACCTGGATTGGGGATTTCTACAGCCAGAGAGAGAAGGTTTTATATTACCAAAAACACCACAAGGATCCAGGAGAAATGGACAGTTCCTTTGAAATTTCCGGCGGCATCTCAATAGTGTCTGACTGTAAGGAGACATATTTCGCTGAAGCTGGAGTACTTAGACTATTATTTAAGCCCATTATCCACCAAGCATCCTGCCTATATCAGAGATACTTACCATTTTACAGATATTGTAAAAGGTTTGAGAATCCCTACAGAGTTTTACTTCTTTTCGATGGACGTAGACAATTTATATACGAATATTCCTACCCAAGCTGGTATTGATTGTGTCAAGAGGGTTTTCGAAAAATATCCTGATCCAAAACGGCCAGATAAAGAACTGTTGAGATTACTGGAAATCAATTTGACCCGGAATGATTTTATGTTTGAGGGGAAATTTTATCTACAGGTTAAAGGGACAGCCATGGGCAAAAAGTTTGCCCCAGCCTACGCCAATATTTTCATGGCCAATTGGGAACAGGAAGTTTTTCTGAAATGTAACAAAAAACCAGGACATTATTTTCAAGTATTTGATGATATATGGGGCATTTGATGTAACAGAACAAGACCCCTGAAGCATTTAGGACATATTAAATTCCCATGATCCATCTATATTGCTGAAAACCTAGATTAATAAGCAAGCCATAGATTTTTGGACACTACAGTGTTCAAAGGACCAAACTTTGACACAGATCATAAATTGGACATTAAGGTATATTTTAAGAGCACAGACACACACGCTCTACTGCATAAAAAGAGTTTTCACCCACAACATACTTTCAGGGGGATAGTCAAATCACAATTACTTAGATTTAGTCAGATGGTAATGTAGGGAGAAAGATTTTCAAGAAGCAACAGTGGTGCTGTTCAAGGCCCCTAAGGAAAACAGTGGTATTCGAGGTCCTTGGACATTGTTTTAAAACCTATCAGGATAGAAAGGAGAGAGATCATGGGATTTAACCTCTTATCACCACATTGTCTACGGTAGGAAGACCATTAATGGCAAATTGAAGTCCACTCTTGAGAATGTTGTAGCCAGGGGAGAATAATCCCCAACTCAAGAGTTGTTTCAGCATATAGGAGAAATAAGAATTCTGAGGGATCTCTCAGGTCCAAGCAAAAATTAACACTACTAACTTTGGAAAAGCCACAGATGCTTAAGCCACAATTCTTCTCCAGATTAAGATTCAGCAGAAACGCATACAAAAACACAGTAATTCATATCCCCGCAAGGTTTCAGTCCAAGATCAAAGAATTGTGTCTATGATTTATTGTATTAAATGTGAAATGAAATATGGGTGAAACTAAAAATACATTTGTCTCACAAGGATGATACAAGTAGATACAATGTTAGAAATAAGAAGGAGGTGGACACACCTTTTGGTTAAGATTTCTGGATCATGGATTAGGAGTCAATGAAGATGGCTGGTTTACAGAGGAATGTCAATTGGACGGGAAGTGGAACGGAAAAGAGGGAAAGACATTGATGTTTCTTTGGACAATTAGGGAACCACTTGGATTGAACAAAAACAAGAAGGAGCAGCTAATGATTTAATGATTCGAAGATCAACCAGATTCAACTGGTAGCCCTAAGGTTTCAACTCCTGACCGCTCTTCAGCCCTAACCCCTAACCGAAATGCAGGTTTTAACCCTAACCAGTGTTGACCCTAACCCTAACCACCAAACTCACACTAGTCCCTAATTGGGGCTTGCCCTAACCCTAACCGCCATAAAGGCCTAAATCTAACCCCCAACTCATGTCCAGCCCCAACCTCAACCGCTAGAGGGGCCTCAAAAAATCTAACTCCCTAACTAGGGTTAGTCCTAACCCAACCGCTAGAAAGACCCTGCACCTAACCCCCTAACTAGGTTAGCCCTAACCCTAACCGCCACATTGGTTTCGGTTCGAACCCTTATCTGGCCTAACCCTACCTCGCCTAACCCTAACCGGTTTTGACCCTAACGCCTAAACCTAACCCTAACCACCAAGCTCACACTAGTCCCCAACCGGGCAAGCTCTCAACCCTAACCACCACAAGGGCTAAATTCCAACCTCAACTATGTCCAGCCCTAACCCTAACCGTTAGAGGGGCCCCAAAATCTAACCCCCTAACTAGGTTAGCCCTAACCCTAACCGCCACATGGGTCCAGGTCCGAACCCTTATCTGGCCTAGCCCTGTCTCCGCCTGCTAACTTGATCTGACCTAACCCCTAAGTGTGTAGTACATAATCTTTTAACCCGATCTGGCCTTAATCCTCAATTGAGGAATGTTGTTACTTTTATGGGCAAATTTAGCCCTAATTTGACTCTAATTTATTATTATTATTATTATTGGCTGGCTATTATGATTATTGTTGTTGTTGTTGTTATGGTTGTTTTAATTTTATTTCTATCATGTTGTTTTAGTTCTTATTTTAATTTAATTAAATTCTAAGGTATTTGTCAATCTCTTTTTGTGCTTATTTTTATAGTGTTGTTCTTTTGTGTTATTTTATAGTGTTTTATACTTTGGCTTGCAGTATTAGTATGAAGTTGTGTTTGTGTGTTAATTAATTTAATTAATTTTTTTTATATGTTTTTTATAGTTTTTTGTAGTGATAGTCTATTTTATTTATTTTCTTTATTGTCTTGTGTTTGTGTGGTATTTTTATAGTGTTGTTTTTTATAGTATTTTCTTTGTAGTTTTTATTTTATTTTTGTTGTGTTGTTTTTTATAGTTTTTATAGTGTTGTTGCTTTTGTGCTACTTGCATTGTGTTGTGTTTGCAGTGGTATTTTTTATAGTGTTGTTTTTATAGTGTTTTTTATAGTGTATTTTTTATTTTTTATTTTTTGTTTATGTGTTGTTTCTTTATAGTATTATTTCTTTATAAAGTGTTTTTGTTTTTGTTTTATTTGTATGGTGTTGTTTTATAGTATTTTTATTATTTTTATAGTGTGGTTTTAAAGTATTTTCTGTATTAGTGTTGTTTTATAGTACTTTTTATTTTTATTATTTTTATTCTTTATAGTTCTGTTTTTGTGTTATTTTTTTGTGTTGTTTTTATTTTTATTTTATTTTATTTTATTTTATTTTTATTTATTTTCATGGCTTTTTGTTTTTTTAGTGTTGCTTTTTATTTTTATTTTTACTTTAATCTAATTTACTCAATTTTATTTTACTTAATTTAATTTAATTTAATTTAATTTCATGTATTTTGTTATTAAAAAGCAATTAATATGTACAAATTACACTACTAAGGCAAACAAATAGGATTTATCACACACAGGGTGTGTATTCATTCATTTTTATTCATTTTTAGTCATTTCTGCCACATTTGGCAACTAAGGGGTTAAGGGCTGGGGAGGGGGCGGGGCCGGAACCGGAAGGAGCGGCGGCGCCATTTTGTGTGTGTAGGCCAAGCAGGACAGCCGCCATTACACTCCACTGCAGCCGTTTCTCGGCAAAAATTGGATTTATTTCAGCGTGCCAAACCTGAGGAAGGCCCGAAACGCGGCCGAAACGTCGACAGAGCACGCTGTTTTACTTTGGTGAGTTGTTTTTTTACGTTTATGGCTTAATTTCGGACGTTTTGTGAAATACTTTCATTCTGGTTTTTGGGACGTTCTGGGGACCCGGTTAACTTCTGTGTGTTCCGGGTCACCCCTGTGTTTGTTTTTTGTACGTTTTGGGGACTATAGTTTTGTTTTATTATCCTTTCCATTTGGAAAGCGTTTTTTGTTAAATTTTTAAGAAAATAATAAATATTGGACTGGAAAAAGACAACACAAGAGTGAAATATCATTTTATAAAGAAAATTTCTCCAAATAAAACAAGATTCAAAAAAACAAAGTAAGAAGATAAAAGGACTTACCTGAAGAAAGAAAGGACTTACCTGGACAGTGAAGAACGCAGCTGGACGAAGAGAAAAGGACTTACCTGAAAAAAGAAAAAAAGGGACTTACCTGGACAGTGAAGAACGCAGCTGAACAATCTAAAAGGAGAAAAGGACTTACCTGAAAGAAGAAAGAACTTACCTGGACAGGAGGAACACAGCTGGACGGTGAGTGATCGACAGGATACCTAGAAAAAAGGAGAAGATGAGAGAAGAGGGAATTAGAGACAATTCATAATTGATATTCAGAATTACACAGAAGAAGACAGGGACAACTAAAACTGCATATTAAGAACTTTAAACTAAATAAAACTAAAAAAAAGACACACAACAGCAATATGGAGGGAGGCTGGACATACGTCCAGTATAACAAACGGTCCCGACGCGCACCTCAGTGGGACCGTGGGTACAGGGGGTCCAAGGCCTGGATGGACCGTGCACCTCCCCTTTCCTTAGGGAGGGGGAACTCTAACTTAAATCCTAACCAGCCAGTGCCTCCGCCTGGGACTGCTCGGTACACCGGTCCCCAGTCACGCTCATATGCAGCGGTAGTTCGTCAAGCTCATCTACTACCAACCCGGAGATGGGTTCCTCCAGGGACCAGAGGACCAGAGGTCAGACAGCAGGCAGCTGATCCCCAGTTCGGGAAGTTGGTACGTAAACTACACGCGGTGATTAAAATGGTTCACCATCTACAGAATGTAGCCCCGAAACCCGGAAAACCAGAACCCCGCATGATTTCGAGAATGGTGGAGGTCCTGTCCGGGATGATTAAGCCGGCAGCTCCCACAAAACATACAGCAGATATGATTATAGGAAACGCCAAGAACTGGGGTTATAATACCTACCTTATCCTAATGGAACACTACGAAAGCGGCTTGGAGGAACTCTTGGAGGAACTCGGCACCCTCCTTGTACCAGAGTGGAAGTCGGCCTTCGAGGTGGCTACTCGGTGGGCTAAACGGAATTTACCGCGTATCACACAAGATGTGATCGACCATTCCGAGGCTCTGATCACAGCCAGGATGGACACCGAACCACCGGTGCAGGCGCAGCCTCCACACCAGAGAAAGGGAGTAGTTCAGACCAAGGATCCACAGCGACCTAAGGGTGGAATTTCTGTGACCACCATAACCAAATCAAGGGATCAAGTACCGGGGGTTCATCAAAGTCCCATTAGGAAAGACCCTCCCCAGCAACAAAGACGGAATAGGATGACCAAAGGCCCTGCCCTCACTGAGGACAATCTTCCTCAAACTGAAGAGACAGAGCAGGGAGAGCAGCGGATTGAGGAAAGCAGGATGCGGGAACCCCCGATTCGTCAGTCCACACAACGGGAGCTGGAGACTCTTCTTGATGAACTACAGGAAGAGACAGAGCAAGGAGAGCAGCGGATGGAGGAAAGCAGGATGCGGGAGCCCCGGATTCGTCAGTCCACACAACGGGAGCTGGAGACTCTCCTCGATGAACTGCAGGAAGAGGAAGAAAGGGAGGAAGTGGAAGCGCGGGGCCCTCGGACCTTAAGGCAAGTTAGGGTCCAGGTTCACCGGATGGAGCCCCCAGAGGAGGATATCTTTGAGGAATCTTTTGACTGCTTCGTCGCTCCGGAGCCACAAAAATTCAAGGTGAAGAGACACCCGAATACTCAGAGAAAGCTGACAGACTGGAACCTGCAGGTCCAGAAGAAGTGGCTTATCATTGGGGACTCAAACCTTTGTAGTTTACCGGATTTCTCCAACATGGACTTACAGGTGGACAGTTTCCCAGGGAGCCATTTCCGGCATGGACAGGCCCTGATGGAAAAGACCACACCACCACGAGAACTTGTGGTGGAAAAGATCATCCTATCGTTTGGCATTAACAGCAGAGGAAATAGATCAAAAGAGACCACAGTGAAGAATCTGCAAGGGGCATTGAGGTCCACAAAACGGAAATTTCCATACGCTGAGGTGTGGATCCCCTTAGTGAACTTTTCGGAGGACCTCCCCGAAGAAGAAAAGGAAAATCTAGAGATCCTTAATGAACATATCGAGAAGAATATGCCTTTTATTCCCCTTTTGCCAGAGGACCAGTTCCAAACAGAGGAGGATGAGGTACACTGGTCAGCTGAGACAGGCAGGGCCATGCTTGACCACTGGACAAAGTTTTTAAACTCCACCACCCCCTGAATCTGGAACAAGAGGGGGGTGAGGGGTTACAGCCCTTTCAGGCCCAAGCTGTGGTGGTCTTAGCAAAAAATCTTAAGCTTTCCAGGCCACAATACAAGCTGTTAAGCAAGGGATTATCCTTCATTCCAACCTTTGATATGGGCAGGGATCAAAAAATTCAATTCGAATTGGATATGCAAAATTATCACCGGAAAATCAAGTTAGCCACTTATTACAAGGACTCCAAAAGGAAAAGAAAATTACCTTTTATGGGTCCGTCCGCTTGGACACCACCATTTCATTTGTTGCCGTCAGAGATTAATTCTTTAATCCAAGCAGATTGGGCAGTTTTTAAAAAGTATTATAAAGCAACACAAGAGGAACTCAACATCTCAGTAGAAGAAGCAAAAGCATTACGCGAGCTACAAAAGACTAAACATATAGTAATTAAGCCGGCTGACAAAGGATCAGCGGTTGTCATATTGAGTCGAGACCAATATATTTTGGAGGTAGAGCGACAACTTGATGACACAGTGTATTACCAAAAATTGGCAAAACCTATGTATATGGACACTATTCCCATGGTTACGGAAATTGTAGATGCATTGAAAAAGAAGAAATTTATAAATGCAAAGCAGAGACAATACCTGATTGGGGATTTACAGCCAAGAGAGAGAAGGTTTTATATATTACCAAAAATTCACAAGGATCCAGAGAAATGGACAGTTCCCTTTGAAATTCCCCCCGGCAGACCAATAGTGTCTGACTGTGGAAGTGAGACATATTTCACAGCGGAGTACTTAGACTATTATTTAAGCCCATTATCCACCAAGCATCCTGCCTATATCAGAGATACTTACCATTTTACAGATATTGTAAAAGGTTTGAGAATCCCTACAGAGTTTTACTTCTTTTCGATGGACGTAGACAATTTATATACGAATATTCCTACCCAAGCTGGTATTGATTGTGTCAAGAGGGTTTTCGAAAAATATCCTGATCCAAAACGGCCAGATAAAGAACTGTTGAGATTACTGGAAATCAATTTGACCCGGAATGATTTTATGTTTGAGGGGAAATTTTATCTACAGGTTAAAGGGACAGCCATGGGCAAAAAGTTTGCCCCAGCCTACGCCAATATTTTCATGGCCAATTGGGAACAGGAAGTTTTTCTGAAATGTAACAAAAAACCAGGACATTATTTTCGTTATTTGGATGATATATGGGGCATTTGGATGGGGTCAGAACAAGAATTTGAAGTATTTGTGGACATATTAAATTCCCATGATCCATCCATTAAGCTGAAAACCGAGATTAATAAGCAAGCCATAGATTTTTTGGACACTACAGTGTTCAAAGGACCAAACTTTGACACAGATCATAAATTGGACATTAAGGTATATTTTAAGAGCACAGACACACACGCTCTACTGCATAAAAAGAGTTTTCACCCACAACATACTTTCAGGGGGATAGTCAAATCACAATTACTTAGATTTAGTCGTATTTGTACGAGGGAGAAAGATTTTCAAGAAGCAACAAGGGTGCTGTTCAAGGCCCTAAGGAAAAGAGGGTATTCGAGGTCCTTTTTAAGACATTGTTTTAAAACCTATCAGGATAGAAAGGAGAGAGATCATGGGGATTTAATCCCTCTTATCACCACATTGTCTACGGTAGGGAAGACCATTAATGGCAAATTGAAGTCCAATTTTGAGAATGTTGTAGGCCAGGGGAGAATAATCCCCAACTCAAGAGTTGTTTCAGCATATAGGAGAAATAAGAATTTGAGGGATCTCCTAGTCCAAGCAAAATTACCACTACTAACTTTGGAAAAGCCACAGATGTTGAAAGCACAATTTTCCAGATTAAGATTCATAAGGAACGATACAAAAAACACAGTAATTCATATCCCGCAAGGTTTCAGTCCAAGATCAAAGAATTGTGTCTATGTGATTTATTGTATTAAATGTGAAATGAAATATGTGGGTGAAACCAAAAATACATTGTCCACAAGGATGATACAGCATAGATACAATGTTAGAAATAAGAAGGAGGTGGACACACCTTTGGTTAAGCATTTTCTGGATCATGGATTAGAGTCAATGAAGATGGCTGGTTTACAGAGGAATGTCAATTGGACGGAAGTGGAACGGAAAAAGAGGGAAAGACATTGGATGTTTCTTTTGGACACCAGGGAACCACTTGGATTGAACAAAAAACAAGAAGGAGCAGCTAATGATTTAATGATTCGAAAGATCAACCCAGATTCAACTGGTAGCCCTAAGGTTTCTAACCCTGACCGTCTTCAGCCCTAACCCTAACCGGAATGCAGGTTTTAACCCTAACCAGTGTTGACCCTAACCCTAACCACCAAACTCACACTAGTCCCTAATTGGGGCTTGCCCTAACCCTAACCGCCATAAAGGCCTAAATCTAACCCCTAACCATGTCCAGCCCTAACCCTAACCGTTAGAGGGGCCCCAAAATCTAACCCCCTAACTAGGTTAGTCCTAACCCTAACCGTTAGAAAGACCCCAAAATCTAACCCCCTAACTAGGTTAGCCCTAACCCTAACCGCCACATTGGTTTCGGTTCGAACCCTTATCTGGCCTAACCCTACCTCGCCTAACCCTAACCGGTTTTGACCCTAACGCCTAAACCTAACCCTAACCACCAAGCTCACACTAGTCCCTAACCGGGGCAAGCTCTAACCCTAACCACCACAAGGGCTAAATCTAACCCCTAACCATGTCCAGCCCTAACCCTAACCGTTAGAGGGGCCCCAAAATCTAACCCCCTAACTAGGTTAGTCCTAACCCTAACCGTTAGAAAGACCCCAAAATCTAACCCCCTAACTAGGTTAGCCCTAACCCTAACCGCCACATTGGTTTCGGTTCGAACCCTTATCTGGCCTAACCCTACCTCGCCTAACCCTAACCGGTTTTGACCCTAACGCCTAAACCTAACCCTAACCACCAAGCTCACACTAGTCCCTAACCGGGGCAAGCTCTAACCCTAACCACCACAAGGGCTAAATCTAACCCCTAACCATGTCCAGCCCTAACCCTAACCGTTAGAGGGGCCCCAAAATCTAACCCCCTAACTAGGTTAGCCCTAACCCTAACCGCCACATGGGTCCAGGTCCGAACCCTTATCTGGCCTAGCCCTGTCTCGCCCAACCCTAATCTGACCTAACCCTAAGTGTGTAGTACGATAATCTTTAACCCGAATCTGGCCTTAATCCTCAATTGGAGGAATGTTGTTACTTTTTATGGGCAAATTTAGCCCTAATTTGACTCTAATTTATTATTATTATTATTATTATTATTATTATGATTATTGTTGTTGTTGTTGTTATGGTTGTTTTAATTTTATTTCTTATCATGTTGTTTTAGTCTTATTTTAATTTAATTTAACTTAAGGTATTTGGTTAACTTTTTTTGTATTATTTTTATAGTGTTGTTTTTGTGTTATTTTTTATAGTGTTTTTATACTGTTGTTTCTGTGTTATTTTGTATGGTGTTGTGTTTGTGTGTTAATTAATTTAATTAATTTTTTTATATAGTTTTTTTATATAGTTTTTTTGTAGTGTTCTTTTTATAGTCTATTTTATTTTTATTTTTATTGTCTTGTGTTTGTGTGGTATTTTTTATAGTGTTGTTTTTATAGTATTTTCTTGTAGTTTTTTATTTTATTTTTATAGTGTTGTTTTTATAGTTTTTTATAGTGTTGCTTTTGTGTTATTTTGTATTGTGTTGTGTTTGTGTGGTATTTTTTATAGTGTTGTTTTTATAGTGTTTTTATAGTGTATTTTTTATTTTTTATTTTTTGTTTTTACAGTGTTGTTTTTATAGTATTATTTTTTATAGTGTTTTTGTTTTTGTTTTATTTTGTATGGTGTTGTTTTTATAGTATTTTTATTATTTTTATAGTGTGGTTTTGTGTTATTTTCAATAGTGTTGTTTTTATAGTACTTTTATTTTTATTATTTTTATTCTTTATAGTTCTGTTTTTGTGTTATTTTTTGTGTTGTTTTTATTTTATTTTATTTTATTTTATTTTATTTTTTATTTTTTATTTTTCATAGTTTTTTGTTTTTTATAGTGTTGCTTTATTTTTATTTTTATTTTTACTTTAATCTAATTTACTCAATTTTATTTTAC
>WARS01002652.1:0-21948 GCA_008933995.1 Datnioides undecimradiatus | reverse complement strand
AGAAGAAGAAGAAGAAGAAGAAGAAGAAGAAGAAGAAGAAGAAGAAGAAGACCTACTATCTGATTGGACAAGCCTGGACCAATGGGCTTCGGGTGTACGTTTCCTGCAGGTGACCACTTTGTTTAAAACACCCATAGGTGACGGTTACTGAAGCACCGACAGTGGTAAGAAATAATAATATATGATGTCAGTGAAATTAACCGTCAGTTAGTTTTTAAACAGCTTATTAACACCGTTTTAAACACCACAGTGAATATTTACTCTCACACAAACGTGTCTGAACTGATTTTGTTCCTGCCGGTGTTCGCCGAGCTAGCTTAAAACAAACTTTATCATTAGCGACATGCTAACAGAACCGTTAGCACAACGTTAGCCGTATGTGTGCAATAAGTTTGATACTGGAGTGGATTTTAAATAGTGGAAAGTAACTAAATACAATTACTCAAGTACTGAGTTTAAGCACAATAATATCCAGAGTATTTCAGTTATCTTAAACTCAAACGAAAGCTGTATTTCAGATAAAACTTTATTGGCAGCTGTAGGGAAATTCACCGGCGTCCAGCAGGAAACAGTCAAACACGTCTACCAGCTGTAACGTTACAGTCATTAGCACATACACATATCTATGATTATAATCAGATATTATAATAAATACTATTCTGATTTGATTTTAATTCTTGATGTACGTCTTCCTGTTGGTGCAGATCTGTGTCAGTGAATTAAACAGTTTAAACGAGTTCAGGAATTAAATAATCATTTAAGTCTTTTTATTTTCAAGTAAATATACAAAAGAATCCCTAGTTTCAGGTTTTAATGTTATGACTTGCAGCTTTTCTCTGTTTTAATCACAGTTATTGGGATTAAGTTTGAAATTAATATGCAGGAATAGCAACAGTGAAAATAAAAGATGCCTCTGCAGTTAATGTCTCCCTCAGATATTATTAATGTATTGTTGTGTTTTCTTTTTGGTATTTCTCTTTAACTCTTGCTGGAACGAACATCTGAGGGACTGTTTTAAAATGACTGTTTCACTGCAGTGCTCAGTTTGTCAGGCATGTAAAGATCATAACTGTTACACACAGTGACCAGTGAACAGTGATGATCTCCTCACCTGTGGACAGGTGGACACGTCAGGCTGCAGTGAACCGTCTGTTCTTCAAGCTGATGTGAAGATGTGAGCGCTTTGACGACAGCAGACAGCAGGTGTGTGAGGCATTCAATGTACTCTGTGGTTTGTACCTGCAAAAGCACCAGTGATGGTGAACAGGTGACAAGGCTCACTGATGCTTCATGTGATCTGGGGTCAGGGTTGAAAGGTGAATACTGCCTTTGATAGACAGGTGCCAGAACACGGTACATCACAGGTTGGCGTGTGTCTGTGCTGACTCCTGTCACAATGCTGAAACAATTATTCTCAACATCACCTGACCAGGTGCATGTGTCGTTTATGAGGAGGCACCTGAGGAGGCGTCATGGGAAGAAGTTCCCATGATGCATCACAAGTTTTTTCTTGTTTTACAGCAGAAACAGGAGGTTTTAGGAAACTGAGCATCAACCTGTTTCTTAGCAGCTAACTCATCTTTGTGATTGATTAATCACCTGGTTGTTTCATTGATGAATGGAAACGATCGTCACAGCTTAAAGAGCCTGACGTGTGTTCAGCTGAAGACAGACATGGACATGTGAAAATGCTGTGAGAGGCAGAGACCAGAGAGCGTGTTCATGTGTTTCTGAAATGTTCAAAATGCAGGTAATTTATCTGTCGATCATCTCGGTTTTCCAGTTTGTGTGCAGCGGGACTGTGTTCACACTCAAAAGAGAAGCTGAGTGTGACGAGACGTGATCACGTGATGATGTGAGACCCTCCATCGCCCACAGACCTCGACCTCATTCAGGGCTTCAGGTACTGAGCTAATGTCCTCCATCTTGTGTCTGAATGTTTGGTCCTTTATGACGAAACAAAGAGTTTGTTTTTGAGTCGATGTATAACAGTGATTTCTGAGCCACTGATGTTGTGTTGGAAGATGAAAGTCAGTGGGCTGATGCCTGAGCTGAAACATTGGTGAAACAATCAGAAACATCAGGCGTGTTGCTGTCTAATCGCAGATTCTCGGCTCCTGTCTCGTTCGGACACATTTTAATATTAATTTGATGTTTTTCAACCATAAAATCTTTATGCTCAATCGTGTTGTTGTTCTGTATCGTCTGAACACTCAGGTGCTCATATTCCATCGTACACACACACACACATTCGTGGCATTAAAGACGTGAAGATGTGACTTTGGACATTTTCTCACATTTCATGGACTAAATCACTCTTTGATTGATCTTACATTGAATAAATGATGTAAACACACTGCCCTGAACTGATTTGATCTATAATAGAAAATATATTGATAACATCGTGGACGCAGCAGCAGTGGCGTGTGAGTGTAATGTGCTGTTTGTCCAGCAGATGGCGCTGTTTACCTTCACTGCAGTGACTCACGGCCAGCTGACTGGTTTTTACTCCTCTGAACTGTTTCACTTGGTATTTGTGGGTTTTTACAAACTCTAAAAACAAAACGTTTTGAATATTTTTATAATTCTAAGTCTGGAAAAGATGAAATAAATCCCAGCATCGTGTCTGACGAGGCCGTCAGCAGGTTTGACAGGTGGTCATCAGTACACACGAGGTGTTTTTCCTTTATTAAATAATTTTGGTTTTGCTGTTTTTGTTTTTGTTTGTTATTCTTTAATTTTCTGGACAAACCTGAGCCCCTCACTTCCCTCCGCTGCCTCAGAACCACACACAGTGTTTTCATGTGTGTTTGAGGCCGCAGGACATTCTCCCAGCACGTCCTGATGTTTCCAGCAACTGGAACATTATTTCATTTGCATCGTTCATCAAACATATTTTTATGTTTATGGTTTCAAAGAAAGCAGTTTGTGTTGTACAGTCAGCCTGACGGCACAAACACTCACACACTGTTTCAGCTGCACACAGATGTTTTAAATCACATCCTCCTGTTGTTTCATAGATTCCATTAAAACACAATTAAATATGGTTTTTATTGTTTTACATGTGTACAGAGTTTGGTCTTATCTGGACGTATAGCACATATACACAGATGATGATGTGTAGTACTAGCTGTGTGAGTGAGTGAGTGTGTGTCTGTGTGAGTGAGTGTGTGTCCTCAGGAGGTGGCTGATGTATTTGGACAGACAGACTCAGGCGGCTGCTTAGCGTTGAGTGTCTGGGGGCAGTTAACCGTGTTTTCGGATGTGTAGGCGTGTTTGGGGGTGTCTCGGGGGTTAAATGCACCTCAGATGGTTAAAGTGGGGTTGTGACCCCCCCCCAGCAGGAGGTCTGCAGGCTCCACGATCTTCTGATCCTCTGAGCCTCAGCTCCACATCACAGGATAAAACCAGAATTTCTTTGGATTTTCACATTTCTGTCTAGAGGAGTGTGTGTGTGTGTGTTCAGACCCTTTACTGCAGTGAAACTGCTAATACCACACAGCAGAGCTAGATGCAGAGTACTGCACTGAAAGTGTCAATAGGTAAAATGCAGCTGGAGTGTTAGAGCGACAGCTGAGCAGAGCCGTGGTCTGAAGCTGGAGGAAGGTGTTTCAGATGAGACTTTAATTCATTTTTCTCCTCATTAAATAAAAACATTCATTTGTGTTTAATTCGTTTTATTCTGTTTCTTTAAAACAGTCATATTAATATATCAATTATCTGCATCTCACTGGTTTTAAAGATCTGAAATACCATCGTCTGCTTCTAAAGCTCAGTGTGTGTGTGTGTGTGTGTGTGTGTGTGTGTGTGTCTGTGTCTGTGTCTGTGTGCGCGCGCCTGCAGTGGCCACTGTCTTCCGCCGGGGGGCGCCCTGTGCCTGCAGCTGCGTCTCACACGGCAGATCGTGCTGTTTATCAGCGCAGCAGCAGAATTAATAAAGTCATTAAGTTCAGACAGAAAACAGATTTAAAACCCAGGTAAATGGAGAACGCTGCAGTGCGGTTCCTCAGGGTTCTCCAACACACAGAACCTTGTCTGCTGAGATTACAGAACCATTACATCCACTTTAGAAATAAGATGAAAATAACATGTTTACATTTTTCTGTATTTATAATAATTTGTGTGCATGCATTTAAATCGAAATGGTTCTGTAATGGTTCTGCTGTGGTTCTGTAGAGAACCAGCCTGCAGCGGTTCTGAAAGTGTGTTTGTGCCGAGGCTTCATGGACAGCGTGCAGAGACGAGGCTCTGCGGTTCCAGGAACACTTGAGGCAATTTCAGGGCTGTCGGAGGAGGTTGTAGGTGTTTTTGGCCGGTTCCAATGTACTCAGAACATTCTGGGTGTTCTAAGGGAACTTAAGGTAACATTCAAGGAATTCCAGGGGACCTGAGCTGTCAGAGGGATATCTTTGGTTCCAGTGTATTAGAGGAGTCTCTGGCAGTTGATTTCCAAAGGGGTAGTGTTCTGAAAAGGGGTTCTCCTGCACGTTCCACTGGGTTGCAGAGGGTTCCACCAAGATTTAAGGTGTTCTATTTAACATTGTGATCATTTTTAAAGGAACTGTCTGAGTGGGTACAATTGGCCTTACAGGAAGCTGCAGGGATATTTAAAGGATTTCCAGGTGGTTCTCATGTTCCCAGGATGTTCACTGCCGGTTTCAGGCTTTTTGGGGTTCTGTGCATCTAATAGGTTCTCTATGAGGAGGAACCACAGTGTTTCACAGAGCTCTGAGGCTCATCTAACGGTTCTTTAGTGGGTTCCAAAGGCCCTAAACTACGAGACTTGGTGAGAGGGCCTCAGTGTCCTGGAGTTAGTTCCAGGATTTTAAGGATGTTTTGGATAATTCTCAAGGTGCTGCAGGGGATCCAGAGGAGACAGATCGTGGGGATCCAGAGGCTTTAGGTTTTCACAGACGCTTATCTTTATTCGTTTATTCGTTCGTTTGAGTGGGTTTTCACAGTTTTTAAGGAATTTCCAAGGATAATCTCAAGGGAATTCCAGGATTACTGGAATAGATTTCAGGTTCCAGGTCCAGAGAAGGTTCCTGACATCGCGGTGATCACGGTTCAGTGTCTGAGGAACGAAAACTAAACTCATAAAGAGCAACAACACAGTATAAATTAAATTAAATGAGATAAAATTTAAGTTAATTAAGTTTTGAACATTTCGCACGCGCTGATCAAATTAATCATGTTTTTAATTTAAAACGTCGGAATTATAATTATTTCTGTTTCCTGTGTTTCAGTTATGTGTTGAACCGTTCGTAAATACGAGATTAATTACAGGTTTTATTACTGAGGGCGCATTATTACAATAAGTAAAATAACCAATTGAATAATAATAATATTAATAATGATGTGGAGACGCAGCGCTGCGCCTGTTGGCCGCTGCTCTCTGATCCGGACCCTCATCTTCTTCGTCTTCCTCCTCTTCGCCAACATGTTTGCAGCGTCTCATTGACTTTTTCTCTCCCGCGCACAGAAATATTTTTCCAGGCTTTCCAGACGTTTCAGTTTCCCTGGAGGGAGGCAGCGGAGCTAAAGGAGGATAAATATTTAATCAGCGCTGCTCTGGAGTTTGTGCTTAATTAGAGGAATTCTGCTCCCGCCACGAAACTGAACAGAAATGACTGTTGGAGATGTCAAAAGCCCCGAAACATCAAGAGGCGCGATCACAGAAAAATTACATGTTGTTGTTGTTATTGTTATTGTTATTGTTATTATTATTATTATTATTATTATTATTATTATCATCATCATTATTATTATCATTATTATTGTTGTTATCGTTATTATTATTATTATTATTATTATTATTATTGTCATGATTATTATTATCGGAGTGATTATTGATCGGCGCTCTGCTTCCTCTACATTCTAAATTTACAGGCAGATCTTATATCAGTGTGAAATTAAACACTTTTACTAAAACAGCTTATTAGCGGCTTTCCCTCCCGGTGTGTGTGTGTGTGTGTGTGTGTGTGTGTGTGAGAGAGAGAGAGAGAGAGAGAGAGAGAGAGAGAGAGAGAGCCATATGTCCGTGCGTAAAAAAGCGCAAATTGGTGCCAAGTTTGCGCGCCTCCTGTGTCAGTCAGCCTGAACGCGGGATGACAGAGGAGATTATTCCACATGAAACCAGTTAATCCCCCCAAATCTGAGGGAGTCTGTGAGGTTGGAGGAAGTGAATACAGATCTGTGTTTCTGATGCGCCTCAGCATTGCGGTCTCGTATCTGCTCACATCAATCTGGAGCCTGTTTGGTGAGCGGGCCTGAGCGGAAGCACACACGGAAGGTTTGGATGAAGGGGATTCAACCTCGTGTCTCCGCTGCAGCGGCCCGTCAACCCCATCAGCACATTCCATGACAGATTCAGGCGCTAAACGCCGCGGTTACAGCAGCGCAGAGCCGGGATCTGCCCCGTGCTGACACGTGTGTGAGGGATGTTTGCAGAAACAAGAGCCGCTGTTAAAATCAGGCAGACCTGACGCGTAACTCGGTCAGAATGACTGCGCTGTGGTCTGACTCACCACATCCACACATTCCCTCACGTGCTGCGGGTTCAAAAGAGGTTTTCCGGACATGAAACATGACTGAGTATTGGACAGGTGATCGCTCACCTCCTGCTAAATCTCTCCTGTCAGGCTGTTTGTTCAAACGTTTCACAGTATCTAAACGTGTCCGTCATGGAGTCAGTTCGCACCCTCAACACTCAGACCTGCTCCCCTCATTAACTGGGAGCTCTCTCCTTCTTTTCAGACACTTTCAACCGTCATTTTTTACAGTGCGCGCGGCCCAACACGCGGAAACCCTTATTTGGCGCGCGTCCTGGAAAAAGGAAAAAAACAATGACGCAACGCGTCACTTGGACCAATGAGACGTCAGAGGTGCGACCAATATCCAAATGAGCCGCCCTTATTTGGAGGTGTCTCCGCCCCCTCCCGATCCACGCCGGTCCCCCGGGAGCTCCAGAGCCCCGGACCCGGGAGAAGGAGCTCTCCGCCGGGACAGAGGAGCCATAAAGAGCCGGGGAGGGAGGGGGATGAGATTTCTCGCTGCCCAATCCCCCTGTTCCCCCGGGAGCAGCAGCCTTCCACGGTCCGTCCCTCCCTCTTGTTTGCTAATCATTTCATTTTACTCCTTTTTGAAGCGGTGGCTTGTTTTTTTATCCCACTTTTCATTTTCCACAATCCGCGGCTGCTCGCCTCCCTCTGATCCCCGGCTCTCCACGCTCCGTTCTCCCGGCGTCAGGCTCTCCGGATCCCGGCTGATTCTTCTCCGTCTCTCGGCTCCTCTGAGATGCTCTCCCCGCTCCCAGCTCCTCTCTCCGCCCTCTTTTAACTTCACAGAGACGCCGGTTTAAAGCCCGGGCAGCTTCGAGCCGGGGCTGGGATCTAAAACAACCGCGAAGAAACCCAGAGGGATCCGGCTCTTCTTTGGATCAGGACCTGGTACTTTGGGGAAGCTCGCTCGTGTGTCCCTCCTCCTCCTCCCCTCCTTCCTCCTCCTCATCGCTCCTCTTTTCTCCACCTTAATCCAGGTGGTCCTTTGGCTTTTTGAGTGGCTGGTACAGGGAGGATAATTCTTCTTCTTTCTTCTTTCTGGTGAAGACAAAGCTCCCAGAAGGACACTTTGATGTTCTCCATCCAGGACAGCCTCCCCCGGGGGGCCCTGACCATGAAGGAGGAGCCGCTCCCCACCGGCATGACCCCGGTCCGCTCCTGGATGCAGGGCGCAGGGATTTTGGACGCCAACACAGCGGCCCAGAGGTAAAAATATCACCGAAACCGTGCAACTTTCCATCTGCCTGCTCCGCGGTGCCAGCCCGCTGCTCGGTGCCACAGTTAGAAAACTGCAGCGTGGAGGTGAAAGTCATGTTCGCGCCCTGCAGAGCGAAACACGAGAAAACAGCAAGTTCAAACCAAAGTTTAAAGCAGCTTCTCCTGCCGCTCCACAGTTTCAGTCCAGCTAAAGCTTCAGGCGCAGTTTCTGAATCTGACAAAAAAACTAAAGAAACAAACCGAGAGGTGCACGCGCTGCTCCACCGTTTTACCGCAAAATCTGTAAACGCAGACATCTGAAAGGCAAAGTTTGAGTCTGAGCTGTCAGAGCAAATAAAACATTTCAGCTGTTATTAACATTCATGACACAATGAGTGGGTTCCGTTTATAATTCAGAGATAAATGTATCTATAGCAAATAAAAGATTAACCGCGTTAAACCGCGTCAAGCAGGAGCTCTGGCTGTTCTGTGATTCACCCCGGCGGGCTCAGTGCAGCCAGCGCGGAGCCGAGGCTCCTTCACGCCGCCTCCCCACAACTGTGCGGCGGGTCCAGCTTCACCGGCTGCCCGCTGCGAGCACAGACAGACGCCGAGCAGCCTCGAACTCTTCTCCGTGTCTTCGCCACTGAAACCGAGCCTGAAATAATGTTTCTGTGTCTCACACCGCGACTCTGAGAATTCACACAAACGGATGTGAACTGCGGTTTGGTGCCCCACCAACACGCCGCGCGCAAACAGCGCAGAGACGCGGCGCGAGGAGCGCGGAGCTGCGGCCGCTACACGCGCCCGTTCTCCGAGAGTCCTTAACAATAATTAAAGATTATTCGGGGATCATTTAAAAATTAGTGCGTAGTATTTAATTAAACCACGCAGCAGTTTTCTCTTTCACACAAACGGCGTCGTCTGTAAATTCATTTGTTTTTTAAAAAGTGTGAATTAAAGCTTATTTATGAACCAACTCCCGGAGAAATACCAGGACAATTTAAGCGGGTCACAGTTTAAATTGGAGGGTCCTGCGGGTTTTCACATGCGGGATAAAATAACTTTGCCTTCCGCGGCAGAAACGCGCGGCGCGGCTTGTGGCAGCGACTTCAGCTTTGAACAAATATAGAAGTCCGTGAGACACAAAAACTGAACTGACACTTAATTTCACAGGAAGAGTGGAGAGAAAAGCCGAGTCACACTGTTTTAATTCTTCTTTCGATAAGAAAACAACCAGGAAAAAAACTGTTCAGGTGTCAGAAAATCCACATTTCCTTTGTTTTGATTTTGTTTTGACGATAACGAGAGTTTCTCGGTGTAAACTGGCGGAGGGTCTCCGGGGCGGACTCAGGTGAGCTGAAGTGAAATCTGATCGTTTAACTCAAGTAAATCGATGCGGGGTTTCAGCGCAACCCCGGGTTTAAATCCCGGACACGGAGAGAGAGAAACGGGGACTGGAGGTCTGAATGAGCCCGCACCTTTAAACCAGAAACTACAGCAGACCCGGTTCCATCCGCACAGGTTAAAGCTTTAATTCAACAGACATCAGGCTGTGTGTGAACCTGACAGCCGGGCTTCCTGCGGCTGAGCCCGTTAAAACATTCAGATGTGAAAACTGATTTAAACTCCTCACACAGGACACACGGCAAACTGATATTTACATGTAGAATTTATCAATAACTTTGTATCAAATATATTGTTTTCTTGATAAATTGATGAATTAATTGTTAAAATGTCCAGTTTTACATATTTAAATATTAGGTTTTGTCAGCTCACTGCACATATTTTCATTTTTCCTGTGACAGTTTTTCTGTTTTTTAATTTTAAAAATGACTGAAATGTTTATTAAATCAATTAACAGTCCCAGTTAATTTCCTGTTGACCAGCTAATAAATGATCTGATGTTCAGCCCGTCCCTGCCTGGACACGTGATGGCAACAGATTTACAGGTTTGAGTTTTAACATGAAAACCAGAATAAATTCACATCAAGTTTAAAAACTGATTCAGTGAATTTTAAAATCTACAGAAAATAAAATGTTGTGACGTTAAAATGAAGATGAGACTGTCAACAATGATCCAGACTGAAGGAACAACAAAACGTAATAAACAAACAAACAAACAAACTGCATTAAAGGCAGAAAAGACATTTCTATTAAATTTGTCTGGATCTACTGTGAGTGAACACGCTCCTGGAAGTGGCGCGTGCTGTCAGAGCAGCTTCCTGCAGCTGGACGCTAAAGTCTGAGCGCTGAACTGGCGAGTTCCCGTCCGTCGCCTCTCTGCTGAGCCTCTCTGCTGGTCTTTGGGGCAGAGGTTGCTGGTTTGCGGTGATTGAGTGTTTTCTCAGGCAGATTAATGAGGAAACTCTCAGGTCGCAGGGCGTTGGTGTGTGATTTGCTTCCTGCTGCCCGTTTGAATCAAACGTGTCAAACCCAAAAATCAAATATCACGGACTAACCGTGGACGACTCCACATTTCACCAGCGTTAGACAGCATCTCCTCCTCCATTCAGACAGTGAGGAACAGTAACGGGTGCAGAGGTGGAGACGGAGGCTCTGTAACAGAGACGTGTGATATTAATCTGAAGTGTAATAAGAATCAACAGTTTGTGAACAGACTGCGTGTGGAGACATCTGTTAGAGAAGCAGGCTGCATTCACTAAACATTTATTCTGTCAGCAGCCTGAAAACCTGCAGCTGTTTGTCGTTAATCCATCGTGTCCAGGCTGTTATTGATCACTGATTGGTACCTGATCGGATGTTTACACAGATTCACTTCATGTCTGTGAACGTGGCAGCGACGGCGTCTGAGCTTCATTTCAGGCTCTCATCTGTCAGTAATGACGGGAAATCGATGATACAACAATAAAAACAAAGAGCAGAACATCTTTCAGCATTAATCCAAACAGGAACTTTGTTGATTTAATTAATCTGAGACTCGTTTACCTGATAATTAACACTTGAAGCTTCAGTGGTTTTATAATAATTCCTGAAGCTCCGATCAAATGCTGAAGCAGGTCAGAGCGAGCTCAGAGCGGCTGACAAACGTTTATTTACCATGTTTAACACTGGGTTAACACACCTGTGTCAGAGATTGGCCTCCTGCTCATCTCACACACAAACAGGACCGTCCTGCTCACTCCGTTCAATCTGAACACAGATGGAGAAACAAGTGCTTCATCAGCAGCAGCTTCGACTGAGCAACGTGTCACAACGGAAACAAGATGACGGTGAACGCACAAAACTAAAAATATAAAACTCAACTAAACATCGAATAATTTGTGCCCCAGCTGATGAAAATAAGACACTGGTTCAAAAGAAATTTAGTTTTAGTGTCTGTGAATTTCCCCAGAGTCCGGTCTGAGTGTTGCTTCAGTCACAGGACGTTGGGTTAACGCGGCCGCGTGCAGAAGCTGCAGGTGTGTGTGTGACGCTGAGTAATGATGCGTCCATGTAACGGCGGCCGGTCCTGTGTGGTGAAATGTGTTTGAACGTGTCTCCTGTCGCATCACATCAGCGGTGTGTGCAGCAGTGTTGTGTTCCCGCTCTCAGGTTGTTCAAGTCCCCGCGGACCTTCATCAGTAAGTTATTTTGCTAAAATCGACAGTATTAGTTTGGCGCCTCGACGCCTCGTCTGCTCAGCTGGATTCACTGCCGGTGTGGCAGCGTTGGCCGTGACGAACACACACAGTGAAACCCAAAGATCTGACAAACAGAACGGGTTCTCTAGTCTGAGTCGCTGGTTTCATTCACTGTTTTATCAGAAGGATGAAGCCCCCATGCTCCATTTCCCCGCCAGACTTGGGCGAAGCGGCCGAACCACAAACCTGCGGCTCACCTGGAGCCCGCCGTGGTTAAAATGTGTTTTTCTGTTGGCGTCCATGTTTTTAACGTTTCTCACATCCGACAGATTAATCCCTCCGCAGCGCGTCGACGCCTCAATACCAAGAATTTAGTTTGTGTTCGAGCCTGAAACTGAAAAAGGTTGAGAAATCAGCAGAAGTCAGAGGTCAGCGTTGCGTCTGGGCCTGTCGGCGTGTGTGTGAGTGTGTGTTGGTGGCATCGCTCTGAAATGTGTTTACAGAGTTAACAGAGTCGTGAACAGCAGCAAAGCCTGAACCAAACCGATGTGCTGGACTGACCCGTCCTGACTCTGTTTCAGACTCGACTAATTGATCACAGACTCCGGCTGCTCGTCTCCGAGCAAGTCGTGAACACTTCGCCCGTTTTTCATCAGAGTCGGTTTCAGAGCAGCGAAGAGGTCAAACCACAAGATTTCACAACTCGTCCCAACTGAGCCGACTGGTGTTCGGCCATCTTGTCTTCATCAGGCTGATACCTGAGCCGGTTTCTCTCTGCGAAGTGTTTCTGTTGAACTCTTCCTGTGAGTCTGTTTTTAACATCAGAGCTAAAATCCCCACAAACCCAACTCAAACTGTAACAGGATGTCGCAGGAAACTGTCAGAGCCATCGCGGTTTCTCTGACCTGAGTCACGTTTCTCTTCGTTTGCTCTAAATTAGTTTGTTTAAAGTAAAAAGAATAAAACCCGTTGTTTAGTTTGTCGAGTCCTGAAACAAGCAACTGAATTCAGAGCTTCAGTGGTTCAGTTCGGCAGATGATCAGTTACATTATTTATCTGTTTAACTTTATTTAACACTGTCACAGCTGTTTTAGAGTCAAAGTTTGATTTGCTTTATTAAATCCCGTCCCGTCGATAACGGAAGTTTCCATGACGACGAGTTGTTTTCCTGATTCTCGTTGATGTGAAGAGTTAAATGTTCTTTAATGAATCTGAAGCTCATTTCTGCAAAAACAGTCCGACCGACAGGACTCAGAGCCAGGCCACTTGTAAGTGTGCGCGTGTGTGAAGCTTCAGGTGCACAGATTTCCCCCGGCCCTCCATGACACCGCGGCTGCAGACAGAGTGAGTGATCCTGCCCTCCACACCCCAGCTCTGTCCTATGGGGGAGGCGGGGGAGAAGTGGGGGTGAGGTTATAAACTGCAGGTTCCCGGGCTCAACGGGGGCGGCGGGGTAGTTCAGGTAGGGTTTGGATGAGGTGACTAATCGCCGCTCGGGGGATTCCCCACTTGGTCGGCGGCGTCATTCGTCATGGGCTCAATCATCGGGCGTTTGGTGTTCCACCTCGGCGTTCCCCGGGGGCGGGTGGAGTGCGGCGCGCGGGCGGCTGGGTGCAGGAGACAGATCGGTGGCGGTGATGGATCAGAGCGCTTGGAGACTTTTTATCAGAGAGTCGTAAGTCATGGCGGCGGCTGAGGAGTGATGGAGGAGGTCAGCCGAGACCTCCGCCCGCTCCATCTAAATGTCTTATTCCCCACCCAGGTGAGAAAAGATGCACATCCTTCCGCATTTGCATTTGTCAACACCCTCCCCCCTGCTCCCCCTTCCTCCCCCCTCCTGCTCTTCACATACACACAATTAAACTCTCCTGGAAAACGTGTTGGATAATTAAACAGCCAGCAGCTGCCGCGTCAGCCTCGTTACTGTAAATTCTCCCCGACACGTCGTCCTCGCCGCTGCCGGCGGCGTGGAAGTGAAGTTGACTCGTGTAAATAAACCGTCGACACCCGAGCGCGCCTCTTTTGTCTCCTTGCGGCCTCTGCTGACTGCAAACCGCCACAGGCCGATGGCGAATCAGAGGCGGCGACACAAGAAAAGCTGCAAACAATTAACCCGAACTGAGAGGAGCAGGTGACCGGAGTAATGGGCTGTGTGTGTGTGTGTGTGTGTGTGTGTGTGTGTGTGTGTGTGTGTGTGTGTGTGTGTGTGGTGATTTATGCAAGGCTGCACATTTACCCATGAATACATTTAACCAATCAGTCTCACACACACACACGGCCTGCTGTCTTCTCACCATGTTTCGGCCTCAACTCATTAGTTCATATTACACGGCTAATAAGAGCTAACCAAACAGGTGTGTGTGTGTGTGTGTGTGTGTGCGTGCGTCTGTGCGTGCGTGTGTGTGTACATCACCACCTCCTCTGTGTCTGATTTCATTGAAAAATCCCAACATTCATCAATGGATTTAAATCTCTCCTCCTCCTGCTGCTCCTCCTGCTCCTGGTGCTCCTCCTGCTGCTCCTCTTCCTCTTCCTCCTCCTGCTCATCCTCCTCTTCCTCCTCCTGCTCCTCCTCCTCCTCCTCCTGCTGCTCCTCCTCCTCCTCCTGCTGCGCCTCCTCCTCTTCCTCCTCTTCCTCCTCCTGCTCCTGTGATTGACTCAGATTTTGTAAATAAATTACACATGAATCTTTTTTTACATTTCTAAAAGTAATCTGATTACATTGCTTAAATATTCAGCTACTCTGCTTTTGTTTTGTTGGTGACTCCATCACAAATGCATTGTGGGAGATTTTTATGTGTATCGGCAGTTCGCCATGGGCCCGGTGGCGGCAGCGCCATCAGGGAGGAAACGCCCGCTGACTGATTTTCATTTGTGCACCTTAATAGTGTGTGTCATTCCTAATTAGGGCAACTGGCTCGGGGAAACGGTGGCTCGATGCTGAAATGGCTGCTCCTGTCATGCTGCAATTACCAACAAATTAGTCTTTAGACTGAGGGGCTTCTGCACACACACACACTCGGTCAGGAGTGTGTGTGTGTGTGTGTGTGTGTGTGAGTGAGTGAGTGAGTGAGAGCGAGGGAGAGAGAGAGAGAGAGAGAGACAGTGTGTGTGAGCAGTATGTGTGCTAATTAGTACGTTCTGTGAGGTGTTCAATGTGTGAAAATGCATCGTAAAAGCAGACGACACTTCACGGACGTCAAACTCCGACCTGCAGCTGTTTGTTCTGCAGCTTCACCTTCAACTTAACAACACTGACACAACAACAACACACACACACACAGTGACACAATAACAACACACACACTGACACACACACACACACTGACACAACAACAACACACACACACACTGACACAACAACAACACACACACACACAGTGACACAATAACAACACACACACTGACACAACAACAACAACACGCACACACACACACTGACACAACAACAACACACACGCGCACACACACTGACACAACAACACACACACACACACTGACACAACAACAACACACACACACACACACACACACACTGACACAACAACACACACACACACACTGACACCACAACAACAACACACACACACACACACAGACACAACAACAACACACACACACACACACACTGACACAACAACAACACACACACACACACTGACACAACAACAACACACACACACACACACACACACTGACGCACTCAGTTTTAACAGTAAAAGTCAAAAAGTAGGGTACCAACATGTCAGTAACACACTCGATTCATCTGAAGCAGTAAATCCGAACCTGAACTCATCAAATTCTGCTCCCCGTGGTGCATTCAGGTACCAGTTAGTCTGAGGGTTTTAAATGGGTGATTTGTGCAGTTTTCAGGTTTAAACGTCTCAGTTAAGATGTGAAATCGCTGATTTTTCGGTGCATGAAGCCGTGAAAACGAGCCGCGCTGTCATCAGCTGGGGTTGTGCTGCATTCAGGGTTCTGTAAATTGGAGTTTTCCTGTCACTTCGGACTCAGATTTATTTTGGATGTGAAGATTTTTTTTGTTGTGATGTTTTAATATTTCACCTCTGTGCTCTCAGGATGGATGGAGAGTCCAACTGATGCAGCTGCAGGTTTTCTCTACTCAGCTGTTTCCTGCAAAACACATCCTTTACCTGCACACGGCCTGTCTCACACACAAACACACACACACACACACACACACACACACACACACACACATACAGCCATGGAAGTCTGGTTTGGTTTAAATATGCACATATTGTTCATGTACAGTGCTGTGTGTGTGTGTGTGTGTGTGTGTGTGTGTGTGTGTGTGTACGTTGCAGACCCAGCGCTCACATTCAGAGCCAGAACACGCAGCTTGATTGCCAGTGTCTGAAATGAATCATGTGACCGGTCTTCATGGTTTAATTTAATGCAGAGCTCTTGTGTCCTCACTGATGCAGGTGCCGCCATCTTGCTCTGGTGACATCATGTTGTTGTGAGACCTGTGATCATTACCAGTTTTCCACTGTGGACGTCATAAATAGCGTCAGTTAGCATCTGTTAGCATCTAACAGTCAGTTTGATGCACCCGTTCTGGTTTGAATTCTGTTCAAATTAACATTTAGACTGTGTGTGTATATGAGTGTGTACAGTGTGTGTGTGTGTGTGTGAGTGAGTGAGTGAGTGAAAGTGTGTGTGTCAGGGTTTCCCACTGAATCAGATTTAAACATCCACTGTTCATTTGATTAACATCCTGGCATTCAGCCAGTTATAGAGTGTGTGTGTGTGTGTGTGTGTGTGTGTGTCTGTCTGTGTGTGTGAGAGTCAGTGTCAGTGTGTGTGCTGTATGGCTCATTAGGCTGGTGTGTGTGTGTGTGTGCGTGTGTGTGTGTGTATTTATTTGTGTGTGTGAGGCGGCAGGCCGCGCTGGTTAAAGACTCAAACAGCGGTCACACTCCATCTCCTGTTTGATTAATGTCATGGTGTGTGTGTGTGTGTGTGTGTGTGCGCGCACTCTCTGCAGTCAGGGTTTGTCTTTGTGCTGCTGTGTTTTAGATTCCGTGTAAAACATCGTCTTTAATTCGTTCTTCAGCTTCACGCTGTGTGTTTTCACGCACAGAGCAGCCACAGCTGCTGGGTCATTGATTATCGATCAGTGATTAGAAAGTGATTCGGAGTCTAAATCTGTCATTTTGAATCTGTATTTCTTCTTTAGAGATTAATTCTTTTTTGAAATGATTGTTGAGCTCCTTCAGAGTCCAGGTGCATTGTGGGAGACGTTGGTCCAGGTGTTGTCGTGTGTTTGCTGGTCGGCTGCACACAAACACACAACAACTTCCACGTTTGTTCAAATGTAAAATAAAGTTGTGTTGTTTTGAACAAACTGTGGACAAACAGCTGAAGATTTAACTGGGATCTGCCTCCGATCTGAGAGAAGGAAATATGAACCTCGCAGGTTTTATCGGAGGATTCAGTCGGCGAATTTATGCAGCGTGCGCGTGCGTGCGTGCGTGCGTGTGTGGATATGAACTGACTGCACCTAGGACCGGCTGTCTTGCTCAGTAATTGTTTGCAGAGTGCTCGACACGACTCCCGCTGACCTTTAATTTCAGGCTTTGTGGTGGAAACGTGCAGATCGTCGGCCGCGGCCCTCGTTTGCCTCGCTGTGTTTGCTCTGCGTGTGTGTGTGTGTGTGTGTGTCTGTGTGAGAGAGATTTTTCTCCTCTCCTCTGCGTGTGATTTACACTCCGGGCATGTTCGAGCGAGCCGTGTGCCATCGATACTGTTTTTATTACACCTTGTGCCAAGTGCTAACAGCCGGATGCGAGGCGCAGCGACGAGTGGATGCAGCCGCAATTAGCATAATTGAAATAATAATAATGCTAACGAGCTTTCTGAGTGGAGGCAGAGCAGAGAGGACAGGATGAGCGGCGGTGGCGGCGGCCGCTGCAGAGTGTAATTGGGATAATGGGCTGGTTTAGTGGTGGAACTGATGCTTTTGATGGCGTTCAGGATGAGGCAGGTGCCAAACTGAGCGCCGGCGTCGTCTCACTGTTTGTTTTATTGTTCAAACCTAAAGCTGAATCAGGTCTTCAGCTCGTTTTCTTACAATCTCAGAATAAAACTTATCTCAACCAGGGGACTTTTGGGAATTAAAGGATCATTCTGCACATTTTACTCTTTAAACTACAAATCCTGTAAAGTACAAACATCAGGGCTCTGGGTCTGTAAAATTTATTAATTCTAATAATAATAATTAAACAGGAATATTTCAGGAAACGGCTTGTTTCAAGTGTTGTAAAGATGATGAGATGCTGAGATTGGATTTAATAAATTTACTTGCTGCCATGTTCAAACTGAGGCTTCACAGCTGCAGACACAGAGTAAACTGTTCGGCCAAATAACTTGAAAACAGAGCAGAAAACTATATTATTGGACATATAATGAGCGACAATATGAAGCATGGAAAGAGTTAAATAAGCACCAGATGCACCGAACATGTCCTCTGAACAGGATGCAGTCGCATCAGTTGCTGCTGATCAGGTGCATCAGACACTGTCAGGTTCTGGTTTTCTGAGTTTTTGTCTCTGCAGCTGATCAGTGTTTCACTTTGTTCATGTTCAGGGACTTTGTATCTGAAAACATCAACTCTGCCAGTATTTGCTGCTGTGGACTGTCTGTCTCCTCTGTGTGATGACATATCTCTGGGTGAAACAGGAACTGCAGGCAGGATGTAACGTTTGGAGGAATCTGATTGGCCCGTTTAAAAAGTGGGCGGGGTCAGAACAAACATGGAGAGCTCCAGTGATTCAGAGTTGGATGATGAGCCTCAAGGTTCAGGTGTTCTCCACCTCAACAGGGTTTGAGGAGACCAACACCTGAAGACACACCCACATAGCATGCTGCTGCTAGCTAGCTAACTGATGAAGCTTAGCTCTGATGCTAACAGCTGGACTCTGATTGGAGGCTGGATGGCAGGAGGTGATTGGTCGGTTCATGTTACAGGGTCTAAAAAGGGCAATAAATGATTCTGTTTCTGTGTTTTTGTCATGTAGAAATTAAAGCTGTTGTCTCAAAAAGACACTTTTCTTTTCTTTACGCCCGACCTGTTATTTTTGTTCCACCTCGCTGAGGGCTGTGTGCTGCGTAGCTGGTCGTATCTTCAGCCGTGTGCATCAAAATAGCATCGCGGCTGAAAAGCAGCTGCTGGATGTGTTTCTCACAGGAAGTCATTGAAAGTATCTGGCAGTGAAAGTGTTGAAGTGTGCCGCGCTGTGATTCCTCTCAGGGCGGCTTTTTATTTTAACACCGTTGTGTTTTCTGAAGCTTTGATTCCCAGCGAGCTGCCTTTCAGACACACTCTAACCTGACCGACACACACCTGAGCCGCCTCGCTCACACTCTCCACGCCACCGTCCACCCGGCCGAGCACCGCCAGTCCCAGGAATTAGCTTCCAACAAACCGGCCTACAAATGAGGCATTAAGCATTGGTAATGGGGGTGCGGAAAGGTCACGGCTGTATTAATCTGCTGTCTGGGGAATAACCCCTGAGCCGGGAAACACGGAGAGCGAGAGAGAGCAGGCGAGTTTCCAGAAACAAACCCTGAGCATGAATAAATATTTATCTGCGCCCCAGTCGTCTTATTGATCATAAAGTGTTTTAGGAAACAAAACGAGCAGGAAAATGAGATTGATGTAAAAATATTCGGCTGTTGCTTTGAGCGTTTCCCCCTCGGACGCTCTGAGGTTCTCGGGGCTCGGAGCAGAGGTCGCTTCCTGCAGGAGCATCGATTTTATTTCAGGATCAACAAGGATTTTTATCCACTTTTCCTAAAATCAGCCGCCAACATTAACTCAGAGAGGCTCTTTTCTATTCACACACTCAATAAAAGCCACTTATTATTCTGCAGACATAACGCTGAAGCACATTCAGACACAGCGACACAGCTTCAAATCAGAGAGCTGGTGACATCTGACCTCGGTCAGCATCGTGTTTATGATCCCACCACAGCAAAACAGGTTTTACTTCTGTCTGAAGCTAAAAGGATTCAACTCGTGAGTTAAGTCTGTTTCATTTGTATTTAATTCAGTTGTTTAACGTGTCGGATTAAAGAAATCCTGAACTTTATGAATAAAGTTATATGATTCAATCAGTTTCCTAAGTTTTATCCTTTGTCACATCGAGTCGGTTTTGCTTCATTGTGAGTGAAGTTAGTCTTTTCACTTCAGCTGCGTTCGGATTTTAAAACAACAGAATGAGTTTGTTTCATCTGCATATAAAATGTATTAAAATACATAATTAACATACGAAACAAACAACAATGGGCTGAACACAGAAGCATGAGGAGCTCCGTAAACAACCGACAATACTCTGAATGAAACCTGCATTTCATACGTTTCTGCAGAATCATCAGTTCATTGCATTAGTTAATAATTATTTAATCTGAATCTGGTAAATTGGCTGTTTCCTCGTGTTTTCAGCTGGCTAAACTCAACATGAATTTATCTTTCAGTTCTGCAGCAGGCCTGACTCTGTTGTTGTTGTTGTTTACGTGGTTTAAAAGCATCAATAATAACAAAAAGCACTCAGTCAAAACAAAACATAGACGTAAACGTAAAGTTTTCAGTCGAGTGGCGTCGTACTCGTCCTGGGATTGTTGCTCGTTCATCACAAATAAATGTTGAGCTCGCCGTAAATATGAAGACACACACACACACGAAGACACACACACACACACACACACACACACACACACACACACACACACACACACTGAGCTGCAGCACATCTAAACTGCCTGTCTGTCTTCAGGAACAACTCAGCAGCTGCAAACTGAACTGAACTGCTTTAAATGTTCACTTCTGATCTTTATCTATAGATCTGTTTATTTATTTGTTCGTCTTTATTTATATTTATTTATAAATATATTTTTAATAATGTGTTTATATATAATCCTGGATGTGTAGAGACTCTGAGTGTCAGGCCGGAGGAAGAGTCTCGTCTCTCTCTCGAGGTTTTCAGTCAGCGTCTCGACAGTTTTTCTGGCTTTTATGTAAAAGGTCGCGCTTACAGAGAGGAGGGCACACACACACACGCATACACACACATGCTGAGGATAAATCCATTCAGTGCAGTTGCCTCCCTGTTCAGTCACTATTATCACCTGAGTAGTTTTCCAGTTGCTGCTCGTCGTCCATCACTTTCCTCGTGAGTGTAATTTCAGCTACACACACACACGCACACACACACTTTGATCGGGTGATTTTAAATATTACAGATTCAGTTTATAAAATCTCTCCTGATGAGTTTTCACTTCTTTTTCTGCAGTTTTTACAGTTTTACATCATTATGATCATGTGACCTGTGTATTGATCATGTGACCAGCTGCTGCTGACTCCACCTGCCTCTCCTCCTGTTAATCATGACGTGCTCTGTGTTTCAGCGGCGTGGGTTTGGCCCGTGCTCACTTTGAGAAGCAGCCACCGTCCAACCTGAGGAAGTCCAACTTCTTCCACTTCGTGCTGGCGCTGTACGACCGCCAGGGTCAGCCGGTCGAGATCGAGAGGACTTCCTATGTCGACTTTGTGGAGAAAGACAAGGTGACACGGTTGTTTTAGTGTTTATTTAAGTTTAAGCTTTTTTCTTTTGAAATCAGGCGAGACAAAGTGCAAGTAGCCATGAACACACACGCACACACACACACACACACAGATACTCACCTAATGTGGATGCATCCGCCACTGAAGATAGTCCTGAACAGCTGCTCCATTTCCTCCTGACTGATTAAAACCTGCAGCGAGCAGCTGTTTGAGGACATTATGACACTTTTTAAAACATCAAACTAAATATTTATATTTTTCAGCATTTAACAACAAGCATCAGACAGGAAGTGAGACAGGAAATGAGACAGGAAGTGAGACAGGAAGTCTCAGAGTTAAGAGACGGACCAACGTGTTGTTGGTTTCAGTCTGAATATGAAATTCAGTTATTAGAGAATTCAGAATAACTAGCTAATGATAATAATAAATAAATAAACAACAATAATAAATAATAACATGCAGACAGGTTGGGAGTGTTTGTTTGATCCGTTGCCAGCTGGCACTGAATCATTCCCTCCTCTCCTCCCACTCACTCGCTCACCTCACCTCTGCTTTGACCTCTAGTCTCTCGCCCCGAAACCCCTAACACACACACACACACACACACACACACACACACACACACACACACAGACTGGGACTGAGCCAACACTCCCAGGCACAGTTGGCACCGAGCGGCCGACTGATGGAGACTGAAAAGAGAGAGCTGGAATAAAAAGAGAAGTAAAGGTTGAAAAGAGGAAGAGAAACAGGAAGAGGTGAGAGGGTCAGCACTGACGGAAACGTGAAGAAGAGAGGCTGAGGAGGAGAGAACAACATGACACTGAAACACACACACAGACAGTCTGACAGCAGGAAACACCAACACCTGGATACACACCGTACACACCTGTAATATACATCACACACACCTTACACACCTGTAATATACATCACACACACCTTACACACCTGTAATATACATCGCACACACCTGTAATATACATCACACACACCTTACACACCTGTAATATACATC
>WARS01000123.1:112500-149488 GCA_008933995.1 Datnioides undecimradiatus | reverse complement strand
GGATGTCCCCCAGCAGCCTCGGCCTATAGCAGCATAACTAGGGGATGGCATGGATGGTGTAGTTCAGATGGTAACTAGAGCTAGCTGTAGGCTTTGTCGAACAAGAAGGTTTTAAGTTTTACTTTAAAAGTAGAGAGGGTGTCTGCCTCTCGGACCCAGACTGGCAGCTGGTTCCACAAGAGAGGAGCCTGATAGCTAAAGGCTCGGCCTCCCATTCTACTTTTGGAGATTCTGGGAACCACAAGCAAACCTGCACTCTGGGAGCGAAGTGATCTGTTGGGTTGATAGGGACTTAGCATCTCATTGAGGTACAATGGAGCTTGGCCATTAAGGGCCTTGTAGGTAAGAAGAAGGACTTTAAAATCTATTCTGGACTTTACAGGGAGCCAATGAAGAGAGGCTAAGACCGGAGAAATATGATCGCTCTTGCTAATTCCCACCAGAACCCTCGCAGCAGCGTTTTGGATGAGCTGGAGGCCTCGCAGTGAGCTAGTCGGACAACCTGACAACAAGGAATTACAATAGTCCAGCCTTGAGGTAACAAATGCGTGGACTAGCTTTTCGGCATCATTTTTGGACAGGATACTCCTAATCTTAGCTATGTTGCGCAAGTGAAAGAAGGCAGTCCTAGTGACCTGCCTAATATGGGGCTGATAGGACATATCCTGGTCAAATATGACTCCCAGGTTCCTCACGGTAGAACTGGAGGCCAGGGTAACACCATCCAAAGCGACTGCGAAGTCAGATAACCTGTCTCTGAGGTGTTTAGGCCCAAACAAAATCACCTCAGTTTTGTCTGTATTTAGAAGCAGAAAATTATAAGTCATCCAGGCCTTAATGTCTGTCAGACATGTCTGAAGTCTGACTAATTGATCTGTTTCTTCTGGTTTCATAGATAAATATAGCTGTGTATCATCCGCGTAGCAGTGGAAATTTATGTTGTGCTTCCTAATAATATTGCCTAGGGGGAGCATGTATAGGGAGAACAACAATGGTCCAAGCACAGAACCCTGTGGAACTCCATGATTAACCATTGTGTGCACGGACGAGTCGTTATTAACATGGACAAACTGGAATCTGTCAGATAGATAAGATTTAAGGTTTGATGACAGCAACCTTAAAAGCCTGTGGAACATAACCTGTTAGTAATGACAGATTGATCTGGTCTAATATAAAAGTGCCAATCAGGGGCAAAGCATCTTTGAGAAGACGAGTTGGGATGGGGTCCAAAAGACAGGTACATCAGAGGTATACTTTTTCAGTCGCACTGCAAATGAGTCCATGAGCCTGTTAGCACCGATGTTAGCGTGGCTGTTTATGTTTTCTGTTATTCAGTGAACCAGATGCTGATATAACTTATACTGTAACTTAATACTCCAAAACTGTTTTCCACTGGGCTTAATGATAATAACTATCATGTTAAACATCTTAAATACCAACACAAGTACATCTCTACAAAGTTCAACAGCATGCGTTAAATAGTGTTATAAAACTACATAAACTATAATAACAAAGAACAAATTAAACCACAACATACCTTAAAACACAAACAGCAAAGTGTTCCAGAACACACACGCACACACACACGATTAGTCACATCCTGACTGATGAGTCCGACAGGCTGCTGCAGGCCACACACAGTCAGCGAGACAGGTAGACAGACAGGTCCAGGGTTAGTCAGACACACGGGATCAGGACGTGTGTAGTCTGATTACAGGTGAGATGCAAGGTGAGTACCAACATGAACAGTTTCAGTACCATCATATCCGTGAGTTGCTGCAATGCATTTGGTCAATTTCCTGCCTCTGGCGCTAATTATGCGCATTTGATGCCTTCAGTGTCACATAGTAAAAGTCCAGCAGCATGTCAGCTGACAGCAGATAACAGTGGCTACAGGGGCTAACACGACGTAAAGGGTGCTAAGAGGCGCTAAACAGGTGCTAACAGACTAATTCTGGTAGCTGCTGTTGAACTTGGGGGCTTCAGAGGTGGGGACATGCAATAGGCAGACAGGTGGGCGACGGCAACAACGGCACCTTCATGAAATCCCAACATATCACCTGCAGGTCGAGTCCTAAATGCCCAAGCTGAGGCGAGTTAACAGACCGAAAGGATCAGCTGATGATCAGCTGATCACAGATACAAACAGTGAGGGAGGACGGATCTGGACACGCCATCAGGATGACGTCGGCCGTGGTGAAGCTGCACACTCAGTGTTTCCAGAGCAGACGGAGCAGCTGGAGCCAAAAATAACCCTGACTCGGGGCTGGGTTCAGGTTCAGGTTTAGACTTGGGGTTTGATTCTGCACGACTCTGGGCTGCAGGCTCAAGCTTCACCCTGTAATCAGCTCCGACTTTGACAGTTCTGGTTTTTCCTTCTTTCAGTCTCTCTGTAATTTTCATAATTGAAGCCACTTGAGGGGTCGAGCCCTCTCCTCTGTTCATCTACTCTTCTACTCCTCCTGTTTCATTTACTCTCCTTCTATTTTGCTCCTTTCCTTTATCCTTGTTTTTTTTTTCTTTTCCTTTCTTTTCTTCTGTGTCCCTTCTGGTTTGGACTTTTTGACAAACGACTTGGTGTCGACTCGTCAAGCACTGAAGGTTCCTGCTATTGTGAGTTTGACTTTACACGAATTTGTTGAGAAAAAATGTTTGTTGCGCTTGTTCATCAGGTGACCGGGTCGTTTCCGCCCCCTGATGGCTGGCAGAGAGAGCGCAGCCTTAACACTTTGACTTTCAGGCTTTGTCCAGTGTCTATCTCCTCTCCTCTGGTGGGAGGAGCCACGTCGAAGGAGTTGGGTCAAAGGAGGGAGGAGGAGGAACAGAGAGGAGGAGTGGGGGGAGAGGAGGAGGAGCAGAGAGGAGGAGGAGAGGAGGAGGAAGAGAGAGGAGGAGGAGAGGAGGAGGAAGAGAGAGGAGGAGGAGCAGAGAGGAGGAAGAGAGAGGAGGAGGAGCAGAGAGGAGGAGAGAGGAGAGTCAGACAGCCGGGGGTGGAAATGAAGTGGAAGAGGACAAAGTTTGTCAGTGAGAGATTAAAGAAACGTGTTTTTTGTTCATACTGACACTTAATGATTGTGGTGATGTCACCACTGCCTGCCCCTCAGCAGCCAATCAAGTGCCTGCAGCCAGCCCAATAACTGCTGCAGCATATTTAGTCTGTTAGCTGCAGTAAGCTAACAACGCCAGGGTTTTCAACATGTTGGGACGAGCAGACTTAATGCTGGTCCAGCAAACACTGGATATGTGTAAATGAAATAATAATAAAATATTAAATTAATATTAAAATATTAAAATAAAACCAATAAAACATTAATAAAAATAATCATCTTTCTGTTGAGTTTTAGTTTGAACTGCATGTTGGTGTAAATGAAGCAGGAATCAGTGAAGCTTCACAACAGAGTTTACACACACATGCACACACACACGCTGAGCACCGCATGTAAATTGATGCCGATCACCCGTTAATCTTTTTAAGTCAGCGTGAAACAGCCAGCAGCATGCATGACAATGGACCTGTGTGTGTGTGTTTGTCTGTATCTTTGCATGTGTGTGTATGTGTTTGTGTGTGTGTGTGTGTGTGTGTGTGTGTGTGTGTGTGTGTGTGTGCGGGCAGCTGTTGGTTAAATCCTGAGTTTACGAGGTTGAAGCCACAGAGCAGAACAAATTCTGTCTCTGTATTTATTTTTACTTCTCTGAGGTTTGCTGATATCCAGAATACACGTGTGTGTGTTTGTCTGTGTGTGTGTGCATGTGTGTATGGTCAAAGTATGGTCAGTTTCAGGTCATTGTTCTGTGGTGGGCCTGTGAAAAGGGCTCTGATTGGTTCGCGTTGCTATCAGTCCGTTCAAACAGACCAATGATAAAGTATCTTATGCTCACGTTGAGCAGTTACCTCCGCTGTACTCATCGGACTGCTCAAAGCACTCACCCATTCACACCACACTCATGCACACACCGTTGGCGCAGCACCAGGAGCTTTTTGGGGTTCAGTGTCTTGCTCATGGACACCTCAGCATGCAGCCTGGAGGAGCCTGGGATCAAACCAGCAATCCTCTGATAGGTGGATGACTGCTCTGAGCCACAGCCCAAGTAAATGATTACATGTAATTAGTTACATTCTGACAGTTTCTAAAGACTGAAGACTGTTTAAGACTTCATGGAGACAGTCTCCCTATCTGTCTGCCTGTCTGTCTCTCTGCTGTCTGTCTGCCTGCCCCTCTCCGGGGATGGGACGGCCGCCAGGCTTGGTGTTGAGATGGTTTCCACAGTTACCACTGAGCCTCACTCTGACCTGATTGTTCAAAAAAACAATGGTGGAAACTTCAAAGAGGAGCTGCTCAGTTGCCTAGCAACAAGGCTCAGTGGCAGTACTGCTCACTCGCCCTCTCTCTCTCTCTCAAATCACTATCAGTCCTGTTTTATCGCTCTGTCAGTCTGTTCACATCCCTGTGTGCTCATCACTGCATCACTCCACTGCCTGTCTCTCTGCCTGACTCTCTCTCTGTGCCTGTCTCGCTGCCTGTCTCTCTCTCTGCCTGTCTCTCTCTGCCTGTCTCTCTGCCTGTGTCTTTTTTTGGTTCTAATGAATCTTTATTGACAACATTAATTAACATAATTGTGTAAACGTGATCGTTAAACTGGATTAATTAGCTGTCTCCTCGTTACACCGCTGTGTCACGCTAAACTGCTGAGTTGCATTGTGGGTAATGTTGCCCCCCCCCCCCCACACACACACACTCACACACACACTCACTCTCTCTCTCTCTCTCTCACACACACACTCTCTCCTTTAATTTCCTCTATCGCTCTATTTCGATCCTGGATGCCTGTGGTCACTGACAGAGCCAACACCCCGGACCTGTGTGTGTGTAAGTATGTGTGTAAGTGTGTGTGTTGGTAACTACTGGAGCACACACACACACACACACACACACACACACACACACACACTCACACACTCACACACTCACACACTCTTGTCTGTCACTCAGTCTGATTCTCAAAAACCCCTAAGTGCACGCTCTCTCACTGCCAACTGTGTGTGTGTCTGAGCCTGTGTGTGTGTGTTAGAAAAGCATGATGGGAGTGCAGGAAGGTCCTGTGGTAAAACATACAACTACAGCATGTTGTACACTGTGTGTGAGTGTGTGTGTGTGCACACTGAATCACCTCTGGTATCTTTCATAACCTGATTCAAATCTGATGAAGTCACACACACACACACACACACACACACACACACACACACACACACACACACAATGAGGGTGGTTTCAATTAAACCCCTGGCATCACTGGACTGTGTGTGTGTGTGTGTCCTGCAGGTTCCTGTTGCTCTGCTGCCTCCTGGTGGTCGTCACAGGAGCTTGCAGCTCGTTGCAGCTGCAGCGCTCTGACTGTGAGGCGCTCCCTTGGACCCGAGGCTGTGAATCAGAGCTTCTGATCAAATCTAAAACCTAAAATGAATCAAATTAATTAATAAAACACGTAGAATTAATTTCTACCCCAGTTTACCTTCAACTCGTTAGCCACAGTTAGCCACACTTAGCAACACAGCTAACCAGGCAGCTCACTCAGAGAGCGTTGTTGCTCTGCTCTGTTCTCCTCTTTGGTTCTCTCTCTCTGGGTTCTCTCTCTGTGGTTCTCTCTCTGTGGTTCTCTCTCTCTGGTTCTCTCTCTCTGTGGTTCTCTCTCTCTGGGTTCTCTCTCTGTGGTTCCCTCTCTCTGTGGTTCCCTCTCTCTGGGCTCTCTCTCTGTGGTTCTCTTTCTGTGGTTTTCTCTCTCTGAATCCTGGTTTAACCACGTGAAGCTCTTTGCTCTGAATGTAAATGAAGTTTATTGTTATTGTTGTTTATTTCCTGTGAGTCTACAGCTGAGATGGTCAGTGTTCAGTAACCACAACATAACGTCTGATTTGAGAAACACAGCAAATTCCTAATAAACTCTGTTATAGAGTTGAGACATCGCACACCGTGCTTTGCAGACAGGACAGACAGACTGTAAATGCACTTTAAAACCATTCAGAACCAAGAAATTAAGACTAATCAAATGAGTGGGCAGCTGAGATAAAATCCTGATATGCAAAATGAAACTGACACTTTGTCAGCGAATAGCGAGAATTTGGTGATGTCATCTCGCCGTTCAGACATTAAATCTGTTCTTTGAATCAATCACATGTTGAAACCATCTCAGGACATTCATTGTTCATAAAACTCTCATGCTGCTCCTCATGACTATTGACCCCAGACAAAGCAGACAACCAATCACACGCAGTCAGTGTCACAGCTGGCCTCAGGTCAGTGGGTCCAGTGTGGCACAGACAGGCGCTGAAGTTGGACCAGTTCAAGGGGTTCATCTCTCCAGTCGGCTCCACTCAGCAGGAGGATCTCTGGGTCCTCTGGGCTTCTGGATGCGACAGTTGAACCCTGAAAATCGCCAAAACACACATAAACACACATGAACACACAATCACTGAGTTTAACATTCTTTAAACAGTTACAGTTGATGATATGTACATCCCTGCACCAATCAGGAGTCAGCAGGGTCAGAGTGTGACGGCCATCCCTGGTTTCACTCTCATACACAGTTTTTATTTATTGGTCCTGCCTCTGCTGTTTGCTAACTTCCTGTTTCATTCAGATCTATGGACCCATCACAGTGCACCATCTGCATGATGTCATCGAAGAGGGAGGAGCTAAGGAGTTCTTCAAATAAACAAATATGTCAGAAGTAGAGTGGTTAATTTTATTGTCCTATACCCGTCAAAGTCACATCAGCATCACAGCAGACTGATCAGCTCACAGTGATCTGCTGACACAGTGATCAGCTGACAGTGATCAGCTGACGCATTGATCAGTTGACAGCGATCAGCTGAGTGCTCTGATTGGTAGTAAAAACAGTCTGACAACAGATGAGGTGTCACTATGAGTCAGTGCATGTGTTAAGACTGGTGCACCTGCGGCCTCCACCTGTCAGATGACATCACGTGGTCTGATACCAGCATTAAAACACTGTGAGTGTGTGAGATGACCTGATGGACTTATCGATTTAAACAACGTCATGTCTGAACGTTTCTGTCCCTACACCTATGAACAGGAAGCAAAGCAGAGACACAGGTGTACTGTACAGGTGTACTGTAAAGGTGTACTGACCAATACCGGCAGGTGAACACAGGTTGGTCGTGTCTGTCAATGATGAGGAGAAGTCTTCATAGTCATCGTCTGCTGGTTCAGCTGGAAGAGACGAGTCATTATTCATCCTACATCCATCCTTCCCTCTTTCTTCTCTTACATCCCTCCTTTTCTGTCCTACCTGACATCAGGTGATATTCTCCACTGTCGCTGAGTGCAGATGGCCCCCCTCCCAGCCTGTGATTGGTCGGTGTTGCTGTGTCATAAATGGGCGTGGCAGAGCGCTGCTGGTTGAGTGGTTTAGCTCGAGGTCTGACTGTGCTGTAAACGGGCGCCATTGATGCTGCCATCGGGTCATTGTCATAGTGATGAGACAGTGGCAGAGACCTGAGGGTTGAACATCAGCAGACCAGTTGTGAGCAGCAGATATATGAAAATATATTTCTGCTGGGAAACAGGAGGAAATGCCTCAGAGTCAGAGACTCTGATCCCTGGGAGCAAACAGTGGGTCCAGCGTGCCACAGACAGGCGCTGAATTTGGACCACTTCAGGGGGTTCATCTCTCCAGTCGGCTCCACTCAGCAGTAGGATCTCTGGGTCCTCTGGGCTTAAACGCAGTGCCATCACAACATCATCATCGACTTTTTGTGTCATCCCTTTAAACAGTTTTAGATTTGTTGTTGTTGTTTAGATTTGTAGATCCTCTCCTGAAGGACATCCACGCAGAATCTTATAAACCCACGGTGACACACAAACAGCTGCAGTAACATTATGAAATATGCAAAATTACAATAAATCCAGTTTATTTGAACTGGTGTTCATGTTTGAAGTTGCTAACTGGCCCAGTCTCAGACTGCAGGTGTTTGTTTACCTGCTCCCGCTGCTGGATCTGTGCATGGCCACACTAGAGTAGGCGGGGCTTGGTGAAGGTGGGAGGGGCTGTTTGGGCTTGTTGACCACAGCGTACGTGTCACTCATGTTGTCCTGCTGCAACAGTCTGCAGAGAGAAACAACACAGTTCACAATCAAAGAAATACCTTCCGCAACTGTGTGTGAACCAGTGTGAGTGAGTGTGTGAACCAGTGTGAGTGTGTGAACCAGTGTGAGCGAGTGTGTGAACCAGTGTGAGCGAGTGCGTGAATCGGTGTGAGCGAGCGTGTGAACCAGTGTGTGAGCGAATGTGAAGTGATTAACGTGAAGTAGTGATTATGCTTCAGTAGATCAATATCCATATCTAAGTCCATTAAGATCGTACAAACTACAAACTAAACCTTGAATGTGAACACGACTGAAATCCTTTGAAAATGAGAGTGTGTTAGAGGGTGACAGCAGCCACGAGGACATAAACAGGGTGCGGAGTAAACAAAGGGCGAGCCACATGAGATCAACACTGAGCGTGTTGAGCACTGAGCGAT
Organism: Datnioides undecimradiatus; assembly: GCA_008933995.1. Taxonomy (NCBI): domain Eukaryota; kingdom Metazoa; phylum Chordata; class Actinopteri; order Lobotiformes; family Datnioididae; genus Datnioides; species Datnioides undecimradiatus. The sequence goes on along the minus strand of WARS01000123.1, from coordinate 140,943 downwards.
CGGCCCTGCGCTCTGATTGGCTGGCACCATGATCCACAGTGAAGCAGGTCCTCTAACCGTCACATGCTGTCAGTTTAACACTGCTGCACCCCAGCAGGAAGTCACACTGCTGTCTACTTCCTGCTCAGGCCATTTGACCGCAGTCGTCATGGTTACTGTGATTGTAACCAGTGCAGCCTCATGGTCAGCACATATAAAACCTGATTTTAATCTCACCAGCTTCCTCTTTGCTTTTCTCCTTGTTTCCTCTCCTCTGTCACTTTTTCTTTCTTTTCTTGCCTCCTCCTCACCCTTGCCTCACCCCTCTTCTCTCCTCCTAATACTTGCCTCCTCTTCTGCCTCCCTACCAGGGTGAGGTTCCTAACCTCTCCTCCTACTCTGACGTCCTACCTCTCCTTCCCCTTGTTTCCTTTCCTTTTGTTTTCCTTCCCTTTGTGCTGCATCATCTCTCCTTGCTCATCTCATCTCCTCTTTTCTAAACCTTCTTTCCTCATCTCCACCTCGCTCTGTCCCCCGATCCACTTGGTTGCCAGGGTAACGTGGTAACATATGGGGATGGAGGGATGAGAGGGTGCGAATGTAACACTGTGGGGTGAGACATCTGCCTGTCTGTCTGTCGGCCTGACTAATTGACAGGCAGACAGGCAGGCAGACAGACAGGCAGGCAGACAGAAGGTCAGATAGACAGACAGGCAGTGAGGCAGACAGGAAGTCAGACAGGCAGACAGGGAGACAGACAGATAAACAGACAGGCAGAAAGACAGGATACCTCTTGCTGGAGGAAGCAGGTGTTCTTGTCGTCTTCTTCTCTGGTTTCTTCAGCTGGGGACAGAAACCAGTGTTGGTTAGTTTCCAGGCCTTGAGAAGTTTTCCAAAACCTTTGGCAGCCCCACCAGTCTGACCATTCCCACCAGTCCCTACTCTAAGTGCTCTGATTACATCTGACTGCAGACACTACTTTACTCTAAGTACTCTGATTACATCTGACTGATTAGTGTGTCAGTACTCTTGCTCGGGCTGGTACTTCCTCCTCCGCAGAGCAGCAGCGTGTTTCTAAACCCCAGTGTGTGTGCGAGTGTGTGCACTGAGTGACGTGTATCACCAGCATTACGCACGCGCACACACACACACACACACACACACACACACACACACACACACACACAGCAGAGTCACAGCAGCTTCATCAGTTATGGTTTATGTGTTTTATCATTTGTCGCTGATGTCACTGTGGCGTCTTCTCCTGTGGCTACAGCAGTGAGGATGTAGAGGGAACTTACCTGTCACCAGGTGTCGTCCAGCTGTCTGACGCAACGGTCTTATAAATGTCCAATAGCAGACAGCCTGTCTCACGCACACTGTCTCACTCTCTCTGCCTGTCTCTCTCTGCCTGTCTCTCTTTGTGTCTCTCTCTGCCTGTCTCTCTCTCAGTCTCTTTCTGTCTCTCTCTGTGTCTCTCTCTGCCTGTCCCTCTGCTCTGACTGTGTTTGCTACAGTAAATTTGCATACAGGAAGTTAGGGACTACTTCCTGTTTCTGCAGCTGCTGTGTGTACTTCCTTCATTCTGACTGCAGCATTCTGATCGGTTTGTGAGGATGAAATGTGACTCTTACCTCAGACAGGTTGCAGTATTGCGGTCGATTGGTGGACTGCAGGATTTGCTGGAGCATGCAGACGACGGTGGTGAAGATGAACTGATACTGATCCTGCAGGAGGAGAAGTTACCACTGCTCAAACTTCTGTCAGTGATGTCGAGACATGTAAATAAAGTTTATTCAGCTGAACGACGACGACCTTCATCCCTCAGCTGCACACCTGGACGGGAAGGTGCTGCGAGCTTAAAGTAGTCGAGTAACAGTAGAATAGTTACTGTGAGGAGAGAGTATCTCTGTGTTCACTGAAGCTGCAGCAGCTCAACGTCTCACTTCCTGCTTCTCTATAAATAACACGCTTCTCTATAATGACACGCTGGCTGACGCTCCCTAACTCCTGCCTCCTGCCTCCTATCTCCACTCCTCCTACCTCTTATCTCATACCTCCTATCTCCTGTGTCACAGTTTGGCCTAAAGTACAGACAGAGTCACGTGACACAGGTGAGTTACAGGTGCAGGAGGAGCTGCAGAGTGCGCGTCATGTGTCTGCTGGTTATTTTACCCACAGTTCCGAGTGCTGCCTCAGGTGGTAAGGACACCTACTTTAGTCTGGACAGCAGACGGTCTCTGTCTGCGGAGCTCCAGGACAATCTTCATGATGCTGAAGTCTGCTGAGATCTGCTGAGAGAGAGACAGGCATGATCCACTCAGGTACAGCTGCACAATCAGACAGAGAGGCAGACAGACAGAGAGGCAGACAGGCAGGGAGGTAGACAGAGAGGCAGACATTCAGAGAGAAAGACTGATACTGCAGAGTACTGCAGTAATCAGAGTACTGCTGTAATCATGCACCACTTTATTGTGTGTTACCTCAGTAACCAGCAGGTTGTGGATGTAGTCGAGTGCACAGATGACTCCTGTCCTCCCACAGCCCGCACTGTGACACACACACACACACACACACGAACAGATGCAGTGAGCATGTTAACTGTGCCATCGTTAGCAGGTGTTACCTGCTGCATATTCACAGCCTCCTGCTTGCTGTGTGTGTGTGTGCATGCGTGTGTGTGTGTGTGTGTGTGTGTGTGCGTGTGTGAGTGTGTGTGAGAGATAAGCTGCCATATGTGTGTGTGTGTGCTCTAGCCTGTTGAATGTTAATGACCATCTGACCTGCGATCTGTACTGGCAAAAACAAGCATCAGTGATGATGAACAGTCGTTTTGATGGAAATGGAGTGAATGTGTGTGTGTGAGTGTGTGTACCTGCAGTGTGTGTGTGTTTGTCTGTATGAGCAGGGGGGAGGTGTGTGTGTACCTGCAGTGTATGAGCAGGGGGGAGGTGTGTGCTCCCTGACTGTGTCTGACTCTCTCCAGCAGGTCCAGGACTCCTGCAGCCTCAGAGGGAACATCGTGATCCGGCCACGACAGGAACTGATACTGAATCAGAGACCGGCTTACCTGGATATTTGGGGGGGGGGGCACAGGCAGGTATGATGAGGAGAAGCTTCCATGGACCTCTGAACTTAAAGACACACATCACATGACCAGAGAGACGCTGACAGACTTGAAGTAAATCACCTCCTTAGATCATGTGACATCATCTTTGATCATGTGATGATGTAATGCTCTCACCTGCTGGTATGTGACATGCAGCATTCTGACCACCAGGTCTTGGTTTGGATGTGTCTCCTCCTGCTGGAAACACACAGGAACAACACGTGTGAAGCACATCGACCTGTGACAGGAGGAGGAGCAGGAGGAAGAGGAGGAGGCTCTCGAGCGTCTGAAGACTAAACCTGACACCTAAAAACTCAGGTGTCTCTGCGTGTGTCTGTGTGTCTCAGTGTGTGTCTGTGTGTCTCAGTGTGTGTCTGTGTGTCTCAGTGTGTATGTGTGTGTGTCCTCACACTGCACACAGTGAATGGTCCAAACTCCGCTGGCTGCTGAGCGTCAGACCAGTAACATTCGCTCTTCTTCTGTGGAGACAAACTTGAGTGAGTTCAGCAGAAACTGATCAGAGACCGATCAGAAGCTTCCGATCAATTAAAAACACAATTTGGATCGAACGGTTCAACAGTTAATTAATTACAAACTTCACTGGTTTGTGCACACTGACCTTTCCCATCTCCACCTCTCTGCAGGCCATGACTATCACCTGAAACACACACACACAGAGTCAGACATTAGTCAGAGCTGCTCATCGGTGTGTGTGTGTGTGTGTGTGTGTGTGTTGCACCTTGACGTTGTGCTGCCAGATCATCCTCCAGAAGTCCGTCAGGGTGGAGCTCAGAGGCCCCTGAGCAGCAATGTACCTGCTGTCTGCCGACGCCCCCTGCAGGACAAACACTGACATTACAGCAGCAGGAGCAGCTACACTCACCACAGAGGAAACAAATAACAGGAGACAAGACAAACAGTGGGAGAGGAGACAAACACCAGGGCAGGAGAGGAAACAAACAACAGGAAAGGAGACAAACAACAGGAGAGAAGACAATCTTTGTTCTGTGTGTTATTGATCTTTGTTCTCCGTGTTATTGATCTTTGTTCTGTGTGTTGTTGATGTATGTTCTATGTGTTGCTGATCTATGCTCTGTGTGTTGAGGAGGCCACCTGGATGAAACTTGCGTTGATGTAGTCAGAGTCACAGTCTGAGGTCAGGAGAGTCAGCACCACCCGGGACTGGTCATCTACACACACACAGACACACAGACACACAGACACAGACACAGACTCACACACACACACACACACACAGACACACACACAGACACAGAAGCTTTTGAAACATGTTTTAGTGTCGATGTCTCAGTTTGAGGCTAACGACTAATCAATGATCAATATTTCTGATCAAAGGGAAACAGCGGGAACAGATTTGTGTCATGTGACTGCTCAGATTCAACTGGTGACCTTTGGAGGGTCCCTGTCCCTCAGGTTGGACCCGAGGCTTCATGCTGAGCGGCGGCTGCGTTCAGACACAAGTTACAGCAGGTGGGAATGGGAAACGAGCGCGAGAGAAACGAGAGAAAGATGCGAGACGAGGAGACTCTTTAAAATAAAACAGGAAGTGACCAAAAGGGACGAATGCTAACCACGACAGAGTGTCTGCAGGCCGAGCGGAAGTTTCAGCTCACGTCTCTAATTCTGTCTGACCGACGTTTCTGCGTCCTGACGACCGTTTTTAGATTCTGCTCAATCGGACTCACGGTTCACTACAGTTTTTACCCATTGCCTGAACACCATAGACACATGCTTAAACCAAAGTAACATAACCTGAAGTTGTTGTTACTATAGCTTAAACAAAGTGTAAACAAACCTTAAACAAAAGCGCTGCTTTGCACTTTAGTTGCAATTCTGTAACACACTTGCTCCTTTCTGCAACACACTTGCTCCTGCACACTACACACTATTTCATACGTAAGACACTTAGTTCAAAAATGAAATCTCAGGGTACCATTGGGAAAACACATCTATTCAAAATACAACACACATTGGTTAATTGAAAATACTTAGACACACACCTGAAAATACTTACTTACAAAACTGAACACCAATCAGCCAGCTACAAAAAGGCCCCAGTTAAGCCATTTTGAGAACTTTGCAAGAATGGAGGCAGGGAGAGCCAGAGGAAGAGGAAGACAGAGACAGAGAGGAGGACATGGTCGAAGAGGCCATGCAAGGACCATTATTTCGGATGACATAAGAGCAACTTTGGTGGACCATGTCATAAACCATGGCCTGACTATGAAGGAAGCTGGGCAGAGAGTCCACCCTAATCTAAGCCATTTCACAGTTTCATCCATAATAAGGACATTCTGACTGGAAAACAGGTATGTCTTCAACTCTCTAACTCTACTCAGACTGTATCTAGAGTATTTACAGTACTGTACCATATCACGTTACCGTATCACATGTACTGTATTGCAGGGTGGCTAATGCTCCTTTTCGAACAAAAGTGGTAGTTTTGTGAAACATACCATGATAACGTGTTGAGATGTTTCAGTACTGTATGGTAAATACAGTAAAGTACAGTATATACAGTGCTGTAAAAAAAAAAGCAGACTAACAATTTGTGGTTGCATTTTTCTACAGAATGGCTAGAAGACCTACTGGAGGTGGACGCCAACGCCTGTTCACTCAACAGCAGGAACTTGCCATAGTGAACCTAGTCAGAGCAAACAATGCAATCCGTCTCCACCAGCTACAGCAACAAATACTTGCAGATAGGCAAGTTTTCAACAACATAAATCGAGTAAGCATTACCACTATCAGACGCACCTTGGTCAAGCACAACATGACCATGAAGCAACTGTACAGGGTCCTATTTGAGAGGAACAGTTTCAGGGTCAAAGACCTTTGACATGAATATGTACAGGTAAGTGTTACAGTCCTTTACATTTACAATACAGAATGGGTGCAGTCGAGTAACAGCTGAATATGTACCACTGGATCAGTACCACATAGATAGATTCAGAAAGCTACACAGGTACCTGTGTGGTGGGGTGGGGTGGTTCTGGATGTGTAGTAGTGTAGTTGTGTGCTTTGAGTAAAGCCAGCCAAGTAAATCCACAATATGTATTTTTTGTTACAGAGAATCTTGGACATGGATGGAGCTGCCCAGCCTCATGAATGTATTTACATTGACGAGGCTGGATTCAACCTTAGCAAAAACAGATGATGGGGACGTAATATAATTGGCTAAAGGGCAATTGTGCACGTCCCGGGGCAGCGTAGGGGAAATATCACATTGTGTGCCATCTTCAAGGGCTACTGCACCATCATGCCAAACTGGGTCCCTACAATGCGCAACACATAATCACATTTCTAGATGCACTTCATGATGCAGTTGTACAGGATAGACCAGAGCAGCCCAGGTTTGTTGTTGTGTGGGATAATGTTAGTTTCCATCAGGCTGCTCTGGTCCAGAACTGGTTCACTAACCATGATCAGTTTGAAGTTGTGTACTTGCCCCCTTACTCGCCATTTCTAAATCCTATAGAGGAATTTTTTTCCGCTTGGAGATGGCACGTATATGACTGCCAACCACATGCCCGTATGCCTCTTCTGCAGGCAATGGAATGGGCCTGCAGAGACACTGAGGTAAGGTCAATCCAGGGATGGATTCGGCACACAAGGGGATATTTTCCCCGATGCTTAGTGAGAGATGACATTGCTTGTAATGTTGATGAGATCCTGTGGCCAGACCCAAACAGAAGGCAGGATCCATAAGCCCACTTGCGCACAATTGTGTTTTTCTGTGTTTACAGTAGTGTATTGTTTTATTTTTGTTTTATTTTTGCTTTAACTGAATTTACTGTACTGTAAAATACACGACTGTAATGTAATGATTTTGAATTGAGTATTTCATTTTTTGGTTGTTGTGAAAACGTGCCTTCTGTGGAACTGAATAAAAACAGTGAAAATGAAAGACTGCAGTGTTTTATATAAAGTAGACTAGTGTGTTGCTGCTGATCTGAAAGTGTATTCATATGATGCAAGTGGATATCATTTTGTCATCAGGGTGACATTTTGACAAAGGATTGTTAGGTTTTGATAGTAGAGTTTCAATTTGACATAGATGTGGATGATTTATTTCCCAGTGTTGTGTCTTATTTGCTTGTGTGTAGAGTATTGACACAATGAGCCAAGTTTTGCAAAACGTGTTCAAGCAATGGGCAAAAACTGTAACAGTAATGAGTGTGGTCTAGACCCGCTCTGTTTCTAAAGTGCCCTGAGATGACTTTGGTTGTGAATTGGCGCTATATAAATAAAATTGAACTGAATTGAATTGAATTTAAGTGAAAACAGGCCATTAAAGACTTTCAGAACAGATTCGCCTTCAGTGCTCTGCAAAGAACTTTGGAGTCACACCAACACATCACCACAGCACTGTTTCTGACTCACACACCAGGAAACACACTGCTGACTCAGCAGGAACGTCAACACTGGGACTGACATGACATGTCATCCAAAGACATTGTGAAAAATGTCTAATTTCTAAGAAGTCAACTAAGAAGTCAAGTCAAAGTCAAAGTCAGCTTTATTGTCAATACCAGCATCTAGCACATACGTAGTATTGAAATTGCGATCCTCTAAGACCCCACGGTGAACACAAATTTAAAAAAAAAAAAAGTAAATCTATACAAAAAATGTAAGAATGTAAAAAATAAGAACTGTAGATATAAATATATATATATACACCGTGTTCCACATTATTATGCAAATTGTGTTTAAAGGTCATAAAGGTCATTTTTTTGTCTGTCAGTTTAAACACATGGATGGGAATGTGTGTCAGGGCTCTTCCAATCAGTCCAATCAATCTCAGACACCTGTACCGATTAGTTTGCAGGTGAGTCCAAATAAAGGGAAAACTACTTAAGAATGGATGTTCCACATTATTAAGCAGACCACCATTTTCCAGCAATATGGGGAAGAAGAAGGATCTCTCTGCTGCCGAAAAGCGAGAAATAGTTCAATGCCTAGGAGAAGGTATGACAGCTTTAGATATTTCAAAACAACTTCACCGTGATCATTGTACAATAAAGAGATTTGTAGCCGATTCAGAACACACACGGGTTCGAGCAGATAAAGGCACAATGAGGAAGATTTCTGCCAGACAAATGCGTCGGGTTAAGAGAGCAGCTGCTAAAATGCCACTGCAAAGCAGCAAACAGGTATTCGAAGCTGCTGGTGTCTCTGGAGTGCCAAGAACATCAAGGTGTAGGATCCTCAAGAGGGTTGCAGTTATGCATAAACCTGTCATTCAGCCACCCTTAACCAAAGCTCAGAAGCAGAAACGCCTGCAGTGGGTCTACACGTACATGAAGACTAATTTCCAAACAGTGTTGTTCACTGATGAGTGCCGTGCAACCCTGGATGGTCCAGATGGATGGAGTCGTGGATGGTTGGTGAACGGCCACCATGTCCCGACAAGGCTGCGACGTCAGCAAGGAGGCGGTGGTGTCATGTTTTGGGCTGGAATCATGGGGAGAGAGCTGGTCGGCCCCTTCAAGGTCCCTGAAGGTGTAAAAATGACCTCTGTGAAATATGTGGAGTTTCTGACTGACCACTTTCTTCCGTGGTACAAAAAAAAGAACCGTGTCTTTCGTAGAAAGATCATCTTTATGCATGACAATGCACCATCCCATGCTGCAAGGAACACCTGTGAATCATTGACTGCTATGGGCATAAAACAAGAAAACCTCATGGTGTGGCCCCCATCCTCCCCTGATCTCAACCCTATTGAGAACCTTTGGAGCATCATGAAGCAAAAGATCTATGAGGGTGGGAGGCAATTCACATCAAAACAGCATCTCTGGGAGGCTATTCTGACATCCTGCAAAGAAATTCCAGCAGAAACCATCCAAACACTGACAACTTCCATGGATGCAAGAATTGTGAAGCTCCTATCCAATAAGGGGTCCTATGTCAAAATGTAATTTGGCCTGTTAAGACATTTTTGATTGAAAGAGCTTTTGATTTCAGCAAATATAACCTGCAAATGCTTGCAGTTTAACTAATGACCATTTTCAGTTGTTTACAACAATAAAATGTTTTGAAACTCTATTGTGCATAATAATGTGGAACAGTGCATTTTAAGATTTTGATTTTATTTTTAAAAACCGTTATGATTTGGAGGTTCGTTCAAAAACAGTCGAGTTATACTCTAATGCTTGATGACTTGAAAATTATGAGAACCTCATTTTTATAGATTATTTAGGAAAAAGAGAGAAAAATTACATTTGCATAATAATGTGGAACGCAGTGTATATATAAAAACTAAGGGCATGCAGGATAGCTACAAGTGAGGTAGAAGAACAGTCAATAAATATAATACTATAATAAAAATAATTTAAAGGCACATGGCAGGTTAAGGTGGCAGTAGTGCAATGGAGAGTCCAATCTGCATAAAGTGGCTAGTGCAGCTCCTGAGTTCAGTTCAGTGTGTGTGGGGGTCAGAAGGGGGAATAGGGGCAGAGCAGGGAGGGAGTTCAGCTTCTTGACAGCCTGGTGGATGAAGCTGTCCTTGAGTCTGCTGGTCCTGGCCCGGAGACTCCGCAGTCTCCTCCCTGATGGCAGCAGACCGAAGAAGCTCACCCGCAATACGGAGGGCTTTGCGGGTGAGGTGGGTATCATAGATGTCCTGAAAGGAGGGGAGAGAGGCGCCAACGATCTTCTCAGCTGCTCTCACTATGCGCTGGAGGGTCCTGCAACAGGAAGTGTTTCAGGCACCCTACCACACAGTGATGCAGCTGGTCAGGATGCTCTCGATGGTGCCTCTGTAGAAGGTGCACATGATGAGGGCTGGGGCTCTGGCTCTTCTCAGCTTGCGGAGGAAGTAGAGACGCTGCTGGGCTTTTCTGGCCAGTGATGCGGTGTTGACGGTCCAGGAGAGGTCCTCTGTGACGTGCACACCCAGGAACTTGGTGCCTCTCCACAGCAGCACCGTTGATGGTCAGAGGCGGATGCTGGGTGTGCGCTCTCCTGAAGTCCACAACAATCTACTTCGTCTTCTCCATGTTCAGAGAGAGATTGTTGTCTCCGCACCACATGGCCAGACGGCTCACCTCACTCCTGTAGGCTGACTCATCTCCGTTGTTGATGAGGCCCACCACAGTCGTGTCGTCCGCAAACTTGATGAGGGGGTTGGAGCTGTGTGTCGGTGTGCAGTCATGGGTCAGCAGAGTGAAGAGGAGGGGGCTCAGCACACATCCTTAGAGGGCCCCCGTATTCAAGGTGATGGTGCTGGATGTGTTGCTGCCGACCCGTACTGCCTGTGGTCTCCCTGTCAGGAAGTCCAACAGCCAGTTGCGCAGCGAGGTGTTGAGCCCCAGCTGGTCCAGTTTGTGAATGAGCTGTTGTGGGATGATTGTGTTGAATGCTGAACTGAAGTCTATGAACAGCATTCTGACATAAGAGTTCTTTGTGTCCAGGTGTGTGAGGGCTGAGTGCAGGGCAGTGGAGATGGCATTGTTGGTCAAGCGGTTGGACCAATATGCGAACTGGAAAGGGTTGGGGGGGGGGCAGACATTATGTGTTGCATAGGTAGAGATGATATAATTGTGTTATAATTCAAGATGAATTCATGTGTGGAGCGAATTTCAATGTTTATACATTGCTGGGTTGCTCCAACTATAACAAATCATGACAACTGATTTGTGAAGTAAACGTACTCGCAGTACTACACCACTGTGCCAGCAGACTGCAGCAGCTCAACACTGAGGTTCACTGTTGGTTCTCGGAAACGGAGTCGGAGTGAGACCTCTGTCCTGTCTCCGCCTCTCTGCTCTCTCTGTTAGCCGCTCCGTCTCCGCCGCTAGCTTAGCCTGCTAGCTAGCAGCCCAGGTAAACATGGCCATGTCGCAGGCTCTGTCAGAGGAAGAGTTTCATCGGATGCAGGTAAGAAAAACGCGACGGCTGCTATTTCGGGTCGGTGGGCTGAGGCGCAGGAAGCTGTCAGCTCTGTGAACAAAACCTGTCCGTGCGGTAGACAGGTGTGGCACCGCTGTTAGGGGTGCCCGCTCGCGAATGCTAACCGTTAGCCGTCAGGGTGAGAGCCGGTGTTATTCACAGTGTTATTGACTGATTAAAGTATGAGCTGAGATGTCGATTTGAATGATAGACTGATGATAGCCTGTCACAGTGCGCGAGCTCGGTGTCGATTGCTAGCTAACATAGCTTAGCCTCCTCCTCTGTAAACGGCTCCATGTAGCCTCGCTGATGCTAACACGTATTTTGTTTAAATGTCCGTTAGCTAACATGTTAGCATTCACGGGACACACGACTCGAGGACAGTCACGGGGTCTGACTCAGGTTAACGTTCACACACACTGTTGCTCAGCAACTCAGTGTTGGCTGCCGTTTAATGAATAGTTACATTGTCACTCATAAGTAATAGATAACATGTACACAGTCAGGATGACAACATGAGGAGGCGGCAGACTGACGCCTGTTAGCATGCTAACTGTACTCCGTGGTGCTGTGATGAGGCAGGAGGCGCGGCCGCCAGGTAAGTTGGCGCACCTGGCTGTGATAATGCAGCGCTGCGGGATCAAAGTGTTCCGGTTGAATCCATCAGTTGAGAGGTGCTGAGACTAGTATAATCTATATGAGGCACGCACGCGCCTCATTCCTCCAGGGTTCTTAGTCACACAGACACGTCTCAGGCTCTGAGAACTGGAGAACCAAAGAACTTCGCCTTCACCCTTCAGTCATCGGTTAAAGCCACTCTGATTCACTCTCACTGATTAATAAATGAGGACAGAAGCATTCAGCACTGATCAATATGATCAATTATTATATCAATATCAGGTCAACAAGAACAATAGTGATTTAAATACCTTCAACCACCCCATGACTCATCAGCCAATTAAAGCTAACTTCCAAGTGATTATCCCTCATATGTGCAGTAACCATAGTAACGTCCTGCAGTATTCATGGCTCAGGTGTGATCAGCTCTCTGACTCTGACTCAGGACCTGCTGTCTGACCCTGGTCTGGGACTGGTCTTGTCGGAGGCTGTGGTGACTCCAGCCTCAGCTGAACCTCCTGGTCTCTGAGTTTCAGACCAGGTCCTGAAGAGGTCTCCGGTGGCTCGTCATGTGATTAACAATCCAGATTCTGAACTGTCTGAGTTTTTACAACTAAAATAATCTCCTTCCACACCAGGAGGTCACGTGACCATTCCTACACACAGATAATTATTTTAAATGTCATTAGAGCCAAACGAGCTGTGAAGTGATGCTCATCATCAGGAGGGTCCCCAGACCAAGGAGCAGGGTCACACATGAGGCATAACGATGTTGGGTGATAATGTGGTGTGTGTGTGTGTGTGTGTGTGTGTGTGTGTGTGTGTGTGTGCAGGCTCAGCTGCTGGAGCTGCGGACTCAAAACTATCAGCTGTCGGATGATCTGAGGAAGAACACGGCTGGTAAACCTCTGCTCTTTGTGTCACATGATGTTTGTGTGATGCTGCTGTTTCTGTTTCTCTTTGTCATGGTAATGTTAACAACGTGTACTGTTAACATACACTGGATATATATTTTTATATATATATATCACTGGTATTTATTTATTTCCACCCACTGCTATTGTCTGTTGTATCTATTTTCTATATTTTTTTGTATTTTGTGAATATGTTCCTCCTCTGTGTGCACTGTCCTTTCTGGCTTTTTCCTGCTGTTGTGGCCCTGGTGTGGGATTAATAATCTTTAATAATAATTGATAATCTGGAATCTTTAATCTTTTTTCCACACGTGGTTGTGATTTGGATCAACTTCAGGACCGCAGAGGACTGAAGACTAAAGAACAGCAACGGTCATGATATGAGCATCATACCAGCGTCACATCAACACCGCGTCAGCATCACATCAACGTGATGCTGACACGGTGTCAGCATCACATCGACACCACGTCAGCATCACATCAACGCCGTGTCAGCATCACATCAACACCGCGTTAGCATCACGTCAACACCATGTCAGCATCACATCAACACCACGTCAGCATCACATCAACACAGCATTATGTCAACACCGCATCAGAACTGTCAGCATCATGTCAGCAACATGTCGGCGTCTTGTCAACACCGTCAGCGTCATGTCAACACTGTCAGGGTCCCGTCAGACGGAGCAGGTGAATGGCAGGCGGCAGGCCTGTGTTCACTCGAACGCTGTCACTGGAGTGTGGTGTTTGACGTAATTTCGTCTCTGGGATGGTCTGACTGAGGCGCTGCGTGTTCAATCAGTGTCACGTGATGTTTGATGGTGTGTGTTGTGTCCTAATGACGGCGCATGTGTTTCAGAGCTGAACACCGTCCGTCAGAAGAATGTTGCTTTGGAAAGAGATTTGGTCAAAGCACAGAAGGTAAAAATAGCTAATTAACATATTAATATATATTCATATTAATATAGTATCTGTAAGTTTAATCAGTGCACCCTGAGTTGATGAGTGGGAATAAATATGTTTTGTGTTTGTTTAGATGTTTTATTTCACTTTATTGTTGTTGTTTTAATGTTTACAGAAAATGGCTTTAATTAGTTTCAGATAAATGTAATTACTGTCAGTGCTTTATATTTAAATAGAAAAGTCTGAACTTGTGATAATCATCTTTTATATGAGAGTTGATGTCTATCTGGCCATCAATCAATTAATCAATTTAATTAAGCTTTTATTGATCAGCTGTTTTTCTCCTCAGGCTCTGAATAAGAGCAAGAAAGCTCAGGTGGGTCCTTGTCTTGTTGTCATGGTTACTGCAGGTTCATGTTGATCATCAGCACTCTCTCTCTCTCTCTCTCTCTCTCAGCTTGTTGCCATGTTACTTTAGTTTGAAGTTTTATTTTTGAATATTACCTGTGATCATTTATTGGTTCGGCTGCTGTTGCAGGAGGTGGAGGCGCTGCTGAGTGAGAATGAGATGCTTCAAGTGAAACTCCACAGTCAGGAGGAAGACTTCAGACTGCAGAACAGCACGCTGATGACCGAACTCTCCAAAGTAACTCTGACTTTGTGTCTTTATGACAACAAATAGAATAAAGGGTAACTCACTGACATGAGGTGGAGCAGCAGCTCTGTCAGTGTCACTCAGGGTGCATTTAGGAACAGTCCTGTGAGGTGTGTTAAAACACACCTGTGTTTTAACAGCATTTGCTGTAATAACGAGTTTGACTCAGCGAGCATACACATGAATAAACGTGCAGAACAAGAACAAACGAAGGGAAAGATGCTAAGCTCCTCTCACTGCGCAGAAACCCGCTAACATCTGGCTTCTGTCGTCAGTGTGAACATGTCCAATCAGGATTTAAATCTGCGTCACATGACTCTGCAGCATTCCTAGGTGTGTATCGGCTCCGGCTCCGATCAGCAGTGATGTAAACACACCCAAGTAGATTTTGAGAGAGACAGGAGGGAAGAGAGAGAGGGAGAGAGAGAGAGAGAGAAAGAGAGACAGGGGGAGAGAGAGACAGAGGGAGAGAGGGGAGAGAGAGACACGGGAGGAGAGAGAGAGAGGGGAGAGAGCGACACGGGGGGAGAGAGAGACGGGGGGGGCAGGGGAAGAGAGAGAGGGGAGAGAGAGAGAATACAACACATCACAGACAGATACAGGTGAACATAAAGATGAAACTGACAGAATGGTAGAGCAGCAGAGTCCTAATTATAGCTGCTGTTAGCAGGACAATAATGATAATAATACAATAATGATAATAAATGGCAGCAGAGGACACGGGGCAGGTCGGTGGAGCCACAGATCAGATGTTCAGCTCTGGAGCCACAGGTATCTGTAGAGAGGTACAGAGAGAGAGACCAGAGAGAAACAAGCACAGCACTAGGGGAGAGAGGACACAGAGTTAATGACATGTAGACATGGTTTACAGATGAGAGGATGGGTCTGAGGAGAGAGAGGAGGAGTGTGGAGACCATCATGGAACGTCCCGCAGCAGCCAAGGCCTCTAGCAGCATAACTGAGGGGTGGCATTAAGGAGTAACTGTGACTAACTATGGGTTTAGTTATCATGATAACTAGAACTAGAACTAGAGCTGTGAGCTTTGTCAGACAGGAAGGTTTTCAGCTTTACTTTAAAAGTAGAGAGGGTGTCTGCTCCTGAACCCAAACTGGCAGCTGGTTCCACAGGAGAGGAGCCTGAGAGCTAAAGGCTCGGCCTCCCATTCTACTTTTGGAAACTCTGCGAAGCACAAGCAAACCTGCTCTCTGGGAGCGAAGTGATCTGTTGGGGTAATAAGGAGTTACTGTCTGCTGTAACACTTGGTTACAGTCGATTACGGCGCCTTCATGACATTGAACAAAGAGTCTGCTGACGGAATGAAAGGAGCAGAATCACCTGCATTTATAAATGCTGCAGGAAGGAGCTAATTGTTGTTTAATAGAGTTACTCTGAATAGCAGCAGTAACTGGTACTCTGAATTAGCAGTATGTAGTAATAGGAAAGAATATGCTTGTGTGAAGGTAAAGTCATCAGGAGAATCAGAGGAGGGAGACACTTGTTAACCCTCGCTCTTCTGCCCAGCTGTGTACACAGATTGAGCAGCTGGAGAAAGAGAACCAGGGCCTGAAGGAGGTAGGAGCCGCCTCTGCATCCAGCCCCACCTCCAGCCCCACCTCCAGCTCTGTTGATGGAGAAGTTCTCCGCCTGCAGGCTGAAAACTCCACCCTCCAGAAGAAGATGAAAGGTGTGTTGTTCCAGGCTGTGATGAGGGCAGGTTCATGTCTGTCAGTGCTATTTTGTTTCCTCACTGCACTGAGGCGTCATTTCCTGATGATGTAACAACTGCGTATTATTAAATGTCCTCAAAACAACCAACTGAATCTGCAACACGCCATCATGGATCACTGCGCCCATTTGATCACCTTCCACTCACATGTTCAGATCCTGAACTTAGAAAAGAATCAGTGCAGAGCACAGAGGAAAGCATGTTCAAACACATGTGCTGTATGATGTCATATATACTGTATGATGTCATACATGCTGTATGATGTCATACGTGCTGCTGGGCTGTTACTAATTGACGCTGAAACATGGCTGTGATCCTGTAGCCCTTCAGGAGCGCTTCGACAGAGAGCTCCAGAGACAGACGGTTGCCAAGAGCAACCAGAGCGCTACCACAGAGACCGATGGCTCAGCCAGCACCAATGGAGCCTCTGATGTCACAGGAGGAAGGGAGGAGTCAGCAGCAGAGGGAGCCAATGACATACTGGAGCAGGTGATTGACAGAAAGTGTTGTTACATGTCCACAGCAACAGTTTCAACAACAGGTTCAGGAGGACCACTGCCGCTTTATTCTGCAGGCGACCAATGACGAGGTTTCTTCAGAGGAAGGATCTGGGAGAGCGAGACCTATGATTGATCAGATCGTTAGTCTAAGGTCGTCCATCAGAGGGTCGGGGGGACAGAGTGAAGAGTCTGAACGTTGTCACAGCTCAGTGGATTCAGGGTGAACGTGGACCAAACCAGAGCTGCTGCTGTCTATTTCGACTGGAGTCTGGTTTGAACGCTGAACAGGATGTTTCTCTGAAACATGAAGCTCTGTAGGTTCTTTCGTCACGTTCTCCCTCAGAAAAACAGTCTGAGTCTGTCCGTGGCAGAAACACTGTGAGTGGATGAGCTCCGACTCCACAGACAGTGTCGGCGCTCTCCATCATCACTGTGTCATTTACAGAAACCAAGAGACCGTCAGTCACTTAGACACGAAACTGTAAATCATGGTTCAAACCATCAGAACCTACATTTCATGATTCTGATCCTGTTTTTGCAGACGGAGGCTCCGCTGGAACCAGCAGGCAAACAGCTACATGGTGAGTTCATCCTCCTTTAAAACAAAGATTCGTTTAAAGCTGCTAATTAAACCAGTAATGATGAAATGCTGCAGTTAGTCACCACAGAGAACCTCCATGAGCTCAGTACGACGGACCGTGATCGTCTGTCGGACTGAATTTCTCTGGAAACAAACAAACAACGGGTGAAACAGTTCGGTGTTGCTCCTCACTCTGACCCTCAAATACCGGCTCGGCTCAATCGCTTTTCTTCTTCTTCTTCTTCTCGTTATTATTATTGTTATTATTATTATTATCATTATTATTATTATTTTGTTGTTGTTGTCATTATTGTTATGATTGTTATCATCGTTGTCGTTGTTATCTGCGTTCTGGCTTTTATCCGAGTTGCTGCTGAAGTTGCAGCCTGGCTTTATTGAAGCGTAGAGCAGCTAGCTGGCTCGGGGCAGACACACACTACGAGCTGAGCATGAAGGACATGTTCAGGATCCTCCATCTGTTTTATTTTTCTGGCAGAGCTGCAAAGCCAAAATGAATCCACACTATAAATATGCTCACGTTGTTTCAATATTACTGTGGTCTTAATAGTTTGTACAGTTTATGACATCACACCCTCTGAATTAATTATTTATTAAACATTGTAATTATGATCACATGACAGATGTCTAATTTCAGATAAGAGTTCAGATAAACACGCTGTCAGTGAATGCAACCCGGCGCAGTCCCTGTTTGACTCTGCGGCTGAGCTGCAGATGTAGCCACCGTCAGTCGTCCTGTGCAGTGAGCAGCTGCGGTGGTGTGTGTCTGGCCTAACGACTGCCCCTGCTGTGTGCGGCGCCCCCTTTAGGCCTGTCAGAGACGAGCGTAGAGAAGATTGTAGCTAAGCAGGCAGCGCTAGGCTGGTCGGCTGCTCTCTGTCCAATAACTCACTGCTTTGGACCAGAGCTGGAGATGGCACTGAACACCGAGCAGGAGGAGAAGAGGCTGCTGAGGGAGCAGATCCACAACCTGGAGGTACTGACACACACCTGAGACACACACACGCTCCTGACACACCTGAGAGAGACACAGGCACACCTGAGAGAAACAGCTGAGAGACGCATCTACACCTGCGAGACACACCTGAGAGATACAGGCACACCTGAGGGACGCACCTAACATACTGTGTATGTGTCCAAAAGTTTGTGGACAGGCTGTCAACATACTGTGTGTGAGCTCCAATTGTGAGATGCGTTGTGTCCCCCTCAGTTTACAACATCACCAGTAGCCATACGTTAATTAGACGTCTGATCACACACGAACACTTTGCTCGGTCATATTGATCAGTAGATTTTATTGATTATCGCTGCTGGTTCAGAGAGGAGGCCCTGATCAATGAGGATAATTGGGTTATTTGATTTCTATCTCATTCAGAGACATTACCTGCCCATCCTCCTGTCAGTCAGAGTGAGCAGCACAGCAGATGAAAATCAAAATGGATGGCAGGTGAAGCGATCAGATGTGTGTGAGAGACAGGAAACTGATTAATTCATGACATCATTACCACAATTTCATCATGACATCATCACCACAATTTCCTGCCAAAGGATTAATAAAGTTCTATTCTATTCTATTCTATTCTATTCATCATCATGTTGGACAGGAAACTGCAGCGCTGCGGCCACGGCTTCTTCTGGCCTTTATCGCAGTTTGCGACACAAACATCTGTCTGCATATCATCGAGAGGACTCCATCATCAGTTACTTTATTCCTGTGCTTCAGTCTAGCTTCACTTTCACTGTGATTGCTGGGAGATTTGTTCTGTCCCAGAATGCATTTCACTTTGACCAGCAGAGATGAGTGTCAGGAAGACTCAAAGTACCAAATACTCTGTTACTCTGTTAAAAGTTGTGCATTAGCATGACAAAGAACATAACGTTTAAAGTGAAAGCAGGATCATTGATACAACTGGATTATAATTATTGATGGATTGATGAATTTAATGTTGCAGCTGGTGAAGGAGAGTAATGCTTTATACAGTTTACAGGCTGCGTAACTTGTCTGTTTCCCTCCAGGTTTGGTCTCAATCAGTCAGGTCACCTCATCAGTCATTTGCTGTTATATTTTTAATTATAAAATGAAATCTGTAATGTTACCACATGAATAAAGTGGATGCTTCAGAATTGTGCTGCAAATACGCAAAGTACAATTCAACAGTGAAGTAAAAGTACCTCAAAATTGCAGTACTTGAGTAAATGTACTTGGTTATCAGAAGTGCTGAAAGTAACTGTTTGCCAAATTGAGTTTTCATTGTTGCCGTCTGGATTTCATAGGGTAATAGGTTGATGTAAGGATCAGCTGTACACACGACATTTAGTGACAAAGAAAAACTGAAGCTTCCTGTTTTTATCTCATTAGTCAGCTACAGGATCTCACCACAAATATAAATAAATATGCAAAATGATTAAACCTGCTTCCTGTCTGCCTGCAGGCGTCCAAACAGGCTGAAATCACCAAGCTGCAGGACGAGATAACTAAGGTAATGTTATCAGACACATCATTGATTAATTATTGATAAACCAGCACAGCAGTATAGCTCATAAGCCCCACCCCCTGGTGTCTGGCTGCAGTACAGCCCCTAACTCCTAGGGAAATGGTAAATACAGGCGTGAGATGCAACATCTGCCTCTCTGTCTGACATCACCAGGCGTTGTATCCTGGATATATTGACTTCCTGTTGTACAGTGGGAGGAAGTGGAAATGTAGCGGCCATCTTTGTTGACACGTTTGCAGTGTGTGGTTAAACATGTGGATGACATGTTATTGAATTTAAGGAATAACTTTTAATTTTGAGTTCCTGACTGTCTGTCTCTATGCCTCTCTGTTTCCCTGTCTGTCTCTCTCTCTCTGCCCCTGTTGCCTGTGTCTCTCTCTCTCTGTCTGCCTGTCTCTCCCTCATCCAGTTATCTGACAAGTTAAAGAAGAAACAGGACAGGTGAGACACCCTGTAGTTGAAGCCATGCGTGTGTGTGAGTGTGAGACTCCTTGTGGTTGTGTGTTAAGTTGTGGCCGTCACACTGACGATGTGTCTCTGTTGCAGTTTTCAACGTCTGCAGGGAGAAAAGGAGGTTCTGTACAACGACAGCAGGTCAGAGCTGCAGTTACACCATATGCCTCAGCTAATGCTGCTAACGCTGCTGCTACTAATGCTGCTGCTAATGCTGCTACCAGTGCTGCTAATGCTGGTAATGCTGCTACCAGTGCTGCTAATGCTGCTGCTAGTGCTGCTAGTGCTGCTAATGCTGCTGCTACCAATGCTGCTAATGCTGCTGATAGTGCTGCTAGTGCTGCTAATACTGCTGCGAATGCTGCTACCAATGCTGCTAATGATGCTGCTAGTGCTGCTAATACTGCTGCTAATACTGCTGCTAATGCTGCTAATACTGCTGCTAATACCACAGCTAATATTGCTAATACTGCTAATGCTGATGTCACTGTTCCTGCCGTATTAAGACGTCTTGTACTTGTTTTACTGCAGTTTGTACATTTTCCACTTATTCATGTAGCAGCTGCTGATACCGACAGTCGGTTCCTCCCTGCAGCACCACAAATACCACAAGTACCATGAATTCTGACAAGTTCTGCAGCTGACGTTGACTTGCTGTCTCTCTGCCTGTCTGTCTACCTGTCTTTATGTGTGTCTGTCTGCAGGACAAAGATTGATGAGATCAATCAGAGGAAGGAGGAGGAGATGAAGTCGTTGAACAGTCGTATCCAGAAGCTGCAGTCAGACCTGATGTCAGCCAATCAGGTCAGAGTACTTCAGAGTCCCACATCATGGATGAATCTGTTGATTTGAGTGCAACGAAGTATTTGCATCACAATATACTTGAAGTACTCAAAGTAAAAGTAGTCATGGTGCCGAATTGCTAATCTCAACCTATCATCTGTGTAACTGGGTAATATATATTGAGGTGTTGGTCACATCAGTGTTGCTGCTGAACTCATCTAATCGATGAATAAGCTGCTGAGTGGATTAATCTGCAAAAGCACTTCAGATCTATTATTGATTATTATTGATCTGGTACCAATTATCTGAATCGACCAATATATACCTTTTTTTTTTTAAAACTTTTCATCAACAACAATACAGCATGTATTCTTACTTGTTTTTCCTTTTTTCCAGCTGCATATAACATTTGTACATATTATCTGGAGTGGTTTTCCAACAGTCTTGCTGGAGTTCCCAGAGGTGCTGAGCACTTGTTGGCTGTTTTGCCTTCACTCTGTGGTCCAACTCATCCCAAACCATCTCAGTTGGGTTTAGGTCAGGTGATTGTGGAGGCCAGGTCATCTGACGCAGCACTCCATCACTTTCCTTCTTGGTCAAATAGCCATTACATAGCCTGGAGGTGTGTTTGGGGTCATTGTCCTGTTGATGGTCCAACTAAGCACAAACCAGGTGGGATGGACATCCCTGCAGCATGCTGCGGTAGCCATGCTGGTTAAATGTGCCTTGAATTTTGAATAAATCACCAACACCAGCAAAGCACCCCCACACCATCACACCTCCTCCTCCATGCTTCAGGGAGGGAAACGCACATGTAGAAACCACCCGCTCACCTTTTCTGCGTGGCAGGTTCAATTCAATTCAATTCAATTCAATTCAATTTTATTTATATAGCGCCAATTCACAACAAAAGGTCATCTCAGGGCACTTTACAAACAGAGCAG
This sequence comes from Datnioides undecimradiatus, assembly GCA_008933995.1. NCBI lineage: Eukaryota > Metazoa > Chordata > Actinopteri > Lobotiformes > Datnioididae > Datnioides > Datnioides undecimradiatus. Next base: position 119,354 of record WARS01000123.1, on the reverse strand, counting down.
GTCTAGACCACGCTCATTACTGTTAGTTACACCCAACAGTTCCACCATGAGCAAGCACTTGGCAACAGTGGCAAGGAAAAACTTCCTTTTAACAGGCAGAAACCTTGGACAGATCCTGGCTCTAGGTGGACGGCCATCTGTCTTGACCGGTTGGGGGAGGGAGGGAGAGAGGGAGAGAGAGAGAGAGAGAGAGAGAGAGTGTACAATATAGAATAATGACAGCAAATGACAGCAATAGGCAGCAGAGGACACGGGGCAGGTCGGTGGAGCCACAGGTCAGGTGTTCAGCTCTGGAGCCACAGGTATCTGTAGAGAGGTACAGAGAGAGAGACCAGAGAGAAACAAGCACAGCACTAGGGGAGAGAGGACACAGAGTTAATGGAGTTTAAGGAGAGAGAGGGAAGAGGAGGAGTGTGGAAACGATCATGGGATGTCCCCCAGCAGCCTCGGCCTATAGCAGCATAACTAAGGGATGGCATGGATGGTGTAGTTCAGAGGTAACTAGAGCTAACTGTAAGCTTTGTCGAACAAGAAGGTTTTAAGTTTTACTTTAAAAGTAGAGAGGGTGTCTGCCTCTCGGACCCAGACTGGCAGCTGGTTCCACAAGAGAGGAGCCTGATAGCTAAAGGCTCGGCCTCCCATTCTACTTTTGGAGATTCTAGGAACCACAAGCAAACCTGCACTCTGGGAGCGAAGTGATCTGTTGGGTTGATAGGGACTTAGCATCTCATTGAGGTGCAATGGAGCTTGGCCATTAAGGGCCTTGTAGGTAAGAAGAAGGACTTTAAAATCTATTCTGGACTTTACAGGGAGCCAATGAAGAGAAGCTAAAACTGGAGAAATATGATCTCTCTTGCTAATTCCCACCAGAACCCTCGCAGCAGCGTTTTGGATGAGCTGGAGGCCTCGCAGTGAGCTAGTCGGACAACCTGACAACAAGGAATTACAATAGTCCAGCCTTGAGGTAACAAATGCGTGGACTAGCTTTTCGGCATCATTTTTGGACAGGATACTCCTAATCTTAGCTATGTTGCACAAGTGAAAAAAGGCAGTCCTAGTAACCTGCCTAATATGGGGCTGATAGGACATATCCTGGTCAAATATGACTCCCAGGTTCCTCACGGTAGAACTGGAGGCCAGGGTAACACCATCCAAAGCGACTGCGAGGTCAGATAACCTGTCTCTGAGGTGTTTAGGCCCAAACAAAATCACCTCAGTTTTGTCTGTATTTAGAAGCAGAAAATTATAAGTCATCCATGCCTTAATGTCTGTCAGACATGTCTGAAGTCTGACTAATTGATCTGTTTCTTCTGGTTTCATAGATAAATATAGCTGTGTATCGTCCACGTAGCAGTGGAAATTTATGTTGTGCTTCCTAATAATATTGCCTAGGGGGAGCATGTATAGGGAGAACAACAATGGTCCAAGCACAGAACCCTGTGGAACTCCATGATTAACCATTGTGTGCACGGACGAGTCGTTGTTAACATGGACAAACTGGAATCTGTCAGATAGATAAGATTTAAACCAGCTTAGTGCTGTTCCTTTAATGCCAATGACATGTTCTAGTCTCTGTAGTAGGATACTGTGATCGATGGTGTCAAATGCAGCACTGAGGTCCAGCAGGACAAGTAAAGAGACGAGGCCATTGTCAGAAGCTATTAGGAGGTCGTTGCTAACCTTAACCAATGCTGTTTCTGTGCTGTGATTTATTCTAAATCCTGACTGAAATGCTTCAAATAAACTGCTCCTCTGTAGGTGATCACGTAACTGATCAGCCACGGCCTTTTCAAGGATTTTAGAAATAAAGGGGAGGTTGGATATTGGTCTGTAGTGCGCTAAAACACCAGGGTCGAGAGAAGGCTTTTTGAGTAGAGGTTTGATGACAGCAACCTTAAAAGCCTGTGGAACATAACCTGTTAGTAATGACAGATTGATCTGGTCTAATATAAAAGTGCCAATCAGGGGCAAAACATCTTTGATAAGACAAGTTGGGATGGGGTCCAAAAGACAGGTTGAGGGTTTGGATCTAATGATTGTTGAGGACAGTTCAGTGAGATCTATAGGAGAGAAGTGGTCCAGAGATAAATTAGGGCCTGCAGACATTTCAGGGGCTGCTGCAGATGACACACATAGATCTCTAACAGTTGAAGAGAGTGCGTAATGAATTCTTTCTCTAATATCTATGATTTTACTAGTAAAGAAATTCATAAATTCATTGCTGCTGAGAGCTGAGGGAATAGTTGGCTCAACAGAGCTGTGACTCTTTGTCAGCCTGGCTACAGTGCTGAACAGAAACCTGGGGTTATTCTTATTTTCCTCTATTAATTTGGAATAATAGGCAGTTCTTGCCTTACGCAGGGCTGATTTGTATGTTATAATACTATCTTTCCAGGAAAGGTGAAATTCTTCTATATTAGTGGATCGCCACTTCCTCTAACTTTCGTGAGGACTGTCTTAAAGTGCGTAGCTGTGTGTCAAACCAGGGAGCTAGCTTCCTCTGCTTGATGGCTTTCTTATTCTGTTTCAAAGGGGCCACATTGTTCAGTGCTGTGTGCAGTATGGAACCAAAAACCTCAAATTTGGACTCATCAGGCCAAAGTACAGATTTTCACTGGTCTGATGTCCGTTCTTTGTGTCTCCACAGAGCACCAATGTATGCAAAGAGAAAATAAAAGTAAAGATCAAGCAAAATGCCTCGGGGCACCAGACCTCTCTGCATGAATACGTCTGTGGCAGGACTCCACCATTTTCTAACAACAGATCTCTAAAGTCTTAGGGAATATGTAGTTTGTAGTAGTGCCACTCAAGCTCAGCCTTTGAAGGAAAGTACAAAATGGAGTAGAGGTGTACATTAATGATTATTAGCAAGGGTTAATGATCGTTAAAGCCTCTGCTGCAGTCTGAGGTGGTAAAGGATGCAGTGCTGCCTTCAAATCCATCTGATGTGTTTGTGTTCTGCTTTTAGGTGACAGCAGAGCTGCGAGAGCAGCTGCAGAGCAAAGAGAAGGAGCACGAACTGGCTGTGTACACTCTGAAAGACCAGGTAACACACCACCTGTTAGTCCTTGCTGAGCGCAGGAAAACCCTGTGATTCCACACATGTTCAGGTTTCACAGGTTACATTCTGCTGCTTGGAGCAACAGAACATGATACCATCAGAGGAAACTTCCCCCACGCGCAGAAACACATGTTCGTACATGACCAGTAACACACATGGATGCAGTTCAGGCTCAGAACCGTCCACCTGCTCATCGATCGTTTATTGGCCACATACTGATTAATTGTTTGGACATGGCAACATGTTCCCACGTGTTCTTCTCTCTGTTCCCACGTGTTCTTCTCTCTGTTCCCTTGTCTTCTCCTTTCTGTTCCCACCTGTTCTCTGTTCCCATGCCTGTGGATATTCTCATTCATCCAGGTCATAGTTATCTCAAGGAAATTGAATCGAACGTAACTGGACTTAGTTATATGTCTTTGAAGACTTTTCACCTCTCATCCAAGAGGCTTAATCAGTTCATGCTCATTGGACTAGGCTGGACTAGGCTGGACTAGACCAGCCTAGTCTAGTCCAGCCTAGTCCGAGATAACTCTGTTCCCATGTGTTCCTCTCTGTTTCCACGTTCCCATGTGTTCCCCTCTGTTGCCACGTGTTCTCCTCTGTTCCCACATGTTCCCCTCTCTGTTCTCCTCTGTTCCCACATGTTCCCACATGTTCCCCTGTGTTCCCCGTTGTTGCCACGTGTTCCCCTCTGTTCCCCTCTGCCCATTGCAGTGGTTCTGTTCTCTGAGGTTCTGGCCTGTTGTATTCTTCTCTGATCCTGCTTCTCTTTCTCTCTTTCTTTCACCTTTGTGTTTTTCTCTTCTCTTTCTTTCTGCTGGTTTTGCTCGGTTCCATCTGCCCCGTTCTATTTGCTGCCCCCTGCCTGTGGTGCGATGGTACTGCAGGTAGCCAATCAGAGTGCAGTCAGTCAGGAGCAGGTGGACAGCATTCTGCAGGAGAATGATGCTCTGAGGACTAACCTAGCTGCTCTAGAACAGGTAATGCACCTGGAGAACATTACATAGAACCACTACACTTTGTCATCTGAGGACTAACCTACCTGCTCTAGAACAGGTAAAGCACCTAGAAAACCTTAAGTAGAACCTAACCTCCTAACCTAGGAGCTGGTAATTTTCCAGAGAACAGTACTTAGAACCTCAAGGTTCAAAGTTATGTTCTGTTTTTTAAAAACATATGCCTGTATTACTCATAGAGTTGGTGTTATTAACCTGGAGAATCAGTAATGGTTCTAGTTCTCCTGTAGTCTCTGCCCTCAGTGTTTAGCTCTGATCCTAAGCAGTATTATCTAGAGCACTTTAACTCAGCATGGACCTGTAACACATTTTACAGGAGGAGTGTGCTCTGAGGACCAATCTGTGCGCTCTCGAACAGGTAATTATATCTCAGAGCCTACAGAGAACTTTCCTCTAGAACCTAAACCTTAGATCCAAGTTTTGACACTAATGTAGGCCCCCCTGTGTAGAACGCAACAGAACCTTAGCATAACCTACATCTGAATTCAGGACTGAGGTGTCACGGTTCTCCAGGTTCAGTTTTGATTTGTGAAGAAACATGGTGCGCCGCCCCTCACACCTCAAGTCCAGACTCACTGTTATTATCAACATGTTCCAATGCGGCTTTAATCTGTCACTGTGTTTCCGTGAAACGTCTTCATGATGATAGGCAGCTTCCTGAATCGCACCTGCTGGTTGGAGCCTTTCATTATTTAACAAGCACTAATGTCTGAGTACAACAAGTGTGCAACAGAGTTAAACCGCAGTTAACAGACATTATGACACAACATTAGCATGGCGCCAAATTAGCCTTAGGCTAAGATAGCACAAGGCTAAGTTAGCCTGTGGCGATCGTTTCACACCTCTGATCCTAAATACAGCTATGATCTCGCATGCAGATCCAGACTGTGAAGACGCAGGAGATGAATCTGTTGCGTGAGCAGCAGGAGGCGCTGACGGCCGAACTGCAGCAGAGACGAGCTGAACATGAGAGTCTGTTGGCCCAGAGAGACGACTTGGACTCCCAGCTGCAGGTAAGGCCTGACGCCTCTGACATTGTAGCACGGTCCTACGCCTCTGACATTGTAGCACTTACTCCAGCTTTGCTTTACGCAGCCAGCTCCTGCCCACGTGCTGCTGACTGTGATAAACTGAAGGAACTGTTCATTTACGGGTTCAGTTGAATAAACTTGAAACACCGTCTCAGATCAGATTTGTCTGACCTTTTACAACCAGGCTGCAAACATGTGACAGTATAAAAGTATATGAATGCACACTGTGACCGTAGTTACATTTTGCAGGTTTTGGTGACAGCATCAAAGCTGTAGAACTTGAGGAGTGGCTTGCAGACATGCTGCAGTGTGCATGTTTATGTTCATATGTTAATGTTTGTTAGTGATAATGTGTAACAGGACGTGTTGCAGTCGATCTTTAATCATCAGGTCTCGATTCCCGAGCGCCAAAGTCAACGCATCACTGTCGTCCAGGTGAAGGACAAGTCGATGAGGTCTGTAACTGAAATCTGTCTTTACGCGTTGCCCTGGTGATACGTCACAATGTGATGTCATCTATGGTGTCTCACCTGGACACCAGCAGGTGATCAGGTAGCTCAACATGACTTCAGTGTAGAGGTCGTGAGTTCAGCAGCAGCTGATGGAGCCTCTCAGTCAGTCTGGATGTGGTGTGGATCAGCTGATTCTGCAGAGTTAATGAGCTGATGATTTCAATCAGGCGTGTCTGAAGAGGGGAACATGCAGGGCAGCGGGTCCCCGACACCAGGACCAGGACCCACAAACATTGGTGTTGGTTAAAGACACTCTCCGCATTTTGTTTTCAGAACTGAATTGTTGGCTTTAGTTTTTAAGTATTGAAACCTGCTGGAGTCACAGTGTGAGGTCTCTTACCTGTCAGGTGAGAAACAGAACCCATGGCTGTGCAGAGTTCATTAGAGACAGAAGTCCTGAAGGTTTAGTGAGACCATGGGTCCACAAAGTTCTGCTGATGGATGTCTTTCTCATCGGTCCTCTTCCTCAGAACACCCTGGCTCATTGGTGCACAGTAGCATTTTACTGCTCTCCATCATATATCATCATATGTCATGTGACACACTGTGATTTGTAGTTATGCTGCAGCACCTCCTCTGTGCAGACAGGAAGTGACTCACACAAGTGGCGTGAGTGAGTAAAGGGTCTGAAACTGTGTCGATCAGTTGGCGTCAGATCGTTTTGTCTGGAGGAGTCTTTCTCGTATTGATGCCTCTTCTTTAAAACGACTTGGTTAATTCGACTTAATTGAGGAACTGTTAGAGCAAACAGGTGAACGTTACATCCTCTGCTCTGAAACAGGAGGAATTTCAGAACAAGAGTCCCACAATAACTGTTCACTGTTGACATCACTACAGCTGTGTGGATGCGTTCACTGACTGTGGGAACTCTGAGCAGCTTTATAAAAAGATCTCATTCTGTCTGAAGTTTAAAAGTCTCACTGTGGGTTCAGTGAAGCCTTTGGTTCTGTGGTTCTGTTCTACTGAGACCATCTGGTTTCTGGTCCATCAGGACTTCAGGACGTCTCGTACCGTTGTGTCTTTCTAACTTCAGTGAGAGAAAAGATGTGAGGAAACATTTTAAGGACTGACATGTTTGTATCTCGTCTCCTCAGTCGACTCCTTGTTTCCTCAGGAGTCCAGTTTTGCAAACAAGAAGTTGTTGGAGCAGCTCACAGAAGAAGGACAAGAGAAGGAGAAGCTGCTGAGAGAGCTGGACGAGGCCAAGAAGGTACACACACACACACACACACAG
>WARS01000123.1:0-110000 GCA_008933995.1 Datnioides undecimradiatus | reverse complement strand
CACACACAGTACACACACAGCACAATTCAATTCAATTCAATTCAGTTTTATTTATATAGCGCCAATTCACAACAAAAAGTCATCTCAGGGCACTTTACAAACAGAGCAGGTCTAGACCACACTCATTACTGTTAGTGACACCCAACAGTTCCACCATGAGCAAGCACTTGGCAACAGTGGCAAGGAAAAACTTCTTTTAACAGGCAGAAACCTTGGACAGATCCTGGCTCTAGGTGGGACAGACATCTGCACTGACCGGTTGGGGGAGTACAATGAGATAATGACAGCAAATGGCAGCAGAGGACACGGGGCAGGTCGGTGGAGCCACAGATCAGATGTTCAGCTCTGGAGCCACAGGTATCTATAGAGAGGTACAGAGAGAGAGACCAGAGAGAAACAAGCACAGCACTAGGGGAGAGAGGACACAGAGTTAATGGTTGTCTGTGATGGTTAAAATGAGTTTGAGAGGAGGGGAGGAGGAGGGAGGATTGTGGAGATGATCAATGGATGTCCCCCAGCAGCCTGGAAACACTATGTAACATAACTAGGGATGGCATGGATGGTGTAGTTCAGATGGTAACTAGGAGCTAGCTGTGAAGCACGTAGAGACAAGAAGGTTTAAGTTTACTTTAAAAGTAGAGAGGGTGTCTCTCGGACCCAGACGGCAGCTGGTTCACAAGAGGGAGGAGCCTGATAGCTAAAGGCTGGCCTCCCATTCTACTTTTGGAATTCTGGGGATCTAAAACAGAGCCTGCACTCTGGGGCGAAGTGATCTGTTGGAGTTGATAGGGACTTAGCATCTCATTGAGGTGTTACCAATGGAGCTTGCTTCCATTAAGGGCCTTGTAGGTAAGAAGAGGACTTTAAAATCTATTCTGGACTTTACAGGGGGCCAATGAAGAGAAGCACAGGAGCCTATGGAGACTCCATGATTAACCATTGTGTGCCGCAGACGAGTCATTGTGCGTGGACAAACTGGGAATCTCTGTCCGGATAGATAAGATTTAAACCAGCTTAGTGCTGTTCCTTTAATGCCAATGAGCATGTTCTAGTCTCTGTAGTAGGATACCGTGATCGATGGTGTCAAATGCAGCACTGAAGATTTAACGGGACAAGTAAAGAGCAGGCCATTGTCAGAAGCTATTAGGAGGTCGTTGCTAACCTTAACCAATGCTGTTTCTGTGCTGTGATTTATTCTAAATCTTGACTGAAATGCTTCAAATAAACTGCTCCTCTGCAGGTGATCACATAACTGATCAGCCACTGCCTTTTCAAGGATTTTAGAAATAAAGGGAGAGGTTGGATATTGGTCTGTAGTGCGCTAAAACACCAGAATTAGAAGAAGGCTTTTTGAGTAGAGGTTTGATGCCAGCAACTTTAAAAGCCTGTGGAACATAACCTGTTAGTAATGACAGATTGATCTAGTCTAATATAAAAGTGCCAATCAGAGGGGAAAACATCTTTTAGAAGACGAGTTGGGATGAGGTCCAAAAGACGGTTGAGGTTTGGATCTAATGATTGTTGAGGACAACACACACACACAGCACACACACACACAGCACACACACACACACACACACACACACACACACACACACACACACAGCACACACACACACACACACACACACATGCAGCACACACACACACACACACACACACAGCACACACACACACACACACACACACACACAGCAGCACACACACACACACACACACAACACACACACACACACACACACACACAGCACACACACACACACACACACACACACACAGTACACAGTACACATTTTACACACACACACACACACAGCACACACACACAGCACACACACACACAGCACACACACACAGCACACACCTGCACACACAGGCGCACACACACATACACACACACACACACACACACACACACACACACACACACACACACACACACACACAACACATGCACGCACACACACACTTTAACACACACACACCCTTTTAACACTGCATACACACACAACCCACGCACACACACACGCACACAACACACACACACGCACACAACACACGCACACACAACACACGCACACACGCACACAGTACGTACACACACACACGCACACAGTACGTACACACAGTACACACACACAGTACGTACACACAGTACAGTACAGTTTTATTAAGATCCTTAAATGCAGCAGTACTCACTGACATTTTAACATGGCGCTTTTAGCAGACATTGGTTTTAAAACTGCTTTTAGGTTTTCCTGGAGTAGTTTTAGAATAACAAAGATGGATTTTAGTTCCCTGCAGCAGTGGTGGGATGCAGGGAAAAGCCAGGTCAAGAGTCTGTGCCTACAGTACACTCACAATGTTTTCAGAGACTTGGCCAGGTCTGTCAGAGACCTGGAGAGAGAGCTGGTGGAGCTGCAGGCTTTAGCAGACTCCACAGGAGAAAAGGGACACGTTGAGGACCTCAATAGGAAAAAGTCTGCGTTAGCTGACCTGCTGGGTGTGTCCACTGGGGCGCTGTGGTACACAGTAGGTTTCAGCACATCACCTTAATGGATGCTCCCTCTCACTTTTTCTTTGGCCTGGAGAGGAGGAACAGGCAGAGGAGGATTATTCCTAGACACACAGGGAGTGACCCTGTGCTCTGTGGACGGGCAGCTGATCTAGGAATCTGCAAGAATCCGCTACTGGTTTCTATAAAGCCCTGTACCAGTCAGAGCGCAGAGAAGAGCCAGATGTACTGAGCCCTTTCCACACTGGTCTACCACACCTCTCAGCAGACGTCAACACTCAGCTGGACTCTGTGATAACTCATGACGAACTGTTAACTGCGCTGCAGTCACTGCAGAATGGCAAGGCTCCGGGTCTGGAAGGTTTGGCATCAGACTTTTACAAAGCCTTCTGGACAGAGATCGGTGAGGACCTGCTAGAGGTTCTGACTGACTGTTTGGACATCAGGACCTGGTGACCAGTGTCCCTCCTCTGCACCGACTACAAGCTCCTCTCCAAGGTTCTAGCAAACAGGCTGAGAACAGTGATTGAGCAGGTGGTTCACGTGGACCTGGCAGGTGGGTTACAGACAGCATACATCTTATTCGGGATGTTTTGGACTTCTCTGGCTCATTGGCTGTAGATCTCGGTCTTATTTCCATAGACCAAGAAAAAGCATTTGATTGGGTTGAACACTCGTACCTGTGGCAGACACTGGCAGCGTTTGGGTTCAGCTCTGGTCTCATTGCTAAGATTCAGGCCCTGTATGGAAACATTGAGAGTGTACTTAAGATCAACGGTGGTTTGAGTGCTGCTTTTAAAGTGGAGAGGGGAGTCAGACAGGGCTGCCCCCTCTCAGGGATTCTGTACTCTCTGGCCATAGAGCCCCTCCTCCACAAATTTCGACAGGGTCTCACTGGTTTTAAACTTCCAAACTGTGATTCTGCTTTTAAACTGTCTGCATATGCTGATGATGTTGTTGTCATGGTCACTAAACAGAGTGATGTGGACTTTCTGGAAGAAAGTGTGCAACGTTTTGGTGTGTGCTCCTCAGCCAGCGTGAACTGGGGTAAGAGCGAGGCTCTGATGGTGGGGAGTGGTATGCAGGGACTGGTTTTACCTGGTGGACTCACCTGGAGAAAAGGGGTATCTTGGTGTCTTTTTAGGAAAGCTGACAAATATTGATCAAAACTGGGAGAATGTTTTAGAAAAGGTGGAAGGCAGACTGAAGAAGTGGATTTGACCTAAAATGTCTTTTAGAGGTTGGGTTTTAATCGTCAACAATCTGGTTGCATCTATGCTATGGCATTGTCTGGCATGTGTGGACCCTCCAGTGAACCTCCTGGCCAAGATCCAATCGGTGGTTGTGGACTTTTTCTGGGAACACCTTCACTGGGTCCCACAGAGCATCCTGTTCCTGCCCAGAGAAGAAGGAGGCCAGGGGCTCATTCACCTGGCCAGTAGGGGCGCTGCTTTCTGGCTCCAGTTCATTCAGAGACTCCTGAGAGGCCCAGTGGACCTGATTTGGAGGCCTGTTGCTCAGACTGTCCTGGCACAGTGTGGGGGTCTGGGACAGCAGGAGTCCATGTTTCTCATGGACCTGAGGAGCCACAGACTGGAAGACCTCCTGCAGTTTTATCAGTGTCTTTAAAATATGGGGACTTCTCAGAAAAGACTGTCCACGTGATTTTAACTCACCATCCTGGATTTGGAAGGAGCCTGTTGTGTACGGGACTCGTTTCAATGTGAGCAGTGTTTTATCATACTGGGTCATGTGGTGGATCTCTGCAGACCTGAACTGGACAATTCTGCAGCTTTGTCCTCTGGCATTTCTTCAGACAGGACCATCAGGAACCTGCTGATGGGCTGAAGAAACCAGCTAACAGAGGAGGAACGTTGTGCCATCATCTCCCATCATGCAGATTCTGCGGATCCTGGGGGTGAGCCGTTTCCTTTAGATGTCCTGTCTCTGGAGTGTGAGAACTGTTCAGGTGTGTTTTTAGTATCAGAACCCATAACCCTGCACAGCTCATCAGGCAAACAGATATGCAGACTCCCGGTTAAGACCTTAAATAAAGACAAACTGCATGGTCGTGTAGACACCTCATGGAGAGAGCATCTGGGGTTGGTTTCTGACCTGCTTGGAGTGCACTGTACAAACCACTGTTGACAAAAAAGGTTGGAGACTTGCAGTGGAGGGTTTTACATGGTGCAGTGGCCGTCCACGCTTTTATTTCTGTTTTAAATCCCAGTGTGAATGAGAAATATCCGTTCTGTTCCCAAAGAGAAACTGTGTTCCACTGTTTCCTGGACTGCAGCAGGCTTCAGTCGCTCTTTGTGTTTGTAGAGACGCTGTTTGGTTTGTTTGGGGAGATCTCTCTGCAGACCTTCATCCTGGGATTAGGGTACAGCTAGAAGAGAAGGCTCAAATGTGAACTGTTGAATTTGATTCTGGGCAAGGCTAAACTGGCTGCCTACATCAGCAGGAAACAGTCCAGAGCAGTGTCTGGACTGTGAAGCCAAACCCGCTCTGATCTGAATGATCAGAACTCGTTTAAACATTGATTTCAGATATTATCAGATGATGGAGGACCTGGAGACCTTCGAGGTGATATGGTGCTACAACAGCATCCTGTGCCCTTTCACAGACAAAGAACTTGTCTTTGCTTCAATTCTCACGAGGAGAAAAGCAACTTTGTTTAGACGAGATGTTGATCTGTTAGTGAGTAGAAATGTTTAAATAGAGTTTTTGAAAAATCAAATCTCCCTCTCTCTGTGTCTCTCTGCCTGTGTCTCTCTCTCTGTCTCTCTCTCTCTCTGTCTCTCTCTCTCTCTCTCTCTGTGTGTGAGCAGACAGCAGAGAAGAGGAAGGCCATGTTGGATGACATGGCCATCCAGCTGAACCAGGAGAAGTCTGACCACAAGGAGGCGCTGTCAGACCTGAGGCTGCAGCATGAGAAGGAGGTGAGGCGGTGCTCACTCAGCTGTTTCCCTCCTCCTCTGTTCTGTCTCTGTAAAATACAACATGTATTTTTTTTTCGGACCCCCCCCCCCCCCCCAACACACACACACACAGGTTCTCGGTGTGAGGGCTCGATATGAGAAGGAGCTCAGAGGACTCCATGAAGACAAGAATCGGTCTGAGGAGGAGATCCGACAGCAGCTTAGGGATGAAAAGGTAAACAGGAGGGAGGAGCACGAGGGAGAGGAGGTGAAAGCTCTGGGGTGTAAGGGGGAAGAGCCAGAGACATATTCTCACTCTGTTCATACGTGATTAACAAACATCCGTGTGTGTGTGTTGAGGCTCGGACCAAAGAACTGGAGGGTCTCCAGCAGCGGGTGGAGGAACTGCAAGCTCAGGTCCTTTCAATGGAGGGAACCAAGGGCTGGTTCGAGAGGAGACTGAAGGAGGCAGAGGTCAGTGTGACACCAGGTGGTTAGTCAGCCAGGTTAGTTAACTGCTGCACCTGGTTCGTTAGCACCAGGTTAGTTCCCTGCTGCACCTGGTTAGTTCACTGCTGCACCTGGTTAGTTAGCAGCAGGTTAGTTAGCTGTGCACCTGGTTAGTTAGCAGCAGGTTAGTTAGCAGCTGGATGAACTTTCATCATGGAACCACTTATTTGATCTCTGCAGGAGAACATGGAGAAGAAATCTCTGGAACATCAAGACGAGATTGGACATCTGCAGAGAGAACACACACTACAGCTGGAGGTACGCACACACACACACTACAGTTTGAGGTACACACACACTTAATACAGCTGGAGGTATGCACACAAACACACTACAGTTTGAGGTACACACACAAACACACACTATAGCTGGAGGTACACACACGCCGACACATACATTCATATTATGTGAATATGTTAACTGAAATGTTATAGTGTGTGTGTGTGTGTGTTGCATCCTGTCCAGCTCCAATTTAAGAGTGTTTCTAATAAAAGCAGAGTTGGTACCATGGCAACACAGGTTAAATCATGTTAACGGCACATCAAAGGTGACCGACTCAGTTTACTCTAAATACTCTGATTACATCTGACTGCAGACATTACTTTACTCTAAGTGCTCTGATTACATCTGACTGCAGACACTACTTTACTCTAAATACTCTGATGACATCTGACTGTAGACACTACTGTTACTCTAAATACTCTGATTACCCTTGACTGCAGACACTACTTTACTCTAAATACTCTGATTACATCTGACTGTAGACACTACTGTTACTGTAAATACTCTGATTACATCTGACTGCAGACACTACTGTTACTCTTAATACTCTGATTACATCTGACTCATTATAGCTACATACTTTTACTGAAGGAACAGTACTACTGTACGAGTAACTTTTACTGCAGTGATGGATCAGAGTACCTCCTCCTTAATACCCTGAGGTCATATGACGCAGTGTTAAGGTTGGCAAGATGAAATGTTATTAACTGATGACCTGATCGTGGACGTGGTTGTTGCTTTGGAGGCGTTTACAGGTGTGTGGGCTGCAGCATCTGTCTGACAGACACCCTTTTCAGCCAATCAGATTAGCAGGCTGACTTTGTTTCCTCTGAGGAAGCTGTTCGTCCCTGAAGGACTGCAGAGATTACTCTGTGCGTGTGTTATCTGCTGGATAACAGCCTGCCTTTAAGTGGAGAACCAGGAAACTTAATGGGAAAAGTAAATTAATGATGGAAGAAGTCTAATTAGCGTGCAGGTTGGCTGCTCTGCAGGTGCAGGGTGTCGTTTCCTGTCTGAGCTGTGACTGTTGGATCGGCGCTCAGGCGCTTCCTTCTCTTCCTCCTCTCCTCTCAGTCTCAGTTGCTTTATGCTTTGATTCTGAAAATGGGTCACGACGTCAAAACAACGAGACGTTTATGTTTTGATTGGTTAGCTCTAATGACGATACCAAAGACCTGCAGAAACACAAATTACATTTAAGATGAGACAGTTACAGATACACAGTAAAGTGTATCTGCACAGTAAAGTGTATCTGCGACGAACTCGGAGCGGCATCACATGACACAGCTGTAGTAAACTGACTGACCTCAGGTGTTCAGTCTGTTCCACAGGTAAACCTGCTGCAGGTAAACCTGAAGGGTCCAGATGCTTTGTGACCTGCGAGGACACCACATTAAATATTCAGTTCTTTATTAAAAAATGTTCACATATCAGTGTCTAATCTTGTTTTTGTTTATCATTAAACAAAAGAAATCAACAAAAATGCAAATTCTAGCTGAGGAAAAGACACCCCAAGCCCCAACCCCCTTTGGCTGAAATGACTTCAGTGAGACGCTTCTTGTAGCCATCTACCAGCCTCCAGAGGAAAGTCAATGCAGAGCTCTTTCTGCTGTGAGATATTTGAGGGGTTTCTTGCATGTACAGTCCGTTTCAAGTCACCCCACAGCATCTCAGTGGGATTAAGATCTGGTCCTGCTGCAGCAAAGCATCCCCAAACCATGACACCACCACCTCCATGCTTCAGTTGGTATGAGGTTCTTTTCCTGGAATGCTGTATTTGGTTTGCGCCAAACATGTCCTCTGTTCTGGTGTCAGAATAATTCAACTTTAGACTCATCTCACCAAAGAACATTGTTCCAGAAGTCCTGGTCTTTGTCTACATTCTCTCAGGTAAACTTTAGTCTGGCCTTCATGTGTTTCTTAGAGAGCAAAGGTTTCCTCCTTGCACACCTCCCATGAAAGTTAAACATGTGTAGGCTCTCTCTGATTGTAGAGGCATGCCCTTTCACATCACAGTAGCCAGAGCCCGCTGTAGGTCCCGTGATGACATTTTAAGGTTTTTGGTGACTACTTTCAGCATCTTGTGGTCTGCTCTTGGGGTGAACTTGCTTGGACGGCCAGACCTGGGCATGGTGGCAGTTGTTTTGAATGTTCTGTAGACTGTTGTAGACTGTTGTAGACTGTTTTCCGGACGGTGGAATGGCTGATTTTAAATCCTTTACCAGACTCATATGCTGCTACAGTCTTCTTTGTGAAGGCCTCAGGCAGCTCTTTGATCTCACCATGGTGTTCACTCTCACTTCAGCAGTCAGGAGGAACCAAACTTAATGTCTGAGGTTTAAACAGGGCAAACCTCCTGCAAAATGCCGAGTAACGATATTCTGATCATGTGCACCTGATGTGATGCACCTGTGTGTGATTTTAGCCATTTTCAGTGGGAATAAACGTGGGGATGTCCGAATTTATTCCTCACCAGAAATTAAATTTTTTTAAAATGACATTTTACAGAAAGTTTTCAAATGTCTTGTCTTCAGTTTTAAGTGTTTGGTTGTATTATTTGAATTTCTCAGCATTGTTAAAATTGATATTAAATATCCATATGTCCAAATGTTTTAAAAATACGCAGGCTTTCATAGGGTACATGTGTGTGTGTGTGTGTGTGTGTGCGCGCGCGTGCGTGTGTGTGTGTCTGCGCGCCCTGTCAGGCGTCTGCAGTTTGTGTGTGTGTGTTTTTAAAGTAGATTTTAGTCAAATTAATTAGCAGCAGGAGATTAACGAGGAATTAATATTTTATTTTAAATGAATCCTTCAATCAGAAGGATTAACAGCCAGGAGGCGTCAGGCTTGCTGAGACAGACACACACACACACACACACACACACACACACACACACACACACTCACTCACTCACTCACTCACTCACTCACTCACTCACTCACTCACTCACTCACTCACTCCCCAAAGAGGTGGTCAGTGGTGGTCCTGGTTCAGTCTTTTAAGATGCATTTTTTAAATTGTTTACCAGCTCTTTGTGCTAAATGAACTGAATTGAACTGAAGGTGATTAATGTTATTGTCAACACAACAACAACAACAACAACAATCAGACCAGCCTCTGCAGTGTGGAGGATCTCACTGAGTGTTGTTGTGCAGGAGAAGCAGGTGGAGATGGAGGGACTGAAGCAGCAGCTGGTGCAGGTGGAGAAGCAGAGGGATGAACATGATGACACCATTGGAAAACTCAAGCAGGTAACTGATGTGCTGCAGGTGTTCCTGCATCACCTGTGCTGCAGAAACAGCTGAACCATGTCGATCCTTCAGTCTGCTTCACCTTCATCACACACCTGATACCTGTACCGCTAACTTGTCACATGGAAAGCAGCTGTGACATCGTCATTAAGCATAAGGAGGAGGATCCGTGTCGAGTCACATGAATGATGCAAAGTCTCTATTCACTGTTCGTCTCTGCAGGAGATAAAGGACACGGTGGACGGGCAGAGGATTTTAGAGAAGAAGGGAAGTGCAGCGGTGAGTAAATGTTACTCAGATGGACGAGTGACAGACAGATGAGTGACAGACAGACAGGTAAGTGACAGACAGATGAGTGACAGACAGACAGATGAGTGACAGACAGACAGATGAGTGACAGACAGACAGATGAGTGACAGACAGATGAGTGACAGACAGATACTGAAAACTATACAGAATATTTTAAGAACTAACACTAAATCTGTGTGTGTGTGTGTGCATGTGTGTGGTTTGTGTGTGTGTGTGTATGTGTGTGTGCGTATGCGTGTGCAGCTGAAGGATCTGAAGCGGCAGCTGCAGCTGGAGAGGAAACGAGCAGACAAACTTCAGGAGAGGCTGCAGGAGATTCTGACCAACAGCAAGACCAGGACAGGTACAAAAACAGCCTGAGTGTGTGATGTCACCACGCTGTTGTTAAGTCACAGTGCTTTGTTTGTTGAATGTACTGCTGCTGTTCATTGTAACATGCTAACATGCACCCGTGTTAGCATGTGGTGATTCTCCTGAGAAGTGATGAGTGAGGTGATGAGTGATGACAACAGGCTTAGATTTTCAGCTTCATTCATAAAGACCATTGTCCCTAAACATCAGCCGCAGGTCCTGGGATGGCCCGTGGACGCTCCCACTGCACAGCTGAAGCCTGTGTTTGTCGCACAGACTTCCTGCAGTGAGACGTTATTCTGTCAACACACATTCATTCATTCACTCAACCTCATTCAATGTCAGTGGAGTAAAACTGCTCACTGGACGACACAGACCTGAGTGAGAGTGAGTGTGTGAGTGAGTGTGTGTGTGTGTGTGTGTGTGTGTGAGAGTGAGTCTGTGTGTGTGTGTGTGAGAGTGAGTCTGTGTGTGTGTGTGTGAGAGTGAGTCTGTGTGTGTGTGTGTGTGTGTGTGTGTGAGAGTGAGAGTGAGAGTGAGTGTGTGAGTGAGAGTGAGTGTGTGTGTGTGTGTGTGTGTGTGTGTGTGTGAGTTAGAGTGAGTGTGTGTGTGAGTGTGTGTGTGTGCGTGAGTGTGTGTGTGTGTGAGAGTGAGTGTGTGAGGGTGTGTGTGTGAGAGTGAGTCTGTGTGTGTGTGTGAGAGTGAGTCTGTGTGTGTGTGTGTGTGTGTGTGTGTGTGAGTGAGAGTGAGTGTGTGTGAGTTAGAGTGAGTCTGTGTGTGTGTGTGTGTGTGTGTGTGTGTGTGTGTGTGTGAGTTAGAGTGAGTCTGTGTGTGTGTCTCCTAAGTGGCTGAGATGTGACTGTAATGCGACCGATGGGCCTGATAATCGGCGGCTAACCCTGCGTCAGGAGGTTCTGGCTCAGTCCAGCACCTGCTGCTCAATATTTAATGCAGCGCTCTGATTTCCAGAGCTGACGTGGACACACTGGCGTCTCAACAAAACACGCACATCCACACGCAGACACACACATATACATGGTCCAGTGCTTTCTGTCTCCACTGAACTGAACGTTTTCCTCTTTGACTTAATGTTCGTGTTTTGTTGCAGTTTGTTCAGATCGTTCTCTCAGAATCAGGTCCCTTGGACCAGTTCTGGAAGCGTCCGTCTGTCACATGGTGTTTACGGGTTTCACACGCGCTCGGAGCGGCACAGGCTGACCTCAGCATCATATATTATCTATGAGCAGTGATAAATGTTTAAAAGGCTCCTCTGCACAAACCTGAGAATCAGACATTTTAAAGTAGCCTGCTTAGCTCACTGCCCACTCGCTGCACCTGCATTAAAGGGACGGGAGGTTATATTAAAGGGATGGGCCACTGCATTAAAGGGACGGGGGGTTACTTTAAAGGGACGGGCCACTGCATTAAAGGGACGGGGGGCTATATTAAAGGGACGGGCCACTGCATTAAAGGGACGGGGGTTACTTTAAAGGGACGGGGGGTTATATTAAGGAGACGGGTTACGTTAAAGGGACGGGGGGTTATATTAAGGAGACGGGGGTTACTTTAACCCTCTGGAGTTGACAGATGCGCCGACGCGTCAAAATTACGTGACTGATTTTAGATGACGTAGTGGCAAGACACAGCTTCACTGAGTTTTGCAATTAAGTTGTGTTGAAAGCTCGGACTTCAAACTACATACTAGTTTTTAAATTGTGTTGATAGGCCAAGTATAACCAGACATATGATGAGTTATTTACACCATACTTTTCCCCGAATACTGTCGTCATGTTTGGTGCGGGAAGACACAGTAAAACAAACGGGTGATTCTGAGGAAAGCGATCTGTCGGCTACAGGAACGAGTTTTGCAAAGAAACATGACACCTCCTTTCCTATTGGTGGAAAAATACACCCTATCAACCAATCAAAAACCTATATGGCAGCACGCATCATTTGGTTACTGAGGCCGACGGGAAGGTTATGGGTTTGACTGGCTGTCAATGACGGTGGCCAAAGAGAAACACTGCTGGTATTTGATAGCGACAGGAGTGTTTAGATATTTGAAAGATTTGTGACATTTGGCGTTTGTATTACCTGAATTTCCTTCGGGATTAATAAAGTATCTTTCTATCACTTCTTGGACATTGCCACTACAAATGCATTCATTTTGCACCATGAGATGAGCAGTGCCAAGAATGTGCAACCCATGGCACACAAAGACTTCATGGTGGAGCTGGTGTGTCAGCTCTGTGGCATGGCCAAGGCAGGTGTTACCCAGACCAGGACTGCTGTTCATGTGCCCATAGCCACACCCTCCAGGTGTCAAACCTGTGTTGTGCCCCTCTGTCTTGTGGTGGACAGGAAGTGTTTTTTGGAGTGGCACAAATAATTTGTGCCATTGTGGCATCTTATTGTGACACCTGATTATAGTTGTACAAAGCGCCTGAGGTATTGCTTGCATTTTAATGTAAATAGTTGTATATAACTTTGTTGTTTGCTAAATTTATACATACATTTCTGAAATTTACAATTTATATTTACATTATAAGTTATAAAAATGATTCGTTCAACATGTTTGTAGTTTTTACAGTAAAAAAATGTAGCTTTTTCCTACTCAGATTTTATGTTTTTGGTGTGATTTTAGGTCCAGTGTATTAATACAGTATGTCAAAATTAAAAAATAACTGTAAATTTACACGTGAGGTTGTGCTGAAAAAAGCACAATAGCAATACCAAGCAAGGCAAGACAAACAACTTTTAAGGTAAAATGTAAAGGTAAAATCAAAAGTAGTCAAAAACGACCAATTATACCCAGGACTCCAAAGGGTTAAAGGGACGGGCCACTGCATTAAAGGGAAGGGGGGGTTATATTAAATGCATGGGGGTTACTTTAAAGGCACGGGCCACTGCATTAACCCTTTCACACCTGAGCCTGTCCTGTAAGTGCTTTTGCCCATTTTACCTGGAACTTTCAATACCTGGCTGTTATATACTATTAGCTGCATGTTAGAAGAGTGTGATGATAGTTGAAAAAGACAAAAATGGAATTGGATTTTAGAGTTTTAGTGAACAAACAACACTGTAATTATATTTGAATAGCAGATTTTGCATGTTATATTTGAAATTTAAAGAGTATAAAACTATTTCCAGTAAAATTTGAGAGTCTGTGTCTCATAATGTGAGTAAACAGACCATAAAATGGAAACTTTCTCCACTGCTGTGTAGTGGGAACGAAGTGGCTGCTTCGCGGGCTTCTGGGACATTTGCAAGTGAAATTACCGTAATAACTCCATTTTGATGTAAAGCGCAACATCTCAGCTTTCAGAAACCGTTTAATTTTTTCCAATAGCACAAACCATGATGTAATTACTGTAATCCAAAGTGCGCTTGTGCAAACGTGTCGCCGGTGACACGACTTAAGAACTATATATTTCCGAGGTTGTGGTCATAAATCTTGTTCCTCAATCTATTTCAGAGGATTAGAGTGTCCAGTCTGTGACAGGAGACATTAGCCAATCACAGGTCATTTCAGAGAAAGGCTGTTCCTATTGGTTGTTTAATAAATTCAGGTGTGAGTTTAGAGTCTGATCAGCCTGCAGCACCTTGTCCCAGTTTACCTCTGTTGTCTCAAAGGGACAAAGTGTCACAACAGTCCAGTTGAGTGGCATCAGGAGCATCTGTAAGCACACCCATTAGTGATGTCACATCGTACTGACATGCCCTGGAGTACACTTATGCATGACTGCAGCGAGTTTAAGGGGACAGTCCGTGGGTTTAAAGGTTGTTCTTCAGGACGAGCTGAGCTGGTTCTTGTTGTCTGTGCAGGTCTGGAGGAACTGGTTTTGTCTGAGATCAACAGTCCCAGCCGGACTCAGCAGACTGGAGACTCATCGTCCGTCTCGTCCTTCTCCTATAGAGACATGATGAAGGAGGCTCAGCCGACCAATCAGAACAAGGTGGGCGGAGTCTAAAGCCCACATTGATGATGATGATGATAAGAAAATGAATATGACTTGTTTTTATCTCTCGTCTCTTTTGTCATTCACTCACTCTCTCTGCAACATCATGTGACCTGTTATCTCTGTGATGGGTCGGGGTTATGACCCCTGGGAGCTGTTACCATCGTGATGTGGTGACGAGAGGCTGGACTATAACGTCCCATCCTCCTCTTCATGGTCACGTCGCTCTTTCTGTCATTACACTTTGTCAGAAATCGTTGAACCTTCTGTTATTTTAACCCTGTAAAACCTTCTCATTTGGCTTATGGTGTTTGTGTGTATCACACTGTTTTAGAGGGCAGCATGCAAAATGGTTTTTAAGGAAAGTATTGATCATGTTGAATAGAGTGTGTGAGCGAGTGAGTGTGAGAGAGAGAGAGACAACATTTCCCATCAGACAGTTCACATTTGTTTACTGCTGAGAATCATAACAGGAAGTGTTCAAATCCAGCTATTAACATGTCTCTCTCTCTCTGTCTCTCTTTCTCTCTCTGCCTGTCTCTTTCTCTCTGCCTGTCTCTCTCTCGCTGCCTGTCTCTCTCTCTCTCCACCTGTCTCTCTGCCTGTCTCTCTCTCTCTCTCTTCCCACCTGTCTGTCTATCTCTCTCTTCCCCCGTCTGTTTGTCTCTCTCTGCCCGTCTGTCTGTCAGTCGGGAGGCGGCAGCCCTCAGTCGCAGCGTCCTGCTGAGTTGTCTGATGATGAGGTCGGTGAGCTGTTCCAGAGACTCGCTGAGGTCCAGCAGGAGAAATGGATGCTGGAGGAGAAGGTGAGGGGTCCCCTCTGTTACCATGACGACCACACCTGTCCCATTCACCAGTCCTGTTCACCTGCCCCGCCTCTGCCCCGCGCCTCGCCACAGTTCAGCGTTAACACCTGCGCTGTGCGTGGTGGCATTTTGCCGTGCTTCTGTCGACTCGTTCAGGCTGTTTTAACCTGTCTGACAATGATTATTGATCACCTCATCTGATCGTCTGATGTTGAAAAATGTATTTTCTCTGAGAAACATGCCAGAGACCGCTGGCGTCAATGAATATGTCAATGAATATGTAATTAATCAATAATTAGTAACTATGTTGAACTGATCGATCCCATCCCGCTGCTCTCACCTGTGACAGTTTGTGTGAGCACATTCTCATAAGTTCCAATCAGTTGATTTATTGATCGACTCAGCAGTAACTGCGGTTCAGTGTTAAAGTACTGCACACAAAGTACTTTTACCTCTGGTACAAGATGTAACTACTGCGTGATACCATGTGAATACATTACTACTGTTACTACTACTACTAGACTTTTACCTTTAGTACTTTAAGTATTACTGCTTTAAGTGTGAGTACTTTAAATATTAGTACTTTAAGTGTGAGTATCTTAAGTATTAGTACTTTAAATGTGAATACTTCCTATCCTACTTCCTACTATCCTTTTTCAGGTGAAACACCTGGAGGTGAGCTGTTCATCGATGGCGGAGGACATCTGCAGGAAGAGCGCCATCATCGAGACCTACGTGATGGACAGCCGCATAGGTAACACACACACGTGCAGAGTGAGAATGTGTGTGCATGTGTGAGAGCGAGAGACTGTGTGTGTGTGTGTTTGTGTGTGTGTGTGTGTGTGTGTGTGACGGAGCAGCCCGTCACTGATTATTAAAGAACACACACGCACCCGCACACACAGTTACTCGCGCACACCCATACGTTACACTGCCCGTTAACATACGCCGCATACATACATTGTGGCGAGATGTCAGCATGCGTAATGTATAATCACTTCGCATACACACAGACTCAGACGGGTGTCACTTCGCATACACACACACGCACTCAGTCGGACACGGTTCGGGCCAATACAGTGAGCGGATTTCTGAGGGTGCACACTCAGACAATTTTGCTCTAAGGTTCCTTACCTGTTGGGTGTGTTTCCGGGCCGCCGGGTTGAAACAGAGGCGTCTACCAGTCTCAGTTTAAATAGGTAAGGGAGGAAATGATGTCACACACCGGTGACTGCCCATAGACCCATAATCACATTAAAGAGATAAATTAATCACATTATTGATGGAGTAAATATTGGTAATTGTGAAAACAAACTGGAAACATTTTTTTCTATTTTTGGTATCTATGAAAATGTGTAATTATTGAGAGAAAACTGTGGTTTCTGTCATTTTTGTGATTAACCAGTCCAGTGGGAGGGGCTTGGCCGATATAAAAGAGCCACCTCAGGAGCTGAGGTGTGTGTTGGTGGTTGGTTAGCTGTTACAAGGAAGGTAACTAAAAGAAAAACCCAGATATCTTGTGACTGTAGCACTGGACCGAGAAAATTACTGGGGATTTTGTCAGCTTTGTAAATACTTTGTTTATTCATTCCTTTATTTATTTTTATTTAGGTTTTTTTTGTGGTGTATTTTCGTTGTGGCATTTGGTGGGAATAAACAGCACCTCGGCACTTCACCTGCGACTGCGCCTGTGTGTAATATTTACGTGGGCCAACAGAGAACCCCGTCACAGTGTGTGTGTGTTTGGCAGTGAAACTGTCTCCACAAAAACACAGGACAGCCTCGTCTTGTTGGAGGCAACAGCAGAGCTGCTGGTTTTCCCTTTTTGTCCTGGTCGTGTCGTGTTGCAGTGTTGTGTTCTTGTGTCATGTTGTGTTGTGTTGTTGTGCTGTGTCATGTTGTCGTGTCGTTGTGTTGTTGTGCTGTGTCATGTTGTCGTGTTGTTGTGCTGTGTCATGTTGTCGTGTTGACCAGTCCAGTTTATTGTTCAGGTGAACACACAGGTATTTGTAAGAGTCCACAGTCTCAATGTCCGTTCCCTGGATGTTCACCGGTGTGTGAGGAGTGGTTCTGTGCCTGCGAAAATCCACCACCAGCTCCTTGGTTTTCCCCGTGTTGATCTGGAGGTGGTTTACCCTCCTCAGCTGCTGTATAGCCTCCTGCAGTCTGTGTGTGTGTGCGCGTTCAGCTGCTGCCGCTGTGTAAAAGGTGTTAACGTGAATCAGCTGATCTGTTTCCAGCGACAGGCTGCAGATCCACGCAGGCGTTCACAGCCTCTTCTATGATTCCAGGAGAATGATCTACTCTGTCCAGTCAGTAACTCCTCATCTCCTCTCCTCATTTCCTCTCCTCGTCTCCTCAGATGTGTCAGGAGGCGCGGCTGGAGGTCACGGAGGCTTCCAGGGAGAGCGAGGAGGTCTGGGTTCAGTCCTCAGAGATCTGGTCAAACCAGGAGATGAGAATCTGAGAGAGATGAACAAGAAGCTTCAGAACATGTTGGAGGAGCAGCTGACCAAGAACATGCACCTGCAGAAGGTAAGACACACACACACACACACATACACACACAGGTTCAGGTTCTGTGTTCTGGACCGGGTACAGGTTCAGGTTCTGTGAGAAGTCATCTGAGGGCTCAGGTGGATGCTCTGCAGGAGCAGGTGAAGCTGCTTTGTTGTCCTGGAGACCATGTTCAGATGCTGTCAGCTGCTTCAGATTAACAGGAACTGTCTCCCTCTGCAGGACTTGGAGCTTCTGTCCCAGGAATTAGTCCGCCTCAGTAAAGAGAGCAGTCCTGGAGGCAGCGTGGCTGGGTTGGGGTGAGGCTATTGCCTGGATCCGTCCGTCCATTCCCTTCCTCCTCACTACTTCTGTTCACCTCAGCTGGAAGGTCTGGGCCGGGCTCAGACTAACACCTGGAATCGATATCTGTCCCTGCATTCATCATCTCAACACCAATTGGGGCTTCAACTACTGACTGGAGCCGCTATGATGTCACCACCTCAGTCAGCCTGTTGGGCTGTGACTACATGCTGGAAATTGTTTGATAAAGAGAGTATCAATAAGGAAACCAGACCAGAGGGAATGGAAAAGTTCAGCTCATTTATGTTGCCATTGAATGTACTGTAATTAGACTGCATCACTCAGTTCCTCTGTGTGTCCTGCTATGAACTGGAAAACACATTGTAACAGAGTCTTATTACATATTGAGGTGTGAGTCACTCACTGACTAAAAGGAATCTGTCTGTTGGGTCCTGGCTATGTCCTGGAGCACAAACATATTGTATTTACATGCTGATGTTTTCCTTTTAGTGACAGTGATTTTAAACTCCAGCAATTTTTGTTTGGGTCTACGATGTGAAATGATTCAGCATCCTTCCTCTGTCACTTTTCAAACACTATGGGATGTGAAATGGATCATGGCTGTGACTATTTACTGATTCATAGTCACTAAAATTGAATTGGCGCTTGTTATTTGGAGATTATGAATTTCAAAAATCAATTTAGATTAAAAGTTTTGTTTGTTGTGGAGTCTGTGATCAGCAGGACAGAAACGAAGCTCAGTGTTATTTTTCTTCCCTCCATCCAAAGTCTGAAAACCGCAGGCGACCAGTTTGCCGCCTGTGTCCTCTCGGGTCTTGAAAACTTAATTTTTGCTTGATGCTTCCCAGCTTTTTTAATCTCCAGGGCCATGTCTATAACTTGGATCACATGAACTCCTATTCATCCGTGTGGGGATGCCAAGTGGTGCAGTGAAACTGTCAGCTGCTGTTTGATTTCCTGTTTCTTTGGGCCATGTCTACTTCCTGCTTCAAGTGACACAGCTTTTGACTGGACCCTTCAATCTGTTTGTGTTCTGTGAGTTTTGACAGGAAGTCCGAGTCAGACGCTTCCTGTGTCATGTCGACTACATCCTGGACATTCTGCTTGTTGCGGGTTGTGTGTTTTGTTGTAACTGCCTGTTTATTTCTGCTTTGTTTCTGTTTGTACTCTGCAAAAACAGTTTTACGCTTCAGTCTGATGTTAAGACTTAAAAATGAGATAAAATGAGAATGTGATGTGTTTTCAGTGCAGCGTCATCATGTGAGGACTCCAAAAGGAACGACCAGAGTCTCATCCTGTAAAACAAACATTACACATTTAAATGTTGCACTAACTGCAGCAAACAGCCTGAACGAGTTGGACAACAGCTGCGCTGCAAACACACCGACATGAGCAGGATTGTCTATTTGCTGGGCGGCAACGTGTTTTTGTTTGTAATGTTTCAAGCTGTATATGTATATATGCTGTGATATGACATAAAACTGTATGAAGAATCAACTGATATATTTATGAGACTGACAATAATTATTGTAACGAGGAAATATGATAAAAC
Organism: Datnioides undecimradiatus; assembly: GCA_008933995.1. Taxonomy (NCBI): domain Eukaryota; kingdom Metazoa; phylum Chordata; class Actinopteri; order Lobotiformes; family Datnioididae; genus Datnioides; species Datnioides undecimradiatus. The sequence continues at coordinate 90,726 of WARS01000123.1, read as the reverse complement.
TTGTCTGAGGTCGACGATGACGTGTCTGTTTTCCTTTGCTCGCACAAAGCTTCAGCGCAGCCGCACATGGAACATTAAAACACAGTCAAAGTCAAATTTCAGCTGTTTTTCTTTTAATGCATGTGTCAACTCACAGCACAGTTTTGTTATCTCTTTATTTTGTTTCTGTTGAGTTCAAATCAGAAATGCTTTCTGACAGAAGTCTAATATTTTGAACACGGCAGATTGTGGTAAAGTTCTCCACAGGATGTTTTCATCATGTTGTGAAACAGAGTGAGTGTGTCAGAAACTCTGAAGGTTTGACTGTGCAGCCTGTGTCTCAGCTGCAGCGCTTCAATACCAGCAGATCAGTGTCTGTTGGTGTCAGTTTCACTCCCACGGTCTCTGATTCAAGCAAGTTCCTCATTTTATGTAAGAACTCAAAATGCAGTCTTTTATTTTGAAAGGTTGGTGTCACAGCTGTCTGTTAGTTTCCGTCCAGTCTACGTCTGATGTCAGCTGGACTTCAGGGTTGAACATCATGCAATGCGTCTCTTTTGTCTGAAACCTGTTTGAAGTTTATGTTTTAACTGGTATAGTCAGGATCAGTCTACGTCCTGGACCACATGTTTGAAGAGGGAGAAGGATGACAAGTTTCCACTGAACTCACGTTAAATGAAGTTTGGTTTGTTTGTTTCATTTCGCTGCAGAAAGAAGGAGCTCTTTGATTAATCATTTATTTATGCAGCTCTGTCTACGTCCTGGACATGCACTCATGATACGCAGAAATTCCCGTGTCCTCTTTCAATGTTTGCTTTAATTCAGATTGTTTCAGGTTTCCTGCAGCTTCAGTCTTAGAGTCACTGCAGCTGGATTGGACAGTGTGCACGTATGGATGTAAGGAAAGTTTCAAAGTGCTGATCAAAGATAAAAGTGACTCTCCCGTGACTGCCGGGCTCAGTCTACATCCTGGACTATGAACCTGGTTTAGTGTGAAGTTTTCCAGAGAAAGTTGGGAAGAAAGTTGGTTCTTTAATCTCTGCAGGTGACACAATATCAGCTCTGAGTGCCGACGCCTCCATCCTTCCCACAATCCTCTCTGCTACTGTTGGATCAGGATCTCACAGAGTTTGGTGATGGAGGTCGAGTTTGGGCCACTCAGCGGGGAGATGCCACCTCGCTCAGCGCTAATTAGCTGTCCAGCACTTTGTGTCCCGCAGAGAGAGACAGATTAGAGAGGTGACTGCTTGCTGCTGACACTAACGAGATAGCGTCTGATTGGCTGGGCTGAGGGTTAATTGAAGGGGAGGAAGTGATGATGCTTTAATTAAAAGGAAACCTCAGAGGGAGACAGGCTGGTCCTACGTCTGTCTGTCTGACTGACTGACTGACTAAAAGCTGATTCCTGTCTTCTTTAATACCCATAATACATCACTTCTGTGAAGCAGGCCTGTGGCTGTGAGGATGTTTCAGAGTCTTTCAGTTTCAGTCATGTTTTGAAACTTTTAAATGTTTGTTTCTCAGTAAATGCTTGTTTACTGAAAAGAGAAGAGGAGAGGCAGAGAGGGGAAAGAGGAGAAGGGGTGAGCAGAGGAGAAAAGCAGAAATGAGATGAAACAGGAGGGATGACAAGAGGCGAGGAGAGCAGGAGGTTAAGAAGAGATCAGAGGAGGTAGGAGGAGGAGATGAGGAAACAAGAGGAGGAGACAGACTATTAGATTGCAGGAGTGACAAGGAGAAATTATGTATGCTAACATGCTAACACCTCTGTAATGCTGCACACCAGCTAAATGCTAACGTGTTAATGTTCAGCCCTTCAGACACAAACGCAGGAATGATGTCGACGTTCGGTCACATCACAAGTTTGTTTCAGTGACATCATCAATCGTCATAACATCATCCACTCAGCATTGGACAGCGTGTGACGGTCAGACATGTGCGTTCATTTCACCAGACGGCCTCATCACTCCAGCACAGCGAATCACGAGTGGTTCAGTCATGATCAGCTTGGAGACGTTTCATTGGTCACTGATGGCGACAGAAAACAAGTGACGGCGTGATTTGAACCTGGACGTCGACCACAGTGAAACACACAGGATGACCAGAGCTGGACATGCAGATGCCTGGTGAAAAGTCTGTGACGTTTTGGAGGAACGTAAAGAACATGAGGAACACAAAGAACATGAAGAACATGAGGAACATGAAGAACATGAAGAACATCCTGAGGATTGATGAACTTTGGATCTGCTTTTTCTGAGTGAAACGTGCTCCACGAACTGAGGAACAGGTGTAATGTGGAGCAGCAGCTGTGAACAGGTTGTCAGGAGAACAGGATGATCAGAGGATCAGTCATGTCCAGTGAAACGAAGGTGGAGCAGACCGATGGAGCTCAGGTGTTGGATGCAAAGACTCTGATATTTGTTGTTTGATGTGAGAGGTCAGAGGTCAACCAACACGACGACGTGACAAGTCCTCATGAGGACAGACGTGTGTGAGGACAGAATGATGATGTCACTGGGCTCTCTAATCACCCCGGGAAACCAGGGGTTGCCACAGTGATTCCCATGTCTGACAGAGAGAGAGAGGCAGAGCAAGGAGACATCGAGTTACAGATTTAAAAATTCAAGAGTTTCTCACACAGCGGTCTGCTAAATATAGACTGTGTGTGTGTGTGTGTGTGTGTGTGTGTGTGTGAGTGTATGTGTGTGTGCGCGTGTCAGTTTGTTTTCTCCACAGAAAGCATCAACGTGGCTCCTAAGAGAAACACCTACTGACTCATATTGTTTGCCAGCGAGGACAGTGAACACATCGTGGGAGAGGACAGTGAATGCCTCACTTGAACATCCATTTTGCAGTTTTACTAATTTTTATTAATAAAGGTTACTTCTAGGCCCAAAAATCCATGATGGTGGCAAAACGTCAAACTCTTTAAACAGTGGAGAACCAGCCGACAGGTGACGGAGCAGCTTTGTCCTTTTATCCACACTGCAGTAAACACATCACAGCCAAGGACAGTAAATGCATCGCTAGAGAGAGCACTCAGCACGTTGTGAGAGAGGACAAACAAAACAGGGCAGTAAACGCATCAGAGGACACTGGTCAGTGAACGCATCTCATTTCTTGTTGTTTGTTGAGTTGACTGAACACACACACACACACACATACACCCGGAGCGCAGTGCGGGCCCCCAGAGGCCTCGGTGTATTGATTGGACTCTGAGTATGTGTAACGAGAGACGCTGTGTTTGTTTTTAGCTTCAGAGTGGGAGGAGAGAGATGTGGCACTGCGGCAAGACACAGACAGACACACACACAGACACACACACACACTCAGATGTGTCTTTATATAGACGCACGCTGTGCAGTGTAGGACGCTGTGACTGATTCCAACACGTTTCTTCTTTAATTCGTCGTCTTCGTTTCTTTTGCACCTTTTTCTGTTTCATTCATTTCAGGCAGTCGCAGCGTCTGCGGCACCTCCTGTCACAACTGTGTCCGACGGATGGCGAAGAGCTGCAGACCTTCACGTTCAGGACAATTTGAAATAACTTTATTGTTCCTCTGACTTTACATCAGGGCGACGTGTGAATGTGTTCAATTGGTTCATGACAAACTGAGACAGCGAACTGCAGGAGGAATTCAAACAAACAAAGGGCTGATCCGAGTGTTTTGGGATGGTACCTGAATGCAGCACTGCTTTCTTTATCAGTAGTTTCAGATCAGTGTAAGCAGCACCAGAGAACAGCTCCACGTGTGTGTGGTTTTAGCTAATGATGCTAATTATACTGAAGGAAAATTGATTAACAGGGCGTCAATAGGGAAGAGTTCAGTCGAAGGCTGCGTGATTTCCCCGTTTTGTGTTAAAGATTAAAAACAGCTTAATTAGTGAGCCTTCAATTAAGACGTCTCCTGATGGACAGAGTCCGAAGGTACTTGGAGACTGGCGACATGATGTCCAATCAGGAGATGTGACGATGATGATGTTTACGCCCCCTGTTGCATCTCATCAATTATCTCTGAGCTTGGAACGGACAATGAACAGAGCACATCAATGGATGAATCAATAGTGAAAGTACTGATGAGCTGCAGTTCTGCGCTGTGTTTCTCTCAGTTGATTGTGTTTTATCATTGCTGCATCAGAGCGGCAGACACACAAAGTGTGTGCGTCTCATAGCCGGCAGCTCCACACAAAGCGAATGTGGGGCTGGAGCCAGACTGTCGGCTCAGCGAGTCACTGGCAGGTCCACAGGTAGATAAGGACGACAGGTAGACGGACAGACGCACACTGAACATAATGAAGCTGCTGCTGGCTGAGAGGAACGCGGGGCCCTGAAGGCCTTGCAGGCAGAGAGACAGGTGGTGTGTTAAATTCACTCATAAACCTGCCTCCGACTCCCTCTCTGCTCACACCAGACACATCTGTTTCTTCAGTGGAAAGGTATCTGCCATCAGCACCCAGGTCCCTATGCTAGACCAGCACCGTCTGCCTCTGCTAACAGCGCTACACTCAGCTCATCCTCCCCTCTGACTGAGGAAGCAGTGTCCAAGCTTCTGCTGGGCTCTCATCCAACCACCTGTCCCTTGGACCCAATCCCATCTGACCTCCTTCAGGTCCTTCAGGATCAATGTTCTCAGTGCAGGTACTGATGTATCCAGTTAGCAGCATAGTCCTCTAGGTGAACAGTAAAGTCCTCTCTCAAAGCAACAGGTCTCAGCACATCCCAGTTTGTTCTCTCAAAGCAGTCCTGAAGCATCAGATGAGTTTCTTCATTCCAACAGTTTGACTTACTTGTGGGTCTTGCTTGAGTAGTTGTCGGTACAATGGCTAGAGGAACACAGAGGTGGTTGGACTGGAGTGCAGCTGGGGTGCGGCTTTGTATGCGGCCTTCACGTTGTTGTCGACTCGGTCGAGAATGTTGCCCTCCCTCATTGGAAAGCTCACATGCTGATGGTACTGGGGGAGGACAGTCCGGCAACGATTAACACGGCATCTGGATGCGCAGTTTCTTGATTACTGATCATGTCATGCAGCAGCGCCATCGGGTGTGTTTGCCCATGGCGGTATGCAAACAGCCAGTATGAATACTACGTTGAACTCCCTCGGCAGATTGAAGGGTCTACACTTCACCATCAGCAGTTCTATGTTAGTTGAACAGTGTCTTTTGATAGTCTCTAAACACCACCTGTTTATGTAGATGCAGACACCAGCGCCTGTTCATCCCAGATGCTGCTGTACGGTCACCATGGTGGATAGAGTATGTTATTAGGTGGATTGCCAAGTCTGGTGTGTTGATTAGATTAGATTCAACTTTACTACTTCAACTTACTTTAATCCTAGTTCACAGCTTGTCCAGCTTGTTTTCAAGGGAGCAAATATTAGCTAAAAGCAGGCTAGGTAGCGGTGGTAATGTAGCTCTAGCCTTCTGCTTGGCATGTAGCCCACCTCTCTTGCCACGCTTGCCACCTAAGGCCGGTGTCACTGGGCCTTGCCAGTTGTGGCCATTGTAGTCCAGACGCAGGACAAAGTCAAAGTTGGAAAGACTGAAGCTAAGTTCATGTCTCTATTGTACTTTACTGTTGCATAAGTGTTCTGTACATTTAAGGGAAATATTAAAGCTAAAATATGTAATAAATAGTGTTGGTGCTGGGAGGATTCAATTCAATTGTAGCAATGGGTTCCCCTCAGCTGTCGCTCACACGCACAAATAGGCAGGCTGATGAGTTTCCACCAAATGTCCTTTTTTATTTTGCAAACACCACAAACTGCCCCAACATGCGCTCGTCTCCTGGCGTGCCGCCCGGCCGTCAAAGTTGCCAGTTGTCTGCCCCCTCTCCTGGGAGCGTGTTCTTATCTCTTCAGACCCAGCCGCTACTGCAGGACAGAAAAAGCAATTAGGTTCATCACAAACACCTGTGCCCGGCACTGCAACCATGAGCCACTCCCTGTCCCTCTCCCACAGCAGACGCTGAACCACACCCCACTACCACATCAATTCAGTTCAATTCAGTTTTATTTATATAGCGCCAATTCACAACCAAAGTCATCTCAGGGCACTTTACAAACAGAGCGGGTCTAGACCACACTCATTACTGTTAATCACACCCAACAGCTCCACCATGAGCAAGCACTTGGCAACAGTGGCAAGGAAAAACTTCCTTTTAACAGGCAGAAACCTTGGGCAGATCCTGGCTCTAGGTGGATGGCCATCTGCCTTGACTGGTTGGGGGGAAAGAGAGAGAGACAGGAGGGGCGAGAGAGAGAGACAGGAGGGGAGAGAGAGAGAGACAGGAGGGGCGACAGAGAGAGAGAATATGCCATGTCGCAGACAGAGATACAGGAGTACATAACTTTACATGAAAACTAACAGAATGGTAGAACAACAACTATGGCAACTATTTGCAGTACAATATAGAATAATGATAATAAATGGCAGCACAGGACACGGGGCAGGTTGGTGGAGCCACAGATCAGATGTTCAGCTCTGGAGCCACAGGTATCTGTAGAGAGGTACAGAGAGAGAGACCAGAGAGAAACAAGCACAGCACTAGGGGAGAGAGGACACAGAGTTAATGGTTAATATGTGATGGTTAAAATGAGTTTGAGGAGAGAGAGAGGAGAGGAGAAGTGTGGAGACGATCATGGGGCGTCCCCCAGCAGCCTCGGCCTATAGCAGCATAACTAAGGGGTGGCATGAAGGGGTAGTTTTGACTATGAGGATGACACAAAGATGTCTGTCACACCTGCATCACCTGCTCAGCTTCATGGCTCATGTAGCCTTAGTTGCTTGATTGTGTGTCTTTGCCCTGAACAACATCAGGAGGATCAGACCTGACCGGTCTGAGCCGTTGCTCTGGACTGTTGACCCTAAGCTTCTGTACCGCTGCTCCCTGTAACCTCACCGTTCCACTTGGGTCCCTCTCGTTCACACATGTATTCAGTCTTGCTTCAGCTAACCATTTATGCCTCTTCTTTCCGGAGCAAATCTCCACCTCTCTAGCTTTTCCTCCACCTGCTCCCTGCTCTCATCCGCAAACATCATGGTCCATGGAGATTCCTGCCTGACCTCATCTGTCAACCTGTCCATCACCACAGCAAACAAGAAGGGGTTCAGAGCCGATCCTTGATGCAGTCCCACCTTCACCGTGAACTCCTCTGTCACACTTATTAATCAATTTAATTTATGAAGTGCTTTTTAAGACACTTGGAGACGCTGCTCAATAAAAACTCCAGTAATCATTTCTTATTCAGCCCTGTTCATTTTCACTCTAACATATCAACCATATCACTCATATGTAAAATGATGTAATTAGTTCATGTGCAGCGTCACAGTTGTTTCTTCATTAAGCTAAGGAGTAAACTGTTCCTTCAACTCTGTCATGTGAGCACATGTTCATGCAGTGTGTGTGTGTGTGTGTGTGTGTGTGTGCATGTAACAGTAGCTAGTTATACAGGAAGGACGGTGTTGTGTGTCTCCTGCAGTTTGATCCTGAGGATGACATTTAATTATAGAACAAGCATGTCAAGATTATATCTGTGCGTGTGTGTCTGTGTGTGTGTGCGCGTGTGTGAATGTCTGTGTGTATGTCTGAATGTGTGTTAGTGTGTCTGTGTGCATGTCTGAGTTTCTGTGTGTGTGCGCGTGAGTGTGTGTGTGTGGTATGTGAGTGTGTGTGTGTGGTATGTGAGTGTGTGTGTGTCTGTGCGTGTATGTGTGTGTGTGTGTCTGTATGTGTGTGTGAGTGTCTGTGTGTGTGTGTGTGTGTGGTGTGTGAGTGTCTGTGTGTGAGTGTGTGGTGTGTGTGTGTGTGTGGTGTGTGAGTGTCTGTGTGTGAGTGTGTGGTGTGTGAGTGTGTGTGTGTGTGGTGTGTGTGGTATGTGTGTGTGGTGTGTGAGTGTCTGTGTGTGTATGTGTGTGTTAGTGTCTGTGTGTGTGTCTGTGTGTGTGGTGTGTGTGTGGGGGGGGTTCAGACTCTGTGTATTAGCTCTGTACACTTTATTCCACAGTCCTCAGCGATGAATTTTTGTTTAAAAATGCTTTAAATGATAAAATGTCCCGACAGACATGAAAAGATGTAAACAAACATAATTAAATAACTGTAATTGTAATTTCAATTGCTTTGTGTTCCACCACTTGAGACACCCCACTTCCTACTCTCAATTGTAATTGTAAGTTCAAATGCTTTGTCTTCACCCATTGGAGACACCCCACTTCCTACTCTCTCACCTAGACACCAAGTCCTTTTGTCTTTTAATTCGTGATGTCTAGACCTCCCAATAAACTTCCCATTTGGACACAAAACCCTGCAGGATACCCCAGGTGTGGGACACACCCTAGGAAGTCAGTGCCAACACCGGCAGCAGACGGAAGGGTGTGAAACACACTTTGGGGGGGTGTTCCTCAAGGTATAAAGGTTTAGGTCTCCCCATGCTCGGGGTCTTTCTTCACTCTCACCGCTCGCGTGTTGATTGACCTTTTCTTTGCAAAGAAAATAAAAACCTTGTCGGCCGGCAGAAGTCTCTATTTCATTCTTCACCAGAGGACGAGAAATTTCCACAACAATAACACAAACAAATTAGAATTAGATAGTGTAGATACTGAAACACGGTGCGCGCCTGTCAGTCTTCTCTTCTGCTTCTCTTAATCTTTACTTCTGTCTTCTGTCGCTCAGTGGGTTCAGCTCTTCTCAGGACTCTGGTGTAAACTGTGAAGACACGTGAAGATACATGAACACATGTGAAGACGTTGGCACAGTGTCCACACAGACACAAACAAACACACGCCGTTGTGAATAACAGTCTGCTGCTGTGATTGATCATGAAGCCAGACAAAAAAGTGAAAGATAAATCATCTCCAATCGATCTGGATCATAACTTACAGAGGAAACACAACATTTACTGTCAACACGACTTTATCAATGCTTTATCAATGCTTTATTTGTACTTTATCAATGCTTTATCAATGCTTTATTTGTACTTTATCAATACTTTATCAGTGCTTTATCAGTGTTTTATCAATACTTTATCAATGCTTTATCAATACTTTATCAATGTTTTATCAATGCTTTATCAATACTTTATCAATGCTTTATCAATACTTTATCAGTGCTTTATCAATGCTTTATTTGTACTTTATCAATACTTTATCAATGCTTTATTCGTACTTTATCAATACCTTATCAATGCTTTATCAATACCTTATCATTGCTTTATCAATACTCATCCAGCACCGTTGTTTCTTCAGCCCATGAATGTGTAAAATTTAATATGAATGAGTTTCAGAGAGAGTAAAGTAAGTGTGTGTGTGTGTGTTTCTGTGTGTGTGTGTGTGTGTGTGAGAGGCAGGATTGCGTGAGAAGGAAGTGCCGACTCGCTCTCTGTAACTCCACCACCCATTGACCTTTTTCTGTGTGCGTTTCTGTGTGTGTGTTTCTGCACACAGCTGCATGCCAGCATGCGCATGACAATGTGCATCTATTTGACTGCACCTTCATGTTGTGCTGTGTGTGTGTGTGTGTTCTCTGTCTTTGAGAACCGTTATCACAGATCTGAGAACAGCTCCCGAGCGTTCCAGCGTTCCTATTGGTGGGATCAGTGTAAAGCTCAGAGTTCCTGTCCTGTTCCTCAGCAGAACATCCTGCCGTGTTCAGGCGCAGGTTTAAGGTGAGAACACACAGAACGTTGCACATGAAACAATGAAGAACCGCAGGACGTCTTTCTGATGAACATCACATCAGTCACATGATGTCACGTGATGTCACTGAACCATCCACTGCGCCGGTGAATGAACAGCCTCGATGTTCTCATGTCTACGTCCACATACTGCCCACAACAGCCCTGTGCATGTATATAAAATAATCTATTACATTAATAATTCATTACTTATCTCAGGCCTCTGTGCACTGTGTGTAATGTTGTTTACAGAATCACTTTTATTTTGAAAGATGTGTCTCTGCGTACCTGCTTCCTGTTGTGTCCATTGGTTTCACCTGTGTCAATCTATTTCAGCTGCGTCACTTCCTCTGTTCTCCATTCCCTGTGTCTTCCTGCTGCCCCACCTTGGTGTTGCACTGATCACCTGGTTTTGACCCTTCTTCAATTGATCCAAGCCTCCTCTCTTCCTCCTTCACTTCCTCACTTCCAGTTATGTTATGCACAAGATGAAACACGTTATATATTCAGAAGTATTGATACTGTCAGCCAGCGCAACTGTATACTGTCTTACACACACACACACACACACACACACACACACACACACACACACACACACACACACACCACATTACATTACAGACCACAGTGTTTCTTATTTCCCATTGCTGCCATGAGAGCACAGTAATAGACAATACTCAGTTGTTTGGCTGATCTCAGTATTGACTGAGTGAAGGCACAGGCTCATGTAGGATGTTGTGAACAAGTGGCTGCTCTGAGTGTGAAGCAGCAGCTCGACACTGGAGAACACGCAGCCACCTGGCACTCAGGTGTAGCAGGGCACCGCTAAGCTAATGCAGGCTAACCTCTGCATGAATCATTTATCAGGATGGAGCTCTTATAAATTAGACATGGAACAAACACTTAGCCACTGGCTTCATGCTGTGTTAGCACCAGTTTTCAGCCTTTATGGCCTCTCGATCCACTGCAGAGGTAAACGCAGACCAAAATCAGAGTTTCTCACCAACGTCCTGTCCCCTGATTGGTTCAAACCCATCCGACTCTGATCTTTGTCTGGTCGTCTGCACAGAGGACGAAGCCTTGCAGAGAAAAAGCTTAACATAAGTGATCTTTTCATCCTCAGTGCTGCTCTTTAAGTGAAGCTTTTAGCAAAGTTTCAGGAGCAGGACCACAGCTCAATTTTCACTTCCGGCTTCTTTATATATTTATATATATACTTTATATATTCCTGCCTAACCCTCTCCTCTCATTCGCTCGTATTCTGCACCCCTTCCCCCCACCCCCTTTCTCTTTTGTCGCTATCCTTGTGCCCAGGAAGCTACGACGGATTCCCTGCCGAAGTTTCCCCAAACTCATCTACAATCCAGATGAAGAAACTCAGCCGGACAACGCACAATCTCATCAAGCTTGTCAATAACTTGTTAATAAATCTTTCAACATATCTCATTGATGGTGTGGTCCTTGCTCGTGAAATGTCCAGAGTAAAATATGCTTCATACATCATCACTGCATTATCTGCAGTGACACAGTCAGCCAGTTTATTAGTTTCTCTCTCTTGAGGCCTCGAACCAGACTATGAGACAGGAAGGAGGAGGATGATATTGGAGATGGAGATTATGATTCAACAGGGATGAACTTTGTTTGTTGATGAGATGAGTTTTAAACTTATGGCTGATGATGGGGAGTCAAACAAACAGCAGTATTACACACTCAGTGTTCGTATGACGACATTCAGACCAGTGGACACATGAACACGAGGTCCTCGATGTGTTTTGATGAATAAACATCTCTGGACGGAGACATTAATGCAAGTTTTCTATAAACTGTGTCAACGTATTGCCCCATTAGCCTCCAAGTTAGCTGTGGCTCTTATGGCTTGTGACTGACTAGTACTAGCATGTTAGCCATTAGCTCACCAGCTCCAGTAGCTGCATTGGGAGTGGTTGCTGCATCAGCAAGACACGGCCGACAGTCCACGGAGGGTGATTAAAGCACTGCAGCGTGGATCAGGGGGAGATGTCAGATGTCGCCTTGTAGTTATAATAATTTCATACAAGCTCAAACATTTGGGCATTATTACGTTTTTTCTGTTCCGAAGAACAAACACGGAGAAGGGGCTGATTAAAACCGATGAACTAGACCTTTAACAGCACAGGGTCCACCAGAGTACTACAGGGTACTGTAGGTTACTACAGAATACTGTAGAGTACTACAGGGTACTGCAGGGTACTGCAGAGTACTACAAAGTACTACAGGGTACTGCAGGTTACTACAGAGTACTGTAGAGTACCGCAGGGTACTGTTGAACCAAATCCTCCTCTCTACTCTCACCACACTCGGCTTCTCAGGATCCGTCTCCGCTGGTTCGAGTCGTACCTCTCTGACGGATCATGGAGGGGGAAGTGTCTAAACCTGGCTCCCTACCCACAGGGGCCCCCCAGGGGTCAGTGCTGGGTCCCCTCCTGTACTCAATATACACAACCTCTCTCTGCAATATCATTGGTTCCCATGGTTTCTCATAGCACTGCTACTCTGATGACACACAACTCCTCCTTTCTTCCCCCCGATGATCAGTCGGTCCTGCATGAATCTTATCGTGCCACCTCCAGCTCAACCTTTCCCAGACTGAGCTCCTGGTCATCCCAGCAAAACACTCTTTACACCAGATCAGCATCCAACTGATATAAACTCCTCATTTGCCTACAAAATCAGACTGGAACCTGGGCGTCGTGATTGATGATGACCTTAGTTACAATGCTCCCGTGGCCTCAGTTGCTTGTGTCATTTTGCCCTCTACAATATCAGAGCAATCAGACCCTTCCTGTCAGAGCATACAGCACAGCTCCTGGTTCAGACCCTCATTATCTCCCGCATCGACTACTGCAGTTCCTGACTCGCCAATCTCCCCTTATCTACACTCAAACCCCTGCAGATGATCCAGATGCAGCAGCTTGTTTGGTCTTCAACTCAACAAAGCCCATGTCACCCCCCTGTTCCGGTCCCTCCACTGGCTCCCAGTCGCCGTTCCCTTACAAAACCATAACCAAACCTGCTCCAGGTTTCCTGAACCTCCTCATCCAGGTCTACACTCCATCCCGCCCTCTGTGCTCAGCCAGTGAGATACGTCTAGTCCCAACATCACAGCAGGGCTGAAACCAGGAGCTGGACTCTGCTCCTCTGTCGTCCTCCAGTGGTGGAATGAGTTACCCAACTCCAGTTGATCCGCAGAGTCCCTCACAACCTTCAACAGCTTCAGACCTGATTGTTTTCCGACTACCTCCTGTTGTAGCAAGTACTTATTTTTTAAAAAAATGCTCTACCTGTACACACCTGTCCAGACCTGTCCACACCTCGGTCCTGCTGGAGTTAAAACATCTCTCGGTAGAGTACTGTAGAGTATTGGAGAGTGCTACAGAGTATTGCAGAGTACTACAGAGTACGACACAATGATATTTCAGTTGTGTTTCAGGAGGATAGAAAAATAAAATAGAAGAAGAGGAGGAGGGGAGAGGAGGGGGGTCAGAGGAAAGGCTTTTTGTGGATGCATTGATCGAAAGTGGAGACACACTGTGTGTGTGTGTGTGTGTTTGTGTCTGTGTGTGTGTGTGAGACCTCTTTAATAATTTATAATGGCCCAGTGCAAAGAAAATGAGGAGAGATGAACACACATGAACTTCGATATTCTCTGGAGTGTGTGTGTGTGTGTGTGTGTGGCCGGGGGGGGGCTATATATAGGCAGTGGACTAACATTCCCAGACAAACTCCCAGACGTGTCCACTGACAGGTCCACTGACCGGTTCAGCTCTGGTCACTGGTGAACGCAGAGGAACCCGTCAGGCGGACTGACCCAGTTCAGTGAACACACGGTGCATTTACAGTCCGTGCTGCTGCAGACATGCCGCTGCCTCCATGTGACACTGTCATTTCTACAGATCACCTGACCTGAAACACTGACGGCCAACTGTTTCCTATGCAGCCCGCTGCTGTTCAATCCCTCACTGGCTTCCCAGCAGGTGTGTGTGTGTGTGTGTGGGTGTGTGTGTGTGTGCGTGTATATATATGTGTGTGTGTGTGTGTGTGTGTGTGTGTGTATATATGTGTGTGTGTGTGTGTGTGTGTGTGTGTTGAGTTTACCCGGGGGAGTGCAGGAGTAATGGGGACTTAAACAAACAGTCCCCTGAGTCTAAACACCCTCTCACTACCTGATTTTTCCCACTGCTGAGTGTGTGTGTGTGTGTGTGCGTGTGTGAGTTTCCCGTCTTTCCAAACAGAATAAAAACTCAACACAATCACCACAAGTAAGACAGTGAGGAAGCTCATAAAACATGATTTCATCAGATTTGACTGTTTGTTCATATTGTGTGACATTAACATGTTGTTACCATGTTTACTGGGTATGTGATGTACACATGTTGTATAAACACTGTGTTTGTGGCCTTTTCAGAAACAACATGGCTGCTGCGAACACGATGTTGAGACGATCATTGCAGTAAAGCTTTATGTTGCTGCACTCCTATGTTTAAACACTAAAACAGTAAAATCTCCACTGACCTGACCTGTGATCAGCATTCATGCTGATTAATAACCATCAGTGAACGGTTACACCCAGACAACATATAACGATTCAGAATCAGAATCTCTTTATTGGCCGAATGTACAATGTACACAGGAATTTTACCTGGTGTAACAGCGACCCTTAACATTAAATAAAAGTTAAATTAGCAAGAAAGAAACAATATATACAATTTAGAAAAATAAAACTGGAATATATACAGTGATGCAATGAATATGGATTGGTATAAGTGAATACGGACTAAATATAGGCAAGAGATGGCTGTTGCCGTGGATGGTGCATGCAGAGATGGGGGGTGTGTGCTACTGTTTTAAGTGTCTTTGGAAATGGTGGGGGGTAGGGATCTGGGAGGGTTTGTTCAGGAGGGAGATGGCTTGGGGAAAAAAACTGTTCAAGTGTCTGGTGGTTTTGGTCTTGATGGACCTGAACCTGCTACCTGATGGGAGAGTTGTGAACAGGGAGTGAGCTGGGTGTGATGGGTCCCCCCGCTATCCTTCTAGCCCTCTGCCTGGATCTGACATCATGCAGAACACACACAGGCACCTGTTCGAGGTCCGTGAGATGACTGGCGTTCCAGTCTGTTCTTGGTGTGGGCAGAGGATGTGGGGTACCACACAGTGATAGAGGAGGAGAAGATGCTTTCGATGGTGGCCCTGTAGAACTGGGTGCGAACCTTGGGGGAGATGTTCATCTTACGGAGCAGCCTGAGGAAGAACATCCTCTGGTGAGCCCGCCTGATGACCTTGGATGAGTGTGTCTCCCATTTCAGGTCGCTGGTGATGGTGGTGCCCAGAAACTTCAGAGTCCACCACCTGTACTGCAGTGTTGTTGATGAGAAGTGGTGGGTGTGAGGGTGAGTGTTTATGGAAGTCCATGACCAACTCCACCGTCTTGGTGATGTTTAGCTCCAGGTTGTAAAGTGCACACCATGCTGCCAGCTGTGACACCGTGTTCCTGTAAGCTGACTCATTGTCGTCCTTGATGAGTTCCAGGACCGTGGTGTCATCTGCAAACTTAAACAGCTTGATGGAGGGGTGGATGGAGGTGCAGTCATTGGTGTACAGGGAGAACAGATAAGGGGAGAGGACACAACCTTGTGGAGCTCCGGTGTTGGTGGTGAGGGGGGCTGACAGGTGGCTGCCAACCCGCACTTGTTGCTTCCTGTTGGTGAGGAAGTCCATAATCCACTCACAGATGGGGCGGGGTACCTGCAGCTGTAGCAGCTTGGAGGCTGAGGTTGATGGCGTCATCTACAGAGCGATTTGCTCTGTGTGTGGGGAATGGGGGGAGGGTGGTGGTCAGTGGGGGGGTTATGAGGGGGTAAGGAGCGGGCCAGTGAGCTCTCGGTGACTGTGAGAGAGGAGGGAGGAGGTGAGGGGAGTGGAGACAGTGGAACAGCAGGGGGTCTCTCAAACCTGGTGTAGAAGCAGTTGAGATCGTCAACAAGTCTGGGGGAGGGGGTGACAACAGGGTTTTATCCTTTGTAGTTGGTGATGGTCCCTAGAGTACGCCATACACCTGCAGGGTTGTTGGTGCCTGACTCACGCTCCAGTCTGGCTCTATAGTCCTCTTTAGCATGTTTTATGGCCTTTTTGAGGTCCTGTCTGGCCAGCCTGAATATGTCCATATCACCTTCTCTGTATGCCTGTTCTTTCTGATGTCTGAGCTCTCTGAGCTGCTTGGAGAACCAGGGCTTTTGGTTATTGTACCGTGTGATAGTTTTGGTTGGGAGGCAGGCCTGTTCACAAAAGCTGATATGGGAGCATACAATGTCAGCGGAACTGTTGTTGTCATCCTCAGGGCTCCTCAGTGACTCCCAGACTCCATGCAGAATTGAAGCATGTCCGTTGCCTCTGGAGTCCACCTCCTTACTGTCGTCCTGGATGGTTTGGCCCTTTTCAGTTGCTGCCTGTATGTGGAGATCATCTGTATGATGCAGTGGTCAGAGTGTCCAAGGGGGGCGCAGGGGATGGAGCGGTATGAGGATTTTATGGTGGAATAAAAGTGGTCCAGTGTCTTCTTGTCCCGTGTGGCGCATGTCACCAGCTGTTTGTAGCTCGGCAGCTCCGGGGAGAGGTTACAGGAGTTGAAATCTCCCATCACAAGAACTACCGAGTTTGGCTTGGAGTTTTCCACAGTGAAGATCTGCTTAGCCAGCTTAGTGCTTCGTGGGGACGGGGTACGGTGTCTTCTTCTCCTCTCTGCGTCCTAAGTTTCCTTCGGGGGGCATGCAGACATTTATGTCCTCCAATGGAGTCAAAAAAATCGGAGAAAACTCAGAAGGCATTAATTCCCCTATGAGTAGGAGGGAATTACGGACGTAAAAGTGGCGCATGATGGCTAAAGTGCACAAAAAACAACGAAAACAGCAGAAGAGTCTGCCCAGACGGTGGTCAGGTGCCAAATATCCATGCAAACAAAAAATTGAGATGCAATATGTGAATTATCCAAAGTCTCCAGGTGAAACCCCGTATCTCCAGCTGCTGGACTGCTTTTGATAAACTGGAAGGTGAAGCGTTTCTTTAGTTCAGCTGAATGAACTTTGTTTAAACCCATCTCAGATCAGCTGGTGTGTGTTCTTCTGTCTGGAGATACAAGGTTCTCACAGGATGATGATCTGACAGGAGCTGACGTATCAATAATCAGCAAAATCACAGCAGAGAGTAATGTACCCACCTGTCAGTACTCTGAATACTCTGAATACTCTGATTACTCTGAACACTTGTATTGAAGTGTTTCAATGCATGGTATCAGAACAGAGAGTAATGTACCCACCAATCAATACTTTAATTTACTTAAATACTAATAATCCACACGTTCTTGTAGAGAGGAGTGAAATGTGGATGAATGGATGATTTGTTTTAAAGGGCCCCTCTGTGTTTCTCATGCTGCAGCTCATTAACAGTAAAAGTCCCGCTTCTTCCTTCCTGGCTGCTGTGTTCAGGTTACATCAGCTCCTCAGACACACTCAGGACTCTCAACACTGAGTGCAGGTAATCTACACGGCTGTACTCATGGCAGCGACACGCGTGTGTCCTGCTCTGTTACACTCTGCTGATAAATGAGCTCGTTCATCATCTCTGTACAAAACTCTGTAATGAAGCTCTTTGCCGAGGGGTCAGAAGAGCACGAAACAGGAGAAACGCAGTGAGAGCGCGAGATGCGAGGAGCCGGAGGTGACTGGAGCCGATCGTGATGAGCAGGTATGCAGACCACAACAGTGTCCAGGGGACAGACACAGAGAAAGATCTGTGCTGAGAGCGCGATGAGAGGAGATGTGCTTTTCATTCACTCAAGTAAGAACACTCATTTTCGCAGTGAAGCAGTGTGTTAGAGTGTTTATGATCAGTTTTTAATAACATTATAGTATTTTTAGTATAGTATTTGCAGAGAGCTTGTTAAGACATCTGGCGTATTTCGTGTTTGGGCCAAGATCTTGATCCTGAGCTGAGCTGAACCTTCACAATGAAACGTTTTCAACACACCAGCATTAAATTTTGATGCGCGGCCCAGCTGCTGTGTGTGTGAGTGTGTGTGTGTGTGTGTGAGTGTGTGAGTGACAGTCCGACAGCTGACCAATGTTTCTTTACATTCATTATTTATATTTAACTGTGTGTGTGTGTGTGTGTGTGTGTGTGTGTGTACATAGAGTGCCTTTACGATAGCATGTAGCTGGTTGTGTGTCTGTGTGTGGGCGTATACACATGCTGCACATGTACCTTGAGGCACTGTGTTTGTGTGTGTGCGCTCGCGTGTGTGTACTACCCACCATCAGATGTAAAACATAATAATTATTGGAGAATTATGGACAAATGAAGCAGCGACTTGTGTTTGTGAATGAACCTGCTGTTACCAACAGCAAATCTAATGCTGCTTGTAAATACTGATAATAAACTCAAATGTGATATGTAAACGTTACATCCGCTCAGCTAACAGAAGGCCCGGTGTTTAAAATGCTAACTGCTAACAGGAAAATGTAGCATCAATAAAAGAAACAATACTGTGGACTTGATTGATTGATCATAAATACCCTCCTGAACATTATGCTGATGCTAAAGATGCTAACAGCTAACTTTAATACGAACATAACATTTCATAAACACACACACTGTTTTTACCTGCGTTCAAATATGGAGAAACACACACTTGGCTGCTGTTTGAGCCTTGGTTTGCTGTTTTAAATGTTTCAGTACACAGCTCCAATGTCCTGCTGTGTGTGTGTGTGTGTGTGTGAGTGTGTGTGTGTAAGCAGTGTTTTGTCTCCCTAAGTGGTGAAGCAGATTGTGTTTCTGAGGGAACAAATGAAACTTGACCTCAAACTTCTGTGTTCAGACTCAAATTCAATTCACTTCCTTTGGTTTGATCATGTGACCTGTCTCATGTGATTAATAAAGTACTTCTATTCTATTCTATGGAACTGATGGAATAAAATTAAAGTACTAATTAATACAAACTAATAAAAATGACAAAGACCAGTGTGTAAAGACAGAAATCCTGCTCTCTCTCTGTTTCCTGTTCTCTTTCTATGTCTCTCGCTCCCTCTCTTCTCCCAGCATGAAACTCCCATCAGTCTGTCTAATGTGGAGCAGAGTGTGTGTGTGTGTGTGTGTGTGTGTGTGTGTGTGTAAAGAGAAAAGGGAGGGACACAAGGGAGAGAGGAAGAAGAGGGTGAGAAATGACAACCAACAGAGAGAGAGAGAGTAAAGGGAGATGGAGGGGAGGGTTGAGCAAGCAAATGGGAGGAGGAGCTACAGAGAGAGAGAGTGTGTGTGTGTGTGAGAGAGAGAGAGGAGGGATGACAGGAGATGTGGTTGTTGCCGCGGCAGCAGAGCAGGACAGATCTAAGACAGTAAAACAACACTCCTCCTCCTGCTTCTTTTTTATTATTCCTCCATCCTCCTGCATCCTTCCGTCCTGTTAACACCTGGAAAAACCTGCTTCTGCCTCCTCATCATTCCTCTTCCTCCTCACCTTCATCATCATCCTCATCACCATCATCATCAGCGCTGGTAAGTAGGATGAAAACTGCTCCAGATACACTGCTTACTGCTGAGAATAGCATGAGAGGAGAAGAGGAGCAGGACGGGACAGTGGGGAGGAGAGAGGGAGGATTCTGGTGAAGAAAGGAGGAGAGAAGAGGAGAAGAGAGGAGGAGAGAAGGGAGAGAGGGAAAGAGAGGAGGAGAGAGGAGAGAGGAGGAAAGAGGAAAGAGGAGGAAAGAGGAGAGAGAAGAGAGGAGAAGAGAGGAGAGAGAAGGAGAGAGGACGGGGAGAGAGCACAGCGGAGGAGAGAGGACGGGGAGGAGCAGATAGATGAGGGGTGAAAACAGCATCACGGTGAGGAAGTTGAGCGGAGAGTCAGAACGACAAAGAGTGAAAAGATGTGAACATACAGAAGTGATAGGATAGAACAAAACAGAATAGAATAGAATAGAATAGAATAGAATGGGTTTGAGTTGTTCAGAATCAACAGCTGATAGAGAAATGTCATGTAAATTTACAGGGGCAAGTAGAAACATGATAGAATCACAGGAGGCCGTGAAATAGACAATCATTTTGATTGTTGAGTGTGTGTTTGTAGGTTTGTGTGCATGTGTTTTGGGTTTGACATAATACAGCAGTATGAAGTAGTGATGTACTGTGTGTATGCTATTAATAGCATTAATAGCCCCCCCCCCCCCACACACACACACACACAACTGCATGTACACACACTGACACAGGCACACTTGCATGCACACACACACATACACCTACAAACACACACACACTTACACACACACGCACACAATTTGAATTCTTTTTTCAGGTTTTTATTTTTAATTTTAATTTCTATAAACTTCCTGCCTGACTTCCTGTCTGTGGACTTTGTATCAGTATCAGGAGGAAACAGCATCTGCAGTGAGCATTTTCAGCGGCGGATGAATCCATATTTGGTGTTCTGGCAGGTATTTGGATGCCTTGTGTGTGTGTGAGTGTGTGTGCAGATCATTGGTGTGTTCTCTGATGAGAAAATGTTTTTCATGCTTTATTAATGAACACTCGTGGTCAGGACTCACAGTTTCCTGTCAGAATAAAAGCCACCTGATGTCTGAGCAGCCTTCGTGTTTCCATGTGAAGCAGCAGCTGAATGAAATTTTGCGTTAGCATTAGCAAGGAGTTCAGGATGCTCACTGGTGTTCTGGCAGGTTGCTGTATGAAGGACATACAGCACAGACAGGAAGTCATGGCACAGACAGGAAGTCACGGCAAAGAGAGACTAGGCTTGTTAGAGATGAAGAGCGAGGAGATCCAGCGGCAGCAGCAGGGGTGGTGACAACGAGCTCAGTTGAGGGTTTGTTGCAGCTTTCACAGAAAATCAGGCTGCAGGATGTCACAGAGGTGTTTACACCCTGTCAGAGCGTCTGCACCATAGATGTATACTGAGATTTAAAATGGTCTGTATGATGCACCTTGACTTGCTGACCATGTCACTGTCATTTAAATATCATACGACCTTAAACCAAAGAAACGGAGGAACTGAACCAACAGTCGAAACATTGTCACAGCTGTTTACAAAGTCTCCAGGGGAAAAACAACAATAATAACATCATCAGTTTATTTTAGTCAAAGATATGAGACAAGCCATACAAGCGGGTGATTCTGTCTATCTTGCAATGAGAAAGAGACTTCAGACTCCTGTCATCCTGTAACAGCCAGGGCCCTCTGTCCCTTCACAACAGGTATCAGGGATTTCTCTGGCTGATCAACGCTGCAGGCCTGATTATAATCATATATGTAGGAGTGTGTGTGTGTGTGCACACACTGCAGTCAAGGCCAGCTCAATCATGGTCATCTAATGGTTTCACACAAACACTCAGACTGAACAGCCATGTGCTGCTCTTCATCACTCTGTGTGTGTGTTTTCTTGTCCTCTGTCTCGCAGCTGTTTCAGACGTGTGCTGCAGGAAAGCAGGATGTAGGAAGACACAGACTTTTATTTCACAGAGCCCAGGAACCTGCGGAGTCAGTTCAGACTCACACAGACATGAACCCAAACCAACTGATCGTGGCAGCTGCAGCCTGGCAGGGAGGCAAAGCTGTGGACACTCGAAATGTTCTCCAGTTCTCCTTCTCCCAACCCCATGCGAGGGGTTCATACACTGTGTGTACCTCATCAACACACTGCCCCTTTTGAGTGAATGCATGTTGACTGTAGCGCCCCCCTGTGGACAGAAACATCTTGATGTGACTTAGTTTGTTTTGCCCTGGAGCGAAAGGAGGAGTCAATTCTTTTAATTGTTTTCCTTCTTTCATCAGCCGTTTGCAGGATGCAACTCTCTGACAAGATCGTTTGCTTCTGTAGGTGGCATCAAACTTATATTATTTAATTATTAATTTATGTGTTTGTCACTTTGCTGTCGCAGCGGAGTAATTTAACCTGCAACAGCTCATCACATTTAATTGGCTGCTGTAACCTGTGATGTCACTCGTAGCTGTGTTGTGGATGAGAAGAAGAAGAAAAGAATAAAACACAAGGTTCATGAAAAAGTCACAGTCAATGAAATAACTTACTGATCGCAGCCAAACTATCAACACAAAGACAGCAAAGCTCTGCCGCCAGACTTCTTGAGTTAGTTTGACTCATTACTGATCTGCGATCAGAGAGACCTGCTTTCTCATTATGGATCAGTAATCACAGATATGTTTTCTGCTTCATTGAACAGTGATTGGCGACATGTTGTTATTGATCAGGTGTCATGCAGAACAGAGCGGAGCAGTGTTGATCCCGTCACAGCGGTGGTGGATCAGGTTATTTCCTGTTTCCTGTTGAGGAGCGTCTGTAATTCCTACAGTTCATGCACAGTATATGAGAAAAAACTGAAACTATATCTCTCTGACTTTTTATGACAGTCATGTAACTGATCATGAGTCAGCTTTGAGTCAACTCTCACAATATATATTATGTCAGTACAGTTTGATAAGAAAACAGTGAACATCATGTCAGTCCAAGTCAACATGATGACAATGATATAAAGTCAGTGCTTTTTAGGTGGAGAAGCAAATAATTCAGTGATAAAAATAAATAATAAGACAATAACTTTATATTATTCATATTGTAAATCTTTAATGTCAGAAACTACTTTAATTAATCATTACTTTGAGGCTGCAGTAACAAGTCACAAGAGCTGTAAAGGTGTGTTTGTTCGACTCTTTTGGCCATTTTACAGATTACATGATTAATCCAGCCAGTAGTTTTAGATTTAGATTAATTGTTGATCATTTAAATTATAGTTAGTTTAATTCACTGAGTAAATAAAAGGAGAGAGAAAGAATAAAGTGCAATTTATGGAAACAAAACTGTGATTTTATCAGTAATATGTTGTCAGAACAGCCTCTGCTTCCTCATACCATCGTGGTTAGAAGACTTTCAAATATCTGTAAAAGTTTAACTGTAGGTGTAAATTTACATGACATTGGACCAAAATGCTCTTCACTTGTTTTCAGAGACTTCCTTGCAGCTGCTGTGTTAGCTTAGCACAAACACTGGGATCAGAGTTAAACTGCTAGCCATCTCCAACATACAGCTTCAAGTCTGTTGCATGTAAAGCAGCCTGCAGCTAACACACATCAAACACGCATCCACCTCTACAACATCCAGCCCTAGCATAGCTGTATGTGAGGTCTAAATACACAGACACATGATCCGACAGTGCTGAATGAATGGATGTGTTTACTTTAGCCCATTCACTGCAGGTGACCATTGGTCCTGAACAAACACAGTCATGCTACGTGAGAGGAGGCTGCTGTTGGTTCTGTCTGCTGGGCTTACATGAACAGACGAAACACTGAGTGAACCTCAGGTCCTCAGCAGCACAGCTGTGCTGGAGCTTGCTGTCAGACCAATGGGCTGGAGGACAAGTAAAGACATAAAATGGAAAAACTCAAATTTGTGCTTACATGCAATACTTGAGTAAATGTACTTACATTCCACCCCTACAGATAACCGTGAAGACTGAATGCAAAAGACTGATTTACAGATTTAACGTTCTTGGAGAACAATCTTTTTCAAGATGCTGACAAGAGTCTTTCTGTCAGCAGTCAGACAGGAAATCCTCTGACTCAGGTTCACCACCAGTTATAACCATAAAACCAGCAGCCATCCCATTACTGGAAGCTTCCAGGGTCAAAGCTGAGGCCAGGGGAAACAGTTTGCATGTTCTCAGAACAATTCACTGAACCTCCTGAACCGGACCCTGTTGACTCTGTTGTAGCTGGACTCTGTTGTAGCTGGACTCTTCTGTAACCGGACTCTGTTGTAGCTGGATTCTGCTGTAACTGCACTCTGCTGTAACTGGACTCTGTTGTAACTGGACTCTGCTGTAAGTGGACTCTGCTGTAACTGGACTCTGCTGTAACTGGACTCTGTTGTAACTGGACGCTGTACCAGGTAATATCAATCTTACCTGGGAGAGTTTTATAAACGTGGACAGAAAACGTTCACACAAGATCCGAGAACATTTTCACTGGATGAAAGTAAAAGTGTTAGGCGATGATCTGAGTCTCTGCAGCCACGATGTGCAACAATACGCTGACAACTCAACTCTGTTTCTCCGAGGTTCACTTTAGACCAGATTAAATAAAAATATAGTAGTAGTAGTAATGAGCAGCAGCAGGATTTGCAGTAGTAATGAGAAACAGCAGTATTTGCAGTAGTAATGAGTAACAGCAGCAGTATTTGTAGTAGTAATGAGTAACAGCAGTATTTGCAGTAGTTTTGAGTAATACTTTAACAGAAGATGGTATCAAACACGAGCTGTAGAAGCAGATCCAGAGAAGAAGACGTGAAAGCTGCTGCACCGGTTGGACTTGCTGCGATCTGAACCTGAGGTTTTATTGCTCCCGCTGTGGACTTTATAATAAACCTGTGACAATAACTTTTCATCTGACGAAGAGCAGTTCCACAGGAAATTTTATTGTGGCTGGTTTATTGAATGAAGAACGCAGAGGGAGAAATAAAGAGAGAGATGGCTGACTGTCTGTGGATGTTCTGCTGCTCTGATCATAAAATCATCTTTAATAACCTGCAGCATCTTAAGCACATGAACAAGAGATCACGTGTGCCGGTTGAAACAGGAAGGAAGCGAACGATAAGGAGCAGACAGCGTTTTATCAGAGACCTTTCAGATTTGTTTGAATTAAGAAAATATGCTTTACATACTTCATAATGTCCAAATGAGACTTGTTTCATTATGACGTCAGCTGCAACACTGAAAAATGTGTCTGTGTGTGAATTAATTATGAACGACTCTTCATCACAATCAGTGTTTGTGAACTTTGTGTGTTTGTGTGTGTTTGTCCTGCAACCTCTCTGATTTTTACTGCACTGCAGTATGTTTTCTCTCTACTTCCTGTTTTATCGTTGTCTGTGTGTGAAACACTGACCCGCTGAGGTCACTGAAAGAACAGTTTTGCTATCCAAAGTTGTGAAATGGTGAACACTTCCTTCGTGGACTCACTTCCTGTGTTTTGATGATGAAAACAAATAATAATCACGGATCGAACATGAGCAGGAACCAGTGAGCCACTGACAGGAAATCACACGGATCAATGTGCTGTTGGAGCCTACAAGACTCAGTTTTAGGTTTAGGTTGGGATTAAATATGTTTGGTCCTCACAAGTATATCAGTCTAAACATGTGGAGACGTCTCACCTGCAGCAGCTTCACTTTTTCTCCACTCTTCCTCATTTCCTTATCTCCTTCCTGTTTCCTTCCTTTCTCTCCTTATCTGAATCCTGTGACCGTCTGCTTTACTCTTGTCTCATTTCCTTGTCTTGGGCCTCCTGTCCATCCTTCTTTCATTCCTCCTCTCTTTAGTCCTTCCCTGCATCTTGATTTCTTTCCTTTAGTGTTTCCTTTAGATGTATTTTTCCTTTCATCACTGCTCCTGTCCTTATCTCCTTTTCTCCCTCCTGTCCTTCGCTGATCCCTCTCTTTTCCCTTCCCTCACTCTTTTTACTGAACAGCTCTTTCTCTTTTTATTGCTCACGTTTTTACATCTTTCCTCTTTTCATTTCTTTCCCATTTTCCACTTTTCCTCCCTGACCTCCTCTCTCCTTCTGTCCCTCCTCGTCTCTTCCTGGTTTGTCTCTCACTCTCCATCTCCTTTCTGTTTGTGTGTTTTCTGACAGGACGGCCATACATGGACATGGAGTAAGACGGCCTGACGCCGCCTCCTCGCTCTCCAGCACAAAGCTGCTGTGTCTCCACCACTGAGAGACGGTGAAACACAGAGAAAGATAAAGGAAAATTAGAGGGGAAAAACAGCAAGCAAAAGCAAAACGAGAAGGAGAGGAAGAGGAAGAGAGTGCACATCCATAATCTCCACAGCCAAGAAACACTTAGAGGGAGGGAGGCCACGGGGGCGATTCTGTCTATCTTGCAACTTCAGGAACCATCATCACAATTTAATAAGAATTTGAAAGGCTGCGGCGCTGCAACAAATCAGTCTTCAGAGGGAGAGAGGGCGGGTGAGAGAGCTAGACAGAGACAGAGGGGAGGCTGCAGCGAGGTGGAGCGGTTTAACCCTTTCCTACCTGGATTTATTTCTTTTCTCCTTCTGTCCCAGCGGCAATAAACCTGTGACAGCAATATCAGAGAATAACCGTATTATTATTATTTTACACCTCTTCCACGGGTCAAAGACTGCTGAGACTTCCAGAAATTATGTTTTTGTGTCAGGAGAGTCTGAAGTTTGCGGCGGACTGTCCTGTTATTAAGCTCTGACTGAAGTTACAGAGCAAAAACAGGAAATTTCCTGCGGGTGTCACTTCACCCAGAGGTTTGGAGGGCAACAGGACAGCCCCCCCACCTGTAGCAGGGCGTCAAATGCATCGGCTTTTCTGCTCCTTCACTGCATTTATTTCATGGCTTGACATCTAACTGTAACCCCTCCTGCTGCTCGTCCTCCCCCCATCCTCCTCCTTCAACATGTCCAACCACGTCCTCTCTCGCTGCCAGTCAGCACAGAAACAGAAGTGAGGATTTCATTAAGACTCTTACCTTAGATCCATTGCCCCCCCCTCCACATCTCTCAAGTGTCTGCAGGTGGGACGCACTGATGCAAAATGGCAGCTGGCGTGGCGACATGGCTGCCGTTTGCACGGGCTGCGGCAGTGGGTTGGCTGCCATTGGCCAAGAAGACAATGCCCAAACCTCCCGTGGACAACTCGTCCAGATCGGATGAGATCCTGTACGTCAACGTCAGTGGGGTCCGGTTTCAGGTGGGTGCTGCTGTCTACTGAGCGTGCTCCAAAACACAGTGTGGTAGCAAAATGCGGGAAGCTGCCATCAGCTTGGACACAATGTCCAAGCTCAGTGAGAACAAAGTCTGAGTAGGGATCTCTGCCACAACCACACTCATTTTGTAGATGAGCGTGACGCATGAGGAGAAAAGCTTTGTCAGAGAATCTGTGGTCTCCGTCCCGCTCCAGTTCATCATGTTTGCTGCTGATACAGGAAGTAGTTTCATGCAGAGAGCTGGAGAGTAAATTTGACCTGTTTAACTTTAATACTGGAGTTCATAGTGTGTTCAGTGACACTATTTCCTACATTATTGTCACATGCGAGCTGCAGTGTGGGGAGTCAAAATCTCCCCCTGTATCTACAGTCGGCTTTGGACGTGTAAGATTTTCAGATTTGTTTAATATGAGTGTAAACCTGAGGGACAGACCTTTAACACTGAGAGCATCGAAACCACACGAGCAGTGAGCAACACATTCGTGTTGGGTGTCGCATCTGTTTCCAACATGGCGTCTGAGTCAAAGCTGAAATTCCAATAAAATCAGGACTAAAGCATGCAAACATACAGACACTGATCAACACAGGCAGGAAGACTGATACTGGATAATTCTAGGAAACACGTTACTGAGTGACAGTAAAAACAGTAAAACTGCTCGTCACTGACATGAAACAAACTCACACAGGTCACATGTTCAACTTTCATTCATCATTCATGAGCTGCTTTGTTACAAAGAAGGAACCTTCTCATGAGGTTACTCACAGTTTTGATCCAGATTCATTTTTATTTCTGGTTTGAGGCCGTGTGCCGAGTTAAAACACCTCCTGAATATGTTTGGCTGAAGCTGCAAAGAGAAGATTCAGGTCCAATTTCAGGAGGCGTCTATGAACAATGCTGTCTCTTTCACAGTGAAACCCCTCTGTCACAATCTGCTCATGGAGCTCTGTCATTATCTCGTACATGTTCTTGATTGTTCTGCTGCCACAAACAGGAAGACCACCTGCACTACCTTCTTTATGCAAAGAGCAGATACATAAGAAGCCTGAAGTGTACACAGATAATCTGACACATACTGAGTGAATATGCAGGAGCTTCTCATGCATCGATGGGCATCATGATATAAAAACACTAATAATATGAAAATACTGTTGTTATAAGGAGTTTTAACTTTCCAACAAGAAGCCTTTGACTTTATAATGGGGTTCATTCATGTTTCGATGACGGTACAACGTGCAGAGAACAGGTGAATTGACGGTTTTGGCTGATTTGTTGAAGAAATTATGTGAATGATGCCGTCAGGGCTTGAGGTCATTGTTTTTTTTTTTATCATTTCCTGCTTAACCCTTTAACACCTGAGCCTGTCCTGTCAGTGCTTTTGCCCATTTTTCCAGAATACCTGCAACTTTCAACACCTGCAGTTATTTCTTATTTACTGCATGTTAGAAGAGTGATGATAGCTGAAAAACACATGAACAGCAGATTTTACATGTTATATTTGAAATTTGAAATGTATTAAACTATTTCCAGTAAAATTTGAGTGTCTGTGTCTCATAATGTGAGTAAACAGACCATAAAAAGGAAACTTTCTCCACCGCTGTGTGTGCAGTGGGAATGAAGCGGCTGCTTCGCGGGCTTCTGGGACATTCCAAGTGAAATAACTCTATTTTGGCTGTAAAGTGCAATGCCTCAGCTTTCAGAAACCATTTAATTGTTCCGATAGCACAAACTGTAATTACTGCAATCCAAAGTGCGCCAGCACAAACATGGTGCAGGTGACACATTCAGAGTTAAATAGTTTTGTCCTCCTGTGTCTCGTTTGTTGATTGTTATCACCTGTGTCTCGTCCACCTCTCCTGTCTATATATTGTTTGTCAGTTCCTTTGTTCTTTGTCAGATCCTACCTTATGTGTGCCACATGTCGCATCAGTGTTTCTCAGTGTTTGTGTGCCGTTCTGCAGCCTCAGTTTCATCTTGTAAATGAAACCACGTTGAGCCTGGCCGTACTCCCAGTTTTCCCCGTTCCCCATTCGGGTTCATACTTTAGGTGAAACAGCTGTGGTTGATGGTGGAAGACATTGTAATGTGTATGATGTAGAAAAGTTTCCTGTTATAAGTTTGTGTCATGTGACAAAATGAAAATATCTTGTACTACATTTCCCATGAGCCTCAGCAGCGGTTCCAACCAAAGCCACGATATCAGAAGTTTAACTCGCTGAAACAAGGAACTCTGCCGACTGGAAGCTGCTCTCTGGCAGATGACGATGGACTCCAGCTTCTAGTTGTGGATTGTTGGCGTTATCATGAACAGTTGTGTTAAAATGCTCCTGGTGTGCTCCAGCTCTGCCCACAGGCTTTAAACACTGGATGTCTAATCAGAGCATTGATGTGCATTTGGGCCGAAATAATAACAAAATGGCTTGACAACAAAAATAGATTTCTGTGGCTTTCAGGAACGAAGCAGCACTGAGGTATTTTCTGCTGCGGCGGCAGAACAACTAAGTGTTTCTCAAGCTTTGACTTTGTCCTAATTTTTAAAAAAATGCAGCAGCATGAAGTTTGAGTGTTTTATATATAAAGACGGAGAGAAACTCTAGCACAGTTAAATTTGCTTTTAACCTGAAAGCCCAGTAATAAGATGTAAGCATAAAAGAAGACCCTGCTTCACTTTCACCCTGTCTCCAGTCGCAGATCATAAGTTATGCACATACAAAAAATTGTTCTTTACAGACCAAAATGCACATTTCACTCATTTATACAGTAAACAATGTGACACTGATGTGATGAACATCCCCATGCCTCTAATATCGTTTCATCATTTATTATTTAGTTTATATTTGTAGTAATAATCTGAATCTGCACAGTAGCCTCTGAAATGTAGTATACAGAAATACCTTGACGAGGTAAAGAACCTTGGATTTGTGCTTCAAATCAGTATTTGAGTAAATCTATTTTCCACCACTGCCCGTTCTCCAGACTTGGAAGAACACGTTGGATCGTTACCCGGACACGCTGCTGGGATCTTCAGAGAAGGAGTTTTTCTACAACGAGGACACTCAGGAATACTTCTTTGACCGAGACCCCGAAATGTTCCGGCATATCCTGAACTTCTATCGCACGGGGAAGCTCCACTACCCTCGACACGAGTGTATCCAGGCCTTCGACGAGGAGCTGGCCTTCTACGGCATTGTGCCAGAGATAATTGGAGACTGCTGCATGGAGGTAAACCTCTCTGTCCAGTGTAAATCTCAGCTTCTGCTTAAAGAATTCAATGTTTGGTCGATCGATTGCTGCATTAACTTTACTGACTAATGTAAGAAAATCATGAGAAAAGAAAACACAGATTGTCTCATATGTTTATTCAATGTTCAAACTGATCATTTCAGACTGAACGTGTTGCAACGGTAGGGTATTAAAGCAGAACAGCATCTACAACATAGTGTATTTAACACTGACATATCATTTTCCCGTCAATACTCAACCCTCATGAGTGAATGCTGCTGCAGAGTGAAGCCCTCCATGCTCGGTTCCTCGGTTTCTGGCAGCAGGAACACTGAAACAGCTGCAGGCACATGTACGTGGACTTCCCTCAGTGAGATGCGTCTGTTGCTCAGTCCAGTAAAGGAGGAGGACAGCTTCCAGATTGATGTTCCTCTGTTGTTTTAATAGTGCAGCCCTCTCAGGTTATAATGTCTATAATACCTGCATCAGTGCTGGTGTACTTACTTTATGTGGATGCTGTGTCTTTATTTGACTGTAATGTTATTCTGCCGATGCACTCATTAAGTCTCTTTGGAGAAGAGCATCATCAGCTAAATGACTAAAGTGTCAAACATGGATGGATCTGAGGGGGATTACTAACCAGCATTGCTCTCCAACTCCATTATAAACTCCAGCTCATTAAGACGGCGGCGATGAGCCCTCTGAAACACCAGCAGCTCGAATGCAATCTGATTTGGCTCTTTATTGCCACTGGTGTTGGCAGCTTTGTACCTCATGTCTCTGTGAGTGGCTTCTTTAATGAGTCATAAACAAGTTGCTGCTCACTCTCTGAACAACGAATCACCTCCCGAGTTTCTTTATTTCACCATTTATCACATAGACCTCGTCTACAGAGGCTGTTATACCTTTATATCTGTGTATTAGAACCAGCTCATCCGATGACCCATGAATGTTTATTTTCCTCTTTATTTGTTCACAAATGTTGACTCAACTGTGAGAAATTCAGATTTCTGCTCTGTCAGCAGGATTTTTACTTTTACTCCTCAGCTGATTGAACAGATTCTGCGGTTTTCACCATCTTCTGTTGTCCCAACTGTTCCCAGTTAGCACTGTGAGGCTCGTGGCTGGTGTTTAATTGAAATGATGTCTTCTAACAGATTGAGTAGCATATTTATTTAATAAGCTAAATTAGAGTATGTATCTGTCACCTGCCTGTGGTCGCTGATACACCTCCTTGCTTTCTTTGTAAAGGAATACCGAGACAGGAAAAAGGAGAATCAGGAGCGTTTAGCGGAGGACACGGAGGCCAATGAGGCGATGGACGCCCCCCTCCCTCCACACAGCACCTCCAGGGAGCGGCTGTGGCGAGCCTTCGAGAATCCCCACACGTCCACCATGGCACTGGTCTTCTACTATGTCACAGGCTTCTTCATCGCTGTCTCTGTCATCGCCAATGTGGTGGAGACCGTCCCCTGCCGGCCCCCCAAAGGCAGCGTCAAAGACCTTCCCTGCGGGGAGAAATACCAGCTGGCCTTCTTCTGCATGGACACGGCCTGCGTGCTCATCTTCACCTTCGAGTACCTGATGCGTCTGTTTGCTGCGCCCAGCCGCTGCAAGTTCATGCGCTCTGTGATGTCGGTGATTGATGTGGTGGCCATCATGCCCTACTACATTGGCCTTGTGATGCCTGAGAACGAGGATGTGAGCGGCGCCTTTGTCACCCTCCGTGTTTTTCGCGTCTTCAGGATCTTCAAGTTCTCACGGCACTCGCAAGGTTTGAGGATTCTGGGGTACACGCTGAAGAGCTGTGCCTCGGAGCTTGGCTTCCTGCTCTTCTCCCTCACTATGGCCATCATCATCTTCGCCACTGTCATGTTCTATGCTGAGAAGGGCACCAAGGGCTCCACCTTCACCTCCATCCCAGCCTCCTTCTGGTACACCATTGTCACCATGACAACCCTTGGGTGAGTTGCCAACTGATGGATGTTGTGTGTGTTCGCTGGTTGCTGTGATATCTGACAGTAAGTAGCTGCTGTTAACATTATCTCCATGGCAACATAAACGCGTTTTCCTCGCTGGTTTTCTCGGCTGTAACTGTCCTGTTGTGTGTCAGGATGTGGATGTGTTATCGTCATTGGTTACGGAGGAGAGTTTAACAGTCTGTTTCCACCACAAAAACAGACGAAGTGTGATAAACTCAAACTGTGTGTGCCTGTGTGTGTGTGTGTGTGTGCCTGCTTGTGTGTATGTGTGTGTGCCTCCCACTCGTTGCTTCTCGAGTACGGTGGTGTATCTTCACCCTGCTACCGCCCACAGACACTCAGTGCTGCCATGTGGATGCAGAGTGTGTGTGTGTGTGTGTGTGTGTAGCAGCTCTCCAGCACTGATCTATTATCTGCTGTTCAAACAGCCTTTGGAAACATCAGAAATAGAGAGTGAGTCAGGAAGCTGCCATAAGCTCCGACTGAGTCGACCATACTGCTTTTTGACACCCTCAAACACACACACACACACACACACACACACACAGAGTCAGCGTCTCTGTGCTATAGGACTCTCTACTCCTACCTGTCTGTGAATGGAGGGCAACAGATAAAGTGTGAATGAGTCAGTTCAGATGCTGCTGCTGTTAAACTGTGAGAAGCTGATTTCAGAGATTTGACGTTTTGTGAATTAGGGAATAAAAAAAGTTTTTAGAGTAAAAACTTGTTTCTGCTCAGTAAATGTTCTGTGTCTCAGCTGAAGCTTGTGATGTAGATGGTTGTCGTGTTGTGCGCAGCGTGGGGCTGCAGGGTCGATCCGGGGTCTCCCTGAGTCTGACACATTGCACTGGTTTGTCAGTAATGATCCGTAATGACAGTCCCAGCAGACACAGGCTCAAGACACTTTCAGTGACAGAGTGACAGATGCTTTTATTGTGAAAGGTCGTTTCACTTCCTGTCTGTCATCTTCTCCTTCTTTATCTCTCCCTTCAGTCTTCAGGTCCATTAGTTATCAGTAGGGAGAGGCCAACATCTAAATGGATTCTCCAGGCAGCAAAACACAACCCAGGCTTTTACCTCAACTACTCCTCCCCCACCTCCCCTCCTCCTCACCTCCCTGTCTGCTCTCAGTGACTCCCTGTTTCCTTTCAGGGAGTCTCCCTCTGTCTCCTGATTTGTCCTGATACAACAGTTACATCCCAGAATAAGAGAAATGTTTTGTAATTTCACTTTGACTTTAATCTGTTGTCTCTCCTGGCGTCTCTGCTCATCAACAGTCCAAACACTGATTTCACACATTTTGCAGACGTTCTGTGAATTAACAGAGGCAGATGGACTCGTTGTCCTGTCTCGCTCTAGGGCTGCATTTATTTAAACCTGCTTAAGGCTGCAAGCTTTAAAAGCTGTTCGTTTGCTGCTGAGATGCAGCAACTGAAACTGTTGTTGTACCAAATCTCATCGGCAACAACCAGATGTGCCTAGATCTACTAACAGAACTACAGACATTAACATACTAGCAGAGAACGTCTCTTAGTATTCCTCTGCAGATCCCGTGTGATTGTCAGTAGACCGACAGCAGTGGTAGGGAGTGGTCCCCGGATGAACCCGTCATCGAACATGGATGGATAAAAACATACAAATAAGAAATGAATACAATAAGCCAGCAGGACATTTCAGAGAAGAGAGAGATGTCAGACGAGGAGCTGCTCGGTGAAATGTAGTCGTAGAGGTGAATGAGATTAAATGAGGTGAATGAGACTAAAGGAGGTTAACGAGATTAAACAAGGTTAACGGGACTAAACGAGGTTAACCAGATTAAATGAGGTAAGTGTTGGAGTAATGGTGGCTCCCCTTGTTCCCCACTCCCAAGGATGACCCAAAAATGCCACAAGACATGTGCCTTCCAAAACAATCAAATTTATTTGAAACAACGAAAAGCACTGAGCATCAGGGAGAGCACAGCCAAAATAACAAAACTCTCTGATTATCACAGCTGACTAATCTGTCATCACAAAAGAAAAATTTAAGAAATGACAGGAAACCTCTCCTGTCTCCCTAACTTAAACAAGACAAAGGTCCAAAATGGGCCTCCACCAAAAGGGCTTCCCTACAGAGATTGCTTTTCCACACAGGCTCTGTATTAATTTTTTCAGTTGAACTTTATTTATAATGTCGTTAATTTAATGGTGATGCAGTTGAAGATGTTTGAAGGAAGACTCCACCGACACTGTCTTGCTTGTATATTAAAGAGTTTATTACAGAAAGTACAGCATCAAAAACAGGTTCCATGGGAAGTCTGTCGATTTGCTCTTATAGAGCTTGCTTTATATACACCTTGTCTACCAGAAAAACTAAGGTGAAACATCTGGCATTACTTAAACATGAAGCTCTGTATATAACAGAAAACCCTAGGGAAGATAAGAGAGATAAAAAGTGAGGGACACCACGCTTTTAGACATTAATCTTTAACCCTGGTCCCCTTACTCTGACAATCTCATGGGTACCAGCTATCTTCTGAAAACATTAGAAGTGAAAAACACCAGCTGGAACTTATAGATGAAGCAAAAACACTTCTGAGCTATGCATGAACTTACAGGATGTATTAGTCAGTCCAGACTCTACAATAACACACCAATTCACAACACAAGTCATCTCAGGGCTCTTTACAGTCAGAGCAGAGACCACACTCATTACTGTTAATCACACCCAGCAGCTCCACCACCAGCAAACACCTGGAGACAGAGGCAGGAGAGACTTCCTGTAACAGGCTGACACCTGGGACTGATCCTGGATTTGCCCTGACTGGCTAGGGGAGAGAGAGAGAGAGAGGGAGAGAGAGGAGGGGAGGGAGAGAGAGAGAGAGAGGGAGAGAGAGGAGGGGAGGGAGAGAGAGAGAGAGAGGGAGAGAGAGGAGGGGAGGGAGAGAGAGAGAGAGAGAGAGACAGGAGGAGAGAGACAGGAGGGAGGGAAAACAGGAGGGAGAGGAGCAGGAGGGAGGAGAGAGACACACATCACAGACAAAGATACAGAACATAAAAGATGAAACTGACAGAATGGTAGAGCAGCAGAGTCTAACTATGGCTGCTGTTAGCAGGACAATAATGATAATAATACAATAATGATAATAAATGGCAGCAGAGGACGGGGGGAGCAGGTGGTGACCACAGATCAGATGTTCAGCTCCTGGAGCCACAGGTATCTGTAGAGAGGTAGAGAGACCAGAGAGAAACAAGCACAGCACTAGGGGAGAGAGGACACAGAGTTAATGACATGTAGACATGGTTTACAGATGAGAGGATGGGTCTGAGGAGAGAGAGAGGAGGAGTGTGGAGACCATCATGGGACATCTGCAGCAGCCGAGGCCTCTAGCAGCATGTCTGAGGGGTGGCATTAAGGAGTAACTGTGACTAACTATGGGTTTAATTATCATGATAACTAGAACTAGAACTGAAGCTGTGAGCTTTGTCAGACAGGAAGGTTTTCAGCTTTACTTTAAAAGTAGAGAGGGTGTCTGCTCCTGAACCCAAACTGGCAGCTGGTTCCACTGGTGAATGTTCATCCAGCTGCTGTTGTCGGGAGACCTGAGCCCTGTCGGGACGCTTTCAGATCTGAGGTGCTCTCCTGCTCTCTCCTCCTCTCTCCCCTCCCCTCTCCTACTCAGATCTTCTCCCCCATCCTCCCCTCTCCTTCTTCTCTTCTCTCCTCCCCTCTCCTTCTCCTCCTGCTCTCTCCTCCTCTCTCTCCTCTCCTACCCTCTCCTTCTCCTCTCTCCTCCTGCTCTCTCCTCCTCTCCTCTCCTCTCCTCTCTCCACCTGCTCTCTCCTCCTCTACTCTCTCCTCCCCTCTCTCCCCTCTCCTCCTCTCCTCCGACCTGCTCTTTCTCTTTGTTCGTTTGTTATCAGTGTTTTTCATCGTGCTGCTGTTATTGCTTTGCTCCTGTGTTTTATCGCTGTGCAAATAAACTGGAGGAGGCTCATGAAGCTGTTGCAGCTCCGGCAGAAGGAATATATCAGTAGGGGGAAACATGATCTGCTGTGGCTCGTGCAGAGAGCTGCTGCCAGGAAAACCCTGCTTGTGTCTCTGCTTCAGATTACCACCTTTGTCTTTCAGGTGGTCTGAAAACAAAAAGCCTACGGTTCTGTCCGTTGTCCACTCCCCTGATGAAACGAGCTGACGCGGGGTTTCTGTTGACAGGGAAACATCACCTGTCCAGCAGAAACTGAAAACACACCTGCCTCAGTATCTTTCACTGAGCTCATGAACCAATGGGGTTCTAGTTGATGCTTGTGGGTCCACAGGTGTTTCAGAAGCACCTCTCCATTAAAAGTATGCCTCAGGTCTGAAAGGAAGTCAGACACAGACTCGATTTTTCAAAATAAAACATCTTGTTGAGACTTCCAATCATAAAAACAGACGATGAAAAGAATTGTCCAGAAACTAGTCAGCATGCCTGCCTGCTGTCGAAGCTCAGGCGTCACCAAAAGTGATTAAATTCAGGAAAACACAATCTGATTTAGCAGCAGCTCGGCTTGCTGTCCCTCCAGGACATCCAGTGTGTGGCCGACAGCGTGGGAGAAACAGTGGATTTTAAGGTGGAACTGCTTTATTCAGTGTTTCTCTGGGTTTGAATCAGTGGCTCTGTTTGTTTGGAGAGGAGGAGACCTCTGTGGAGAATTCAGCTCCCAGTAAAAACCTCCTGAACCATCAACAGTGAAGGAATCCCAACTAGGAGAAGCTGACTGACAGGAAGACTGGCGACCAATAACAGACAAATATAAACCCTCCTTTCTACGAGAAGCCAGCAGTCCAAATAAACGTGGATTCTATATAATGAATGGGTTGGTTTTAAACAGCCCCATCCTGCCTGCACAGGTTGACTGTGGAGAGTTTCTGCTGCAGAGCACTTTACCATCGACATTATTTATA
Source organism: Datnioides undecimradiatus (assembly GCA_008933995.1). Classification (NCBI taxonomy): domain Eukaryota; kingdom Metazoa; phylum Chordata; class Actinopteri; order Lobotiformes; family Datnioididae; genus Datnioides; species Datnioides undecimradiatus. The sequence continues at coordinate 54,095 of WARS01000123.1, read as the reverse complement.
AGAACAAGAGGGGAAGCAGCCATTTCCTCTTAGGAACAGGATGTATATGAGCCAGAGAGTGAGAGGAGCTGGCGGCCTTATAAAACAGCGTGGATGGAATTATAGACCCCCCCGATGCATGGCTCACACTGTTAATGTTTTAATAGAGAGGGATGGAGGGAGGAAGTGAGGAAGGGAGTGAAAAAGGAGACAGAGGAAGAGAGGAAAGGAATGAAAACAATCTAATCAAAGACTCAGAGAGTTACAGAGAAGGTGAGATCATGTTGGTTTCCTCCATTTCCTGCCCGAAGAATCCTCCAGCTGACAGACGCCACAGACAAAATGGCTGCCGTGGCTCTCCACAGGTCCTCCTCCTCCTCATGATAGTAACCCCTATAGATGTTGTATTGAAACTATTTTCTTGTGTATCTGTCCGCCTGCTGCTTCTGTGCAGACACAAGCCAACACCGCCGTGACGACAGGCGCAGTCTGAACCACAGGAGGTTGGTGAAAGCTGCCATTGGCTGATTGTTAGTCGTCATCTTCCTCTCTTTAACCTCTTCGCCCTGACGTGATTGCTAACGATATGAAATGAACGAGCTGGCTCTTGTTTTGCAGGAATTCAGTCATTTCACTAACAGCACTCACATTCCCACATGCTAATGTTTCTGTTGTCAGCACGCCCACGATGATTGAGACAGGTTAACGAAATATAAACACTCAGCATTTCCCTTTCAGCAGAGTAATAAGAGTCTCAGCAGAGCTTCGCCCACTGCCGCTAAGTGTACAAAGATATAAACCACATAGTGCTAGGGTTAGAGAGATATGAAGTTCTACAGAAAGTGGAAAAAGAAAGAAAATGATGTAATCTATGTGGAAAATGTCAGACTTGATAACAAACAGGAAGAATGGTTCAGATTTTCAGTCTGTGTCTGACTCAGTTGTCATTAGCCCATACAGAGAAGAAGAATGAAAACTCTCACAGCGACTTCAGCACTTTGATTATCTTACACACCAGCAGCAGGTTGTTATCTGCCACAACACCTGAACTCATAGAGTCTCAATGCTCAGGTGGTCACCTCCTCTTCAGTGATCAGCCAGGAGTGCTACCTTTACCAACCATGTGGGTAAAGGTAGAATTGGCAGAATTTATTGTCAATTCTGCCATATGTACGGCACATACAGAGGACTGAAATTGCGTTGCTCGAAGATAGCAGGAGGGGAGGGAGCAGGGCAGGGAGAGAGTTGAGCTTCCTGACAGCCTGGTGGAGTCTGCTGGCCCTGTGTCTGCTGGTCTTGGTCCAGAGACTCCGCAGTCTCCTCCCTGATGGCAGCAGACTGAAGAGGCTGTGTGACGGGTGGGTGGGATCACCCGCAATACGGAGGGCTTTGGGGTGAGGTAGGTGCTGTAAGTGTCCTGAAGGGAGGGGAGAGAGGCACCAACGATCTTCTCAGCTGCTCTCACTATGCGCTGAATGGTCTTGTGGCAGGAAGCGGTGCAGACGCGGTACCACACAGTGATGCAGCTGGTCAGGATGCTCTCAATGGTGCCTTTGTAGAAGGTGCACATGATGGGGGCCAGGGCTCTGGCTCTTCTCAGTTTGTGGAGGACTTTACCCAGTGGTCTGTATGCTGGCATTAGCATAACAGTGGTGTGGTCAGAGGCACAGAGGCGGGGGAGGGGTGGCGGCTCCTCTCAGGGTGCTGTAAACATTGTCCAGTGTGTTGTTCCCCTGTGTGGGAAAGTTAATGGGTTGGTGTATTCTGGGAAACACACTCTTTGGGTCTGCGTGGTTGAAGTCTCCAGAAAGATGAGAAAAGCATCTGGGTGGGCTGTCTGCTGCTCACTGATGTGCAGGTACAGTTCATTCAGTGCCTCATTCCTGTTCTTGCTGGAGCTGGGAGGGATGTAAACAGCAACAAGCAGTATGGCCGTAAACTCCCTAAACACAGAGCCCGCCGCCACAGGTCTTAACTCCCTTGATGAGAGCTGTGTCGAGCTGAATGGCACAGTCTGGCATGCTGTTGTTGAGCCATGTCAAAACATTTGACACTGGTCAGCAGGTGTCACTGACTGTTTCCATGGAGCATCGTGGGTAACGTACTGCGTCACCTCCTATTGTTGTCTTTGCACTGTGGTGGATTGTAGCGTGCTGTAGCGTCGTCAACTGCTAAAACATTTCTCGTTTAAAACATTTAATTTCACCGCGGTGATTCACTGCATTGAATTGGTGCACATACATTTGCTAAACACCTGTTTCACACGGCTTTTTGGGGATTTTACGCTTCCTTTCCACTTTTCCCCTCTGGTTAGCCCGCTTGATCACTAGCAATGGCTGCTCTCTCTTCCCCTGCTTCTCCTTTGTTTTGCTCTGTGTGCGGGATGTATAGTTACTCCTCGACCTCCTTTAGCGATAATGACATGTGTATTAAATGCAACATTCTTATAACCTTGGAGGCGAGGCTTAAGGAAGTAGAGGCACGGCTCCGCATCATTGAAAGCCCCCCTGTAGCGTTAGCTAGCCGGTCCCCAGTAGCCGGTGCGGACCTGCCCAGTGTAGCTTCCGCTAGCGATCCTAGGGTAGCTCCTGTTAGCCGTCCCCCAGCAGCTCCCGAGCAGCCGGGAAGCCAGGGTGGCTGGGTGGCAGTCCGAAGGAAACGTAGCCCGAAACAACGGCCCACGGTTCACCACCAACCGCTTCACGTTTCCAACAGATTTTCCCCACTCAGCGACACACCCGCTGACGGAAAGACTCTGGTTATTGGCAGCTCTATTTTGCGCAATGTGAAGTTGGAGACGCCGGCGACCACAGTTAAATGCATCCCCGGGGCCAGAGCGGGCGACGTTGAATCCTATCTGAAACTGCTGACTAAGGATAAACGTAGATTCAATAAAATTGTCATTCATGTCGGCGGAAATGACATCCGGTTACGGCAGTCGGAGGTCACTAAAATTAACATTGAGTCGGTGTGTAAGTTTGCCAAAACAATGTCGGACTCCGTAGTTTTCTCTGGACCCCTGCCCAATCTGACCAGTGACGACATGTTTAGCCGCATGTCGTCATTCCATCGCTGGCTGTCGAGGTGGTGTCCAGCAAACGACGTGGCCTTTATAGATAATTGGAAACCATTTTGGGGAAAACCTGGTCTCATTAGGAGAGACGGTATTCATCCTACTTTGGGTGGAGCGGCTCTCATCTCTAGAAATATGGCAAAATATATTAAAACTTGACAAACCAGAGCAGAGACCAGGCGGCAGAGCTGCAGTCCTACACGCTTCTCTGCAGTTTCCTTAGAGCTGTCACCCTCCCATGACCACCACTACCCCCAGTGTCCTATAGAGACTGTGTCTGTCCCTCGTCCACCCAAACTACCTGGGGCAAAAAATTCAAGAGGTATTATTCATAAAAACCTCACAAGAATTAATACCACCAAGGTATCTGGACCTAAACACACCACAATAAAATGTGGATTATTAAATATCAGATCTCTCTCGTCTAAATCCCTGTTAGTAAATGATTTGATTACGGATCATTGCATTGATTTATTTTGTCTTACTGAGACCTGGCTGCAGGAGGAGGAATATGTTAGTTTAAATGAGTCGACCCCTGCCAGTCACATTAATCACCATATTCCTCGAAGCACAGGCCGAGGAGGAGGAGTGGCAGCAATCTACCACTCAGGTTTACTAATCAATCCCAGACCTAAGCCTGGGTTTAAAACGTTTGAGTCCCTCACTCTCAGTCTCTGCCACCCTAACGACAGGTCAGAGAAACCAGTTCTGCTTGTGGTTGTGTATCGTCCGCCTGCTGCTTATTCAGAGTTTTTATCTGAATTCCCTGACTTTTTATCTCAACTAGTGCTCTGCTCAGACAAAGTAATCATAGTGGGTGACTTCAACATTCATGTAGATGACACCAATGACAGCCTTAGGAATGCCTTTAATTCAGTTTTAGACTCAATTGGTTTTTCTCAAAACGTTAACAAACCTACTCACTGCTTTAATCACACCCTCGATCTTGTTTTGACATATGGCTTAGAAACTGAACGTTTAATAGTGTTTCCCCAGAACCCTCTTTTATCTGACCATTTTTTAATAACATTTCAGTTCACAATTATGAACTTCTCAGCATTTGGCAGGGAGACTACCTACAGTCGGTGTCTCTCTGATAATGCTGTTTCCAAATTTAAGGAAGTTATTCCGTCTCTTTTGGCTTCTATGCCACGTGCCATTACAACAGAGGGTAGCAGCCTAACTACTAATCCAGTACATATAGATTATCTTGTTGATAATACTGCAGCTACACTGCACACAGCACTGAACAATGTGGCCCCTATAAAACAGAATAAGAAAGCCATCAAGCAAAGGAAGCTAGCTCCCTGGTTTGACACACAGTTACGCACTTTAAGACAGTCCTCACGAAGGTTAGAGAGGAAGTGGCGATCCACTAATATTGAAGAATTTCACCTTTCCTGGAAAGATAGTATTATAACATACAAATCAGCCCTGCGTAAGGCAAGAACTGCCTATTATTCCAAATTAATAGAGGAAAATAAGAATAACCCCAGGTTTCTGTTCAGTACTGTAGCCAGGCTGACAAAGAGTCACAGCTCTGTTGAGCCAACTATTCCCTCAGCTCTCAGTAGCAATGAATTTATGAATTTCTTTACTAGTAAAATCAAAGATATTAGGGAAAGAATTCATCACGCACTCTCTTCAACTGTTAGAGATCCATGTGTGTCATCTGCAGCAGCCCCTGAAATGTCTGCAGGCCCTAAGTTATCTCTGGACCACTTCTCTTCTATAGATCTCACTGAACTGTCCTCAACGATCATTAGATCCAAACCCTCAACCTGTCTTTTGGACCCCATCCCAACTCATCTTCTAAAAGATGTTTTCCCCCTGATTGGCACTTTTATATTAGACCAGATCAATCTGTCATTACTAACAGGTTATGTTCCACAGGCTTTTAAGGTTGCTGTCATCAAACCTCTACTCAAAAAGCCTTCTCTCGACCCTGGTGTTTTAGCGCACTATAGACCAATATCCAACCTCCCCTTTATTTCTAAAATCCTTGAAAAGACCGTAGCTGATCAGTTATGTGATCACCTGCAGAGGAGCAGTTTATTTGAAGCATTTCAGTCAGGATTTAGAATAAACCACAGCACAGAAACAGCATTGGTTAAGGTTAGCAACGACCTCCTAATAGCTTCCGACAATGGCCTCGTCTCCTTACTTGTCCTGCTAGACCTCAGTGCTGCATTTGACACCATCGATCACGGTATCCTACTACAAAGACTAGAACATGTCATTGGCATTAAAGGAACAGCACTAAGCTGGTTTAAATCTTATCTATCTGACAGATTCCAGTTTGTCCACGTTAATAATGACTCGTCCGTGCACACAATAGTTAATCATGGAGTTCCACAGGGTTCTGTGCTTGGACCATTATTGTTCTCCCTTTACATGCTCCCCTTAGGCAATATTATTAGGAAGCACAACATAAATTTCCACTGCTACGCGGACGATACACAGCTATATTTATCTATGAAACCAGAAGAAACAGATCAATTAGTCAGACTTCAGACATGTCTGACAGACATTAAGGCATGGATGACTTATAATTTTCTGCTCCTAAATACAGACAAAACTGAGGTGATTTTGTTTGGGCCTAAACACCTCAGAGACAGGTTATCTGACCTCGCAGTCGCTTTGGATGGTGTTACCCTGGCCTCCAGTTCTACTGTGAGGAACCTGGGAGTCATATTTGACCAGGATATGTCCTGCCAGTCCCATATTAGGCAGGTCACTAGGACTGCCTTCTTTCACTTGCGCAACATAGCTAAGATTAGGAGTATCCTGTCCAAAAATGATGCCGAAAAGCTGGTCCACGCATTTGTTACCTCAAGGCTGGACTATTGTAATTCCTTGTTGTCAGGTTGTCCGACTAGCTCACTGCGAGGCCTCCAGCTCATCCAAAACGCTGCTGCGAGGGTTCTGGTGGGAATTAGCAAGAGAGATCATATTTCTCCGGTCTTAGCTTCTCTTCATTGGCTCCCTGTAAAGTCCAGAATAGATTTTAAAGTCCTTCTTCTTACCTACAAGGCCCTTAATGGCCAAGCTCCATTGTACCTCAATGAGATGCTAAGTCCCTATCAACCCAACAGATCACTTCGCTCCCAGAGTGCAGGTTTGCTTGTGGTTCCCAGAATCTCCAAAAGTAGAATGGGAGGCCGAGCCTTTAGCTATCAGGCTCCTCTCTTGTGGAACCAGCTGCCAGTCTGGGTCCGAGAGGCAGACACCCTCTCTACTTTTAAAGTAAAACTTAAAACCTTCTTGTTCGACAAAGCCTACAGCTAGCTCTAGTTACCATCTGAACTACACCATCCATGCCATCCCCCAGTTATGCTGCTATAGGCCGAGGCTGCTGGGGGACGTCCCATGATCATCTCCACACTCCTCCTCTTCCCTCTCTCTCCTTAAACTCCATTAGCTCTGTGTCCTCTCTCCCCTAGTGCTGTGCTTGTTTCTCTCTGGTCTCTCTCTCTCTGTACCTCTCTACAGATACCTGTGGCTCCAGGGCTGGGCATCTGACCTGTGGCTCCGCCGACCTGCCCCGTGTCCTCTGCTGCCTATTGCTGTCATTTGCTGTCATTATTCTATATTGTCCCCCCCCCAACCGGTCAAGACAGATGGCCGTCCACCTAGAGCCAGGATCTGTCCAAGGTTTCTGCCTGTTAAAAGGAAGTTTTTCCTTGCCACTGTTGCCAAGTGCTTGCTCATGGTGGAACTGTTGGGTGTAACTAACAGTAATGAGTGTGGTCTAGACCTGCTCTGTTTGTAAAGTGCCCTGAGATGACTTTTTGTTGTGAATTGGCGCTATATAAATAAAATTGAATTGAATTGAATTAAAGGTTACGAGTCATGTTGCACACTGCGAAAACAAGGTGAGATCCAGTCTGAGGTGACAACCCACTGACTGTCTTCGGGTCCCCACTGAGGTAACCCTGATGACATCATTGTGACATCATCATCAGCGTTATTATTATTTTCTCGTCCTGAGAAGTGTTGAGTCGTTTTACTTATGACAAGTAAACTGTCATGATTCACACCATGAAAACAGCCTGACTGTCTGCTGAGACAGGCAGACAGAGATAGACAGGGAGGGAGACAGGCAGAGAGACAGACAGAGGGAGAGAGAGGGACAGACAGAGAAGGAGGGAGACAGAGGGGTGGAGGTCATGTGACCAGCAGGTCAAGGTAGCACTGATCTATTTGACCGTACATTTATAGTTTCCTCCTGTAACAGAACAGGACTCTGTTACAGATCCATATTGGGAGAAACTAGCTGCTGTTTATCCTGGTGGAGGGCTTCTGAGGGCCACGGTGTGAAATTGATCAATACTTTTTGATCGATTGAGCCCTGGCAGCCACATTGTAATGAGTGATCTACACTGCTGTAGGTCTGCACAGGAAGTTTGGAGTGTAACCAGTGGCCAGCAGATCTACAACTGGCAGCACTGATGCCTGTATGTGTGTTGTTACTGAACCCTGTTTCCAGTTCAATATTATTGAAACACAATCAAATCATGTGAGCTAACCACTAACATTAGCATGCTAACGCGCTCATGCTCTCAGTAAACAGCCGAGCTGAGCCACAGTTCATCCTGGAACATGAAGGTCTATCATCAGCATCCACATACTGACCGACGTTTGATAGTCTACAGATATTGATAGATATCCATGGATACATAGACACATGATCTGTGTGATCGTTGTCTCCTGTGTCATCTGTTTCCTGTGTGATCGGTGTCTCCCGTGTCTTGTCCCTCGCTTCATCTTCGTTGTCATGAACCTGACTTTTGATCCTTGCATGATCCCAGAGTTCACCTTCGCCGGATCCCTGCAGCAAACAAAGTCTGTGTTTGAGTTTATTATAAAGCCACTGACCTGCAGCAGCTCGGCCTTAGCGGTTTGCTTTGGGATCCTACAAATGGCCTGTGCTCCTTTTCTCCTGAAGCATGATGGGAGTTCGTGTCCAAACATATGGTGTGTGTGTGTGTGTTTTATGTAATAGGTCACACTTGTATAATATAGTGTTACACACTCAGGAACATGACATTTACCACAGCCCAGGTCATTGTGTAATATGATAATTATCAGACTACACTAATTATTGGAGTATGCTAATTGAGACATTATGTTAATTAGAAAACTCACACTGAATCAAATGTGATTGGATTAGTAGTGTCTGCAGTCAGATGTAATCAGAGTATTTAGAGTAACAGTAGTGTCTGCAGTCAGAAGTAATCAGAGTATTTAGAGTAACAGTAGTGTCTGCTGTCAGAAGTAATCAGAGTATTTAGAGTAAAGTAGTATCTGCAGTCAGATGTAATCAGAGTATTTAGCGTAATTGTTGTTTGTTGTTGGTTGTTTTTGTTGTTGGTTGTTGTTGTTTGTTGCCGCTGGTTGTTGTTGGTTGTTTTTGTTGCTGTTAGTTGTTGTTTGTTGTTGCTGTTGTTGTTGTTTTTTGTTTCAGCTGCTGTTGAACTGTTTTGTTGTCGTCCTGCAGCTGCTGAATCTTGTTTTGTCTGTTGTTTGTTTGTGGAAACGGTGAAAACAGTGAGAAGCGTGGTGACGATGAGCCCAAAGTGATGCTCTGACCAATCAGACCAAAGCTCCATGTTGTTACAGACACATTCAGATCAGTCAGTCATCATCAGAACAGCTGATCACTGATTCCTGTCAATAGTAATGGAGTAAAATGTTCAGTGTTCCTCTGATGAGTATTGGAGTGAATGTGAGACTGACAGTGTCACTGATTTATGGATAAATACGACACATAGTCATTTACCTTCACGATAAACTTCTGATTCGGGGTAATTACAGTGGTGTTTGTTAACGCTGCACATGTGGTGCAGCAGCAGGTCCTCTGAGGCTTTTGAAGCCAGTGACCTTTAAAGCTGCGTGCGTTTGTGATGACATTAATCTTTATTCATGTCGGAAAATAAATATTTAAATAAATAAATATCATAATAAATATTATTATTGTAGCAGTTAGTTCCCAAAACACAGCTGCTAATAATATAAAAGACAATAAAACAAAATGGATTTTCTTAAACTCACAGAAGTGACAGAGCTTGAAATAAAAGTTCCTGTTTCCAGATGCACTTTGCAGTTGTTCTTATGCTTTACATTTCACATAACCTTTAGTACAAATGTAGTTTTTATTGAACTATCTGTTGTGTAGCTGCCACACTGGGAACAGGAAATGCTAGAGGGTAGACCCAACACAGACAAAGCTTACTGGGTCAGAGGTCAGGATGAAATCATGGTCAGACACAGGTGAACAGATCCATTAATGAGACTCAGGTGGGAACAGGAAACAAGTACACAGAGACACAGGAAGAAGAAAAACCCACAAAATAAAACAGGAAGTAACCAGAAACAGAGAACTTAAACTAAAACCAGAACACAAGAACTAACCCTAACCCTAATACTCCTTTTCCTTATCTTAGTAATAAAACATCTTTCTTTAACCTTGTGGCACACAATAAAATGCAGATTGTGACAGAGTACACACACGCACACATCCACTCATTGCTCCGCTCCCTTCTGTGTCCACACAGTTTAACACTCCGAAACCACTTCACATCTTCTCTCCAGAACAGTTTAAGTTGCGCGACCATGGTGCACACTTGGCTGCAGTACTTCCTATACGAATCAAACTCTGCATTCACTCACCTCACAGAGAACACTGCTGGCATTGTGCAAATCACCCGTCTGGCATCTGACTGTCAAAAACAGGGCCGACGTATTTCCGCATATATGTCAGGCATTCTGACGTGTTTTGTGGTCAGGTGACCAGAATATTTTCTTTTATTTTCATAATGTCATGTCTTTAGTCAGTTTTGGGTTATTTCTGATGTAGAGAAATGGAGATGTTCATTGTAGCAGAGGTGTCTGGGTGCTGACAAAGGAGATTATGCTGTATTTGACTTCGCTGCAACAAAAATATTGTTTATTTGTATTTTCTTATTGAAGGGCTACAGCCAGGGAGGAGCTATGAGGTTAAAAGGGGCCATCTTGGCAGTCTTGGGTGAGTCTTGACTTGGTTTTAGCGGAGGTAACAGACAGCTCATTCTTTTGTTGTGGTTTTGTACAGAGAGGTATTGAAGAACTCCGTTCTTGTAAATAGGTGTTTTTGCATTTATTGTCTGATTTTCACATTTTTTCCACTGTTTGCACTTTGGGAGGCCGGCAATAAATCTTCAGGACAAAATCAGTTTTCGACTGCGACAGTTTAAAGCAGAACCCCATGACATAGCTGAACAAAGATCTGACTAAAGAAGGTCTCATGGTTTCATTTTAAAATCATAGCCTTCAAGTCCTATCAAGGGCAGCATGACAGTAGTTGTAGGAGTAAAGTACAACTCTACTGTTTCATTTATCAGAAGCTTTTATCTAGCGCGACCAACGAACAGAACAACAGGAAACATGGAGAACAGCTTCTGAGACGTGTCAGAGTCTGACAGGACACAGGTGTGGACAGGTAGAGCAGGACATACAAGGTCGGTTTAATCAGTGAAGGGTCAAGCACCAGGTGAGCAGGTGTTAACAACAGTCTCTAGCCGGGGAGATGATCCAAGTTGGACATTGAGCCGTGTTGCTGTTTACTTTATGTCACCATGCCAACCTGGTTTGGATCTGATACTTTAGCTTTAGACCCTTTCGCACTGAAGAACAAACCAGCAACATCAGGTTTGTTTTCTGTGACAGGGTACACTTGGCATTCAAACTGTTGGAACAACACCTGTGGAGCAGCTTCCTGTTTCCTGTGAGCAAGGGGTCAACACAGGTCAACATCGCACACAGACACACAAACACCAGTCAGTGTCCTTCAACATGACAACAAAGTCATTTGTCTTGTTGCTGTGCGATTTGTTTCACCACAAATCCTCTTGAAACACACACACACACAAATAAATAGCTGATGGGTGGGGTGTTACCATGGTTACAGATGTGATATTTGTAGTAGGCAGTTGTGATGGTTTGTGGTCTTTAGATTTAACTCTGATATTGAGACAGACGGCTCAACACACACACAAATGAGTTCATTTAATCAAAACTCCTGATGATGGTGATGATGATGATGATGATGATGATGGTGAAGATGATGATATGATGGTGATGATAAGATAAGATAAACTTTATCTTATCCTATCTTAATGATGGTAATGATGGCGATGATGATGGTAACAATGGTAATGATGGTGATGATGATGGTAATGATGGTGATGACGATGATTGTGATGATGATGATGGTGATGATGATCAAGTGTTTCTGAATGGTTTAACACTCGTGGCTCAGGTGGATGTTCATCTCCACCTCTGCTGGTTCATAATATTGACCCAAACTCAAAACAACCAGGTGTGTCTGCACCTGCCGTTCTAACGAGGATGAGAGACAGGCGATCAGTCAATCAGAGAGCAGGATTCTCATGGTCTGGGAAGCAACTGTGTGTGTGTGGGGGTCTTTGTGTGTGTGTCCTAGTTTCTCAGATGGCTGGACGCTCTGCAGGGACTATCTATCTGTCCCCAGCTTCTTCTCTTCATCCTCCCTTCCTCCTTCTTCACCTTTCCCTCCCTCCATCATTTCATTCTCCCTCTTTCTCTCCTGTTCCTCCTCCTCCTCTCTGTCTCTGCCCTCTTTCCATCCATCACCCCAGTTTATAATCCTTAAAGAGAAACAGTTCAACTGGTGAGCACTGGCTTTGGTTTATGGTCAGTGTTCATGTTCATTCATTCATTCACTCACGTCACAACACCAGAGAGGCTGCTCAGCATTAAATGTGTGGGACAATGAGTTTGTGCAGCCGAGTCTTTCAGAGGACAGTAATATGTGAGAAAGTGAGTGTAAGTGGTCAGTAAGAGCATCTCTGCACAAAGATGACGTGTTCATGTATTTTTTAGAATCAGCTGATGTGTTTTACTTGTTCATATGTTTCTGGATGTTGACTCGCTGACACGTATTCATGTGAACTGCATAAGTTCCTATTTCACACCTGGTAAATGAGTGTTAATAAAACATGTCACGAATCTTCACAATGGGAAATGATTTGTAAATGAAATGTGTCAATATTGAATTTTTAATTTTTGTGTAACCTGTTTTGTTTGTACTCTAAGTTTTGTGACCTGCTGGTCATTCCTTTCCTCCTTGTCTTTTAATCACTTTAATGTCCTTTCCCTCCTTCCTTTCCCTCCTTCCTTCCTTCTTTCCTATTTCCCTGTTCTTTCTGCTCTCCTTCCTTCCTTTCCTTATCTCCTCCTCCTGCCGTCTTTCTTCTTGTCCTCCTAATTTTTAACATTTTAAAAATATTCTCCTCATGTGGGATTCATGTCAGTTTCCCCTCCTCCGTTTTCCCGTCCTCCTCCTGCAGCTCCTCCTCCTCCCTCCTCTCCTGACCCTAATTGCTGCAGCTGCTCCGTCTGGGCGAGCAAGCTTCAGATAAACAGATGAAAAAAGAGCGAGAGGCCGAGTGAAGGAGGAGAGAACTTTTCCTCTCATCAATTATTTCCTCTCAGCGACTGAGTGCATCCTCCTCCTCCTCCTCCTCATTCCCTCATTCACTCTCTTTTCTCTCCATCCTCTCCATCCTCCTCGCTTGTCTAGACTAATTTCTTCATTTCTCTTCTCGTCCGCTGGTCTGCCCTCCCCCCTCTCTCATGTCTCCTCTATTTTGTCCCCTCGTTTCCTTCACTTATCAACCTTATTTTTTCCTCCCTCACATCCTCATCTCTGCTTTCTACTTTTCTCTCCTCCTCTTCGTTACATCTTTCCTCCTCCTCCTTTCTTTTTTCTCTCCCTCGTCTTCTCCCATTGTTCCTCCTCGTCATTTTCCTCCTCCCATTTCTTTTATACCTCCTCTCCTTGGCAACCCAACTCTAAATCCGATTCCCTCATTTTATCTGTCTCCTCTCTCCTCTGCCGTCTCCTTCTCTTCTTGTTTCCTTCTCTTTTCTCTTTGCCTCTCACACTGCACTCCTCCTGTACCTCTGTGTTTCTTCTCCTTTGGTTTGACAACTCCATCTGTCTTTATATCTCTTCCCTGCTTCTCTCTTTCCTTCCTTCCTTCCTTCTCTCTTTCCTTCCTTCTCTTTCCTTCCTTCTCTCTCTCTTTCCTTCCCTTACACTCATCTTTATCTTTCTTTCTTCATTCATTCCCTCCCTTGTTTAATCCTCTGCTTCATTTCCTTCTTTTTCTATTCTTTCTTTTTCATCCCTCTTTCATTTCCTGTTTTAAGTTTCTCTTTACTTTCCTTGCTCACCGTTTGTCTCCCTTCTTCTGTGAAACATTTAACACACATCATGTGATATTTAAACACACACACAGATGGATTGTTTCAGTCGTGTATGTGTGTGTGTGTGTGTGTGTGTGTGTGTGTGGAGTAAAAATAAACACAGAAATGTGGATTATGCAAAACGAACAAATAAAAGACATTAGAGACGCTCTGAAACAACGTGAGCTTCCTCTTGGCGACAAACTGGCGAGTTAATAGGAAAGAGGGAGAGATGGAGGGAGGAGGCACAGAGGAGAGAGCGTGGGAGACGTAAATACAAAAGAAAATGAGAGGGCGGAAAACAGGAAGGATGATGCTCAGAAACAGAGAAAACAGAGAGAAATTGGTTTTATTGTCAACTGTACGAGTGTGACGCTGCCCGAGGCCACGATAAACAAACAGGATGGTTCGAATGTTAAAGATTTATTCAAGCTGATGTTCATAAACATTGTCACTGCAGCTGATGCTCTTTAAGCCCAATCGGTACAGATTCCATTTGTTGTGTTCTAGCAGCTCTGTATTTACTGTGCTTGCAGTGTGGGGGATGGGTACAGCAAGTACTAAACAAAGTTCGTCACACAATCACCAGCAAGACCAGCGTAACAGGCCGTCATGTGACTACTTGCAGCTGCATGTCTGAAATGCTGTGCGAGCAGAGAGCAAACATCAAAACCTGTTTCAAACCTGAGCTGCTGCTCTTCTCTGCAGCTACAATCATTAGAACTACAGCTTCCTACACAGCTGTCTGCTGTTGGGTTGCATTGTGGGTAATGTAGGCAGGTTTACGACTGTGTGGGATAAAACATCTCTTGTTCTGCTACAGTTTGAGCCATCATGGGTCCAACAGAGTTTCAGGAGTTTGATATGAAGATGTGCCTGTCCATTGCATATCTAACACATATGATCCTCTACAGGTGATTGGTGGATCACATGTAACATCACATCTCATAAAGCCATCAAGCCATGATGAATGGTTTTAAACTTCAGAGAAGAACTTGGATTTCTAGTTGGGGGAAACAGGAGGACATGCTTTTGTGAAACCTTGTTGTTGTAGCTTGCTCTGATACCAAGCTACCACGGTGTTTGACTCCCAGGAGCGACCTGGATGACGCGCTACTGGCACCTTACCGTCTGCTTGTATTGTTACATGAAAGAGTCTGCGGCTCGTCTCGACTGTGGTATACAATCCATTTATTTTTTGGCTTTACACAGTGAATACGTATTTCTGGCATCTTCCTGAACAAAGAAACTCAAAACGGCCGCCATAGCGGTCAAGAACCATATGCCCTTCCGGGGTCAAACGCGCCCAACAAGGTGAGGTAACCTACCTAAATCCCTGTGCTCGTGGTGACAGAACAGCGACACCCACTGGCATGTAAAAGTAAATACACCAGGTAACCATAATAACTTGTGACCCTGAATCTTCATGAATATGGCTCTTACACTTGTCATAATTTACTTTCACACAACAACAAGTGTGTTTCATGGGAATCAGCTGACTGTTAATGGGGCTGTTTAATTTTTGACCTAATGTGTTCTTTTGGGAATTATCTGGTGGTTTCAGACAGTTATATATTAGCTCTGCACAGCTTCCTGCCACATGTCTAATTGATTCTCAGTGTAAATTTATATTCCTGATCTGATTCTCTCTGTGGATCAGAGAGATCAATCAAGAGTTGCTCCACATTCTGCTGTGTAGCTGCGTTGTGTCCGGGTCATAAACAAAACTACAGTCAGTTTTCTTTCTTATCTGAGGGATGGTTAACAGCCCAAGTCACGCGCCTGCAGAGAAACCTGGATGCTCATGAACGTCTTTGGCAGCAGGACTGCTGACACGCAGCAGGGTTGTGGTCAGGGCTTGGTCAAGTCCATTATCAGCTCTTCATGTTTTATTCACATTCAGTTGTTGTATTTGAAAACTGTATGCTGACTTGTCACCTCTGCTGATGCAAACAATCAGGGCAGTGTCATCAGCGTATGGGATGATGTTACATATGTTTGGACTGGATTTGGTGGCCATGGGTTGGCAGCGGCTTCAGCAAAGATCTTGGTTTGAACCACTGGCTTTGCCAAAATGAAGGAATACCACAGGGCATTAGCTGTGCACGTGAGAGAAGACCATTACCCTTTGTACCTAATTGCAATGATCCATATGAGTGTTATCTAAATGATGCTCAGCTTTAGAGTGTTGAGTGTTGTCTTATTAAATCACCTTGGATGATGGTAAAGTGCTGACTGCTGTTTGGGGATGAATTTGGTGTTGAATATTTTTAACAGTGTGTTTTATCTAAACTTCATTCTTTCTGTCATTTTGCTTAAGTTTTATGACATCTGATTTTTTTTTTACAGTAATGAAGCTTTTAATCTACTGTGATCTGAGTGTTCATACTTGAAAAACTCTGCAGCTTTAAATATCATTGTTTAATGCTGAAAATAGACTCAGTGTGACTTCGAGTTTTATTTTCTATTTATTTTTAGTTTTTGTTTCATTTGGCTTCTTTTCTTTATTACATCAGATTCCAGATGTTTCAGGATGGAGAGCAGTAACCACATGGTATTCATTCCTATTCCAGTCAATGTTGTGTCAGGTCAGGTCCTGTTCTTTTGGACTATAATGTGTAATATCTGAGTGCATCTGAAAAGACCATGACACTGATTGATGCAGTGTTATCCCACTCTTGTGTTGAGAAATAGCCACTTAACCTCAAAGTGCATCTGAGGAAATGAGGGCCTGATCACCTGATCAACAAGGCCTTCTCTTCAGTAGGTTAAAGGTCATAGAGCAGAGGCTACTGATCTTATACTAGGCAAAACATTATGTTTTGATACCTGTTAATAGCCAGGACTCCTCAGTTCTGCATGGGCCAGGTCTTAGCTTCAAGGCATTGAGGGGCTTTAACTCCCTGAATGAAACACAGATTAAGAACCACTGCTCATGGTATTTAAGATCTGTCAGTCAATCATAGGTTGACAGCAGCTTCCTATAATCACGGACTGGGATGTGGATTCTTTGTGGTCGTGCTGTGAATCTTTGATCTGAGTTATAATTCTTTAGAAACATGAAGACATGTATGTATGTTTAAAAAAAGAAAAATGAGGAAAGAAGACAGAGAGGAAGGATTTCAGGTTTGTTGAAAGAGTCAGAGCTCTTTCACCAGGAGGAGAAAACATGGAACAACCATCCCTCCTCCTGCAACTTTCATCATCACTCCATCAATTAAACATGTTCATAGATTACACTGGAGGAGCAGAAGAGGAGAACGAAAAGGGAAACAATTTGGGAAAATGAAGAGAGGCCAAAACAGCGATGGAAAGGCGGGAGGAGGAGGAAAGACAAGAAGCAGGAGGGGAGAAGAGGAAGTGAGCAGGAGGCTTTTAGCAGCCGGCTGTAACCCAGAATAGAAGTTTTCAAAGAGAGAAAACAAACTGAGCTGATGATCAAACTCGTCCGGTCGATACTGGTGTCCTTGTGAACAACAATCCCAGTTCAGACAGTTTGGAGGCAGAGGAAGAGACTCATGTGGAAACAGACAGGAGCCAAAGACCTTCAGTCTTCTTCAAGGTATTGTGTGTCAGCTGTATGATATATGACACAAAGCACAAGCAGGGCCATTGCATTAGATTCAGATTTCACACACTGTCCTGTAAATGTTCCCTAAAATGTCTGCAACCAACGACAGCAGCCACATTCATTCGAAGGAAAAGGATCATTTTATTTTCTTAATGAACTAATTTGTGACAATACACATTGTATACAGCAGGATTACAGACAACATGATATCTGACTCCAAGGCCTGAATTTAAACATGTACACGTGTAATAATCATAATGTAATTACTGTTAATTATCATGCAAAGTGTTTCCAAAACTGCTTTTCTCCAAAATTCAGGTCAGACTTTAGCCATAGCATGCTAACTCAAAGCAGTTCTATGGCTGCACATGCCACTTTATTTGTTTGTGTCACACGTGCTGTTGTGATCCTGTCTTTGGTCCCAGATTATGACCTAAAGCACTTTCCTGCTCGATCTTCAGTCTCAGCTGTCGATGCAGTCCAGACCTCCTCTGCTCTCTGATCAGTGGGATCACCCCACACTTTAATTGTCCTTCCGGCTCTCCTCTCTAAACTGATTACCATTGGCCGTCTGTCCCTCTATTAGATTGTGATTGGCCGGCTCCCCTATTTCAGGTAGGAGATAAGGATCAGTCTGTGCATTTGATTGGCTGACTCTGCATTAATGGATTGCTATCTGCTCCAATCAGGAAGCTGCACACTCTCTGCCTGTTTCTCAGGTTTTTCTGCTTTCGGGCACATTTGGAAATTGCCTCGTTGTCTCTGTCCCACCCTCTCCATTCGTTTACCTCCCTCCCGCCGTCTGTCTGTGCTGTTCCTCGTACTGTGGTTCAGTGCAGGATGACATAATCCTCATCGTGAAATATTTAAAGCACTGAGAGAGCAGCTCAGAATAACCGGGCTGACCCGGGCCTCCTGGGAGTTTCCCCCTTTGTAAAACCTTTATTTATTACGACAGCTGACTCCAGCTGCACAGAGGATCACATGCTTTGCTCAGAGGCAGCAGCAGTACTGAAGCAGTTGTCTGTTGATCAGATGTGCAAACATATGCTCACTTATAGAAAATAGTGATATTCACTTCATTCAGCTGTTTTTGTTTCCTTTGAAGGACTGACTGTCATGTTACACACAGATTAGTGAAGGGACATGTCAGAGGCTGAAGTTTAGATTTATTTCTCTCCATCTTTGACCTTTTATGGAAGAAATCCCGAGCAGGCTGTGGTAACATGCGTTTGAAGTAGGAGTTATCTGCTCTGATGCTGCATGGATGTTAGTTCACCTCATGGTTTTATGTTAAAGTGTAGTGTAATATCTAAAGAGAATTAGGTGAAAGGATTTCAGATTCTTGTGATCTTGATCTTGTGATTAAGATAAACGTATTTTAATCTGACCCTCAAAAGTTTGCTTTTTGAAGCTTTTTCCTGGAGCTTCTCTCTTCCTACTCTGCAGACACTATTCATCAACTATTTATTTGATATCAAATATTTGCTTTTGTATTTCTGTAAGTAAATTATCTCCTTCTCTCAATCAGGGTTTAAGTACAGAGTCTCATATGAATTTAAAGGTGGTGCTCATCAAATGTCAACAGGTCAGTGCTGTGTCGCTAAGTTAGTGCTAGCTGGCTGTCCTGCATTGAATCCCATTTGCCCAGTAGAGAGAGATTGATGTTTGCACCATACCGTTTGTCATTTGTTGTTTGCTAAAAGTGTTTTTGTATTAAACATGAGTTTGTATCATGGACCAAGTTAGCTCTGGGTACACCTCTGTCTCCTTCTTTCTCACACTTTGTCCGTCCTGACCTCGCTGCCTTCTACCTCTCCTCTTTACTTTCATCCGTCCTCAGTCATCCCTCCCTCCCTTTCTGTCCCTCCTCCTCCTCCTCCTCCTCCTCCATCCTTTTCTTTCCATCTCTCTCCTCTGGCTTTGAGTCAACCTACCACTCAATGTTTTGTCCCCTTCTCTCCTCTCCTGCTGCAGACAGAGACTTGGCTCTGGCAGCTGCATATAATGACCCCAGAGAAAGAGAAGGGGAGATGGGAGGAGAGATAGAGGGAAAAAGGGCATGACAGAGGAAGGAGATAAAGGAGACGTATAGAGAGAGTAGTGAGAGATGAATCGGAAGAGAACGTAAACTTCTACCTTTGTCGCTCTGCTAACCAGCTACAAGTTCCTAATGCTGCCATCCATTATTCAGCATCAGCTGCTCCAGGCTCTCTCTCACACACACACACACTCACACACACACTCACTCACTCAGCTGGTGTAATCACCTCTCTCTGTAGTCACAACCTCCAACATTTTAAACAGTACGAGAACTTGGAGCTGGGTCTCTTACTGACCTCTGCTGGTTCAACATCTGGACTGCTCAACTTATCATCTTAACATATCATAACATTTTATTAGAAAAAGGTTTTCTGATGAGAAACCTAACTGAGTTTGTGCAACAAAACACAAGACGGATGTAAAGTAACTTTAAAAAGCAGAATATAATTGTTCAGGTAGGACAGACTGCACAGCGAATCATCAGCGTTTGTGGAACGTTTCATTCAGTTCAACATGATCAGACCTTCATATCATGGGACACATGTGAGCCTGAATATACATCCATTTGACGTGTGTGTGTGTGTGTGTGTGTGTAAGGGTTAAGTGTGGATACAAAATAGATCTTGATATGAACCCAGTGTAACTTATGGGTCTGTGAGGTGGTACAAGTGTGCAAAGTAGTGCCAAGTAGTGCAAGTAAGGTGAACAGTAGGTAAACAGTGCAAATAGTCAGTAGGATCATGACAGGAGCATGGTACAGTTGCTATACTGGAGTAAAGTGACAGTGCAGAGCAGTATGATTAATTAGAGATCAACAGTCCAACAGCAGAGGGGAAGAAGCTGTTCTTGTGGCGTGAGGTTCTGGTCCGAATGGACCGTAACCTTCTGCCTGAAGGGAGTGGCTCAAAGAATCCGTGTCCAGGGTGAGAAGGGTCAGCTGTGATCCGACCTGCACACCTCAGAGTCCTGGAGATGTACAGGTCTTGGAGAGATGGGAGGCTGCAGCCGATCACCTTCTCAGCAGAGCGCACAACACGCTGCAGTCTGTGCTTGTCCCTGGCAGTGGCCCCAGCGTACCACACTGTGATGGAGGAGGTGGGGATGGACTCAATGATGGCTGTGTAGAACTGAACCATCATCCTGGCTGGCACCTTGAGTTTCCTCAGCTGCCGCAGGAAGAACATTCTCTGCTGGGCCTTCTTGATGAGAGAGCTGATGGTCAGCTCCCACTTGAGGTCCTGGGTGATGGTGGTACCCAGGAAGCGGAAGGAGTCCACAGTGGAGATGGGGGACTCTGTCAGGGTGAGGGGGAGCGATGAAGCTGACACTTTCCGAAAATCTACCGTCATCTCCACTGTCTTCTGGGTGTTCAGCTCCAGGTTGTTGTGGGCGCACCAGGACACCAGGCGGTCCACTTCCTTCCTGTAGGCAGACTCATCCCCGTCTGAGATGAGTCCAATGAGGGTGGTGTCGTCTGCAAACTTAATCAGTTTGACAGACTGGTGACCGGAGGTGCAGCAGTTAGTGTAGAGGGAGAAGAGAAGAGGGGAGAGTACACAACCTTGCGGGGTACCGGTGCTGATGGTCCGGGTGTCCGAGACATTCTTCCCCAGCCTCACATGCTGTCTCCTGTCTGTCAGGAAGTCGGTAATCCACTGGCAGATGGGGTCAGGCATATAACAGTGTGTGTTTGTATATATATTTATTTATCTATTAATATATACAGTGTATAGTGGACACACTATGTAAAGATGGGTGCTTTGTCAATAGGTTGAATGAGCATCATGTTTTATGTTTGTGTGTGAATGCCTGCAATCCTGCAGGGCATTCTGGACATTAATTGGTTGTCCTCTTGACCTTATTTTGTTCTTCTACCTCTTCGTTTGTGCAGAACAGCCGTTTGTGTAGGAGGAATAGTGTGAGTGAATCTGAAGATGTCTTTAAACCACAGTTAAACAGCTATTCAATTCAATTCAATTTTATTTATATAGTGCCAATTCACAACCAAAGTCATCTCAGGGCACTTTACAAACAGAGCGGGTCTAGACCACACTCATTACTGTTAATTACATCCAACAATTCCACCACTTGGAGACAGAGGCAGCAGAAACTTCCTTTTAACAGGCAGAAACCTTGGGCAGATCCTGGCTGTAGGTGGACGGACATCTGCCCTGACCGGCTGGGGGGAAAGAAAGAGAACGAGAGAGAGAGACGGGGGGAAAGAGAGAGAGAATACAACACATCACAGACAGATACAGGTGAACATAAAGATGAAACTGACAGAATGGTAGAGCAGCAGAGTCCTAACTATGGCTGCTGTTAGCAGGACAATAATGATAATAATACAATAATGATAATAAATGGCAGCAGAGGACAGGGGGCAGGTCGGTGGAGCCACAGATCAGATGTTCAGCTCTGGAGCCACAGGTATCTGCAGAGAGGTACAGAGAGAGAGACCAGAGAGAAACAAGCACAGTACTAGGGGAGAGAGGACACAGAGTTAATGACATATAGACATGGTTTACAGAGAGGATGGGTCTGAGGAGAGAGAGAGGAGAGAAGGAGTGTGGAGACCATCATGGGACGTCCTGCAGCAGCTGTGGCCTCTAGCAGCATAACTGCGGGGTGGCATTAAGGAGTTACTGTGGCTAACTATGGGTTTAGTTATCACGATAAGTAGAACTATAACTAGAGCTGTGAGCTTTGTCAGACAGGAAGGTTTTCAGCTTTACTTTAAAAGTAGAGAGAGTGTCTGCTCCTGAACCCAAACTGGCAGCAGGTTCCACAGGAGAGGAGCCTGATAGCTAAAGGCACGGCCTCCCATTCTACTTTTGGAAACTCTGGGAAGCACAAGCAAACCTGCACTCTGGGAGCGGAGCGATTTGTTAGGGTAATAAGGAGTTAGCATCTCATTGATGTACAATGGAACTTGGCCATTAAGGGCCTTGTAGGTAAGAAGAAGGACTTGAAAGTCTATTCTGGACTTTACAGGGAGCCAGTGAAGAGAAGCTAAAACTGGAGAAATATGATCTCTGTTGCTAATTCCCATCAGAACCCTCGCTGCAGCATTTGGATCAGCTGCAGGCTTTGCAGTGATCTGCATTCGTTACACTCACAGCACACATTGTTGTAGATGTGAACACATTTAAAATGACACACAACACAACTGCATTATACCAGATCAATCTGTCGTTGCTAACAGGTTATGTTCCACAGGCTTTTATGGTTGCTGTCATCAAACCTTTACTCAAAAAGCCTTCTGTTGACCCTGTTGTTTTAGCACACTACAGATATCCAACGTCCCCTTTTTTCTAAAATCCTTGAAAAAGCCGTGGCTGATCAGTTATGTGATCACCTGCAGAGGAGCAGTTTATTTGAAACATTTCAGTCAGGATTTAGACTACACCATAGCACAGAAACAGCATTAGTTAAGGTTAGCAACAACCTCCTAATAGCATCTGACAATGGCCTCATCTCTGTACTTGTCCTGCTAGACCTCAGTGCTGCATTTGACACCATCAATCACGATATCCTACTACAGAGACTGGAACATGTCATTGGCATTAAAGGAACAGCACTAAGCTGATTTAAATCTTATCTATCTGACAGATTCCAGTTTGTCCATGTTAATAATGACTCGTCCGTGCACACAAAGGTTAATCATGGAGTTCCACAGGGTTCAGTGTTTGGACCATTGTTGTTCTCCCTATACATGTTTCCCCTAGGCAATATTATTAGGAAACACAACATAAATTTCACACAGCTATATTTATCTATGAAGCCAGAAGAAACAGATCAATTAGTCAGAGTTCAGACATGTCTGACAGGTATTAAGGCCTGGATGACTTGTAATTTTTTTACTTCTTAATACAGACAAAACTGAGGTGTTGCTGTTTGGGCCTAAACACCTCAGAGACGGGTTATCTGACCTTGCTGTCACTTTGGATGGTGTTACCCTGGCCTCCAGTTCTACCGTGAGGAACGTGGGAGTCATATTTGTCCAGGATGTGTCCTATCAGTCCCATATTAGGCAAGTCACTAGGACTGCCTTCTTTCACTTGCGCAACATAGCTAAGATTAGGAGTATCCTGTCCCAAAGTGACGCTGAAAAGCTAGTCCGTGCATTTGTTACCTCAAGGCTGGACTACTGTAATTCCTTGCTGTCAGGTTGTCTGACTAGCTCACTGCAAAGCCTCCAGCTCATCCAAAATGCTGCAGCAAGGGTTCTGATGGGAATTAGCAAGAGAGATCATATTTCCCCAGTTTTAGCTTCTCTTCATTGGCTCCCTGTAAAGTCCAGAATAGATTTTAAAGTCCTTCTTCTTACCTACAAGGCTCTTAATGGCCAAGCTCCATTGTACATCAATGAGATGTTAATTCCGTATTACACTAACAGATCGCTTCGCTCCCAGAGTGCAGGTTTGCTTGTGCTTCCCAGAATTTCCAAAAGTAGAATGGGAGGCCGTGCCTTTAGCTATCAGGCTCCTCTCCTGTGGAACCAGCTGCCAGTTTGGGTCTGAGAGGCAGACACCCTCTCTACTTTTAAAGTAAAACTTAAAACCTTCTTGTTCGACAAAGCTTACAGCTAGTTCTAGTTACCATGCCAACTACACCCTTAGTCAAAACTACCCCTTCATGCCACCCCTTAGTTATGCTGCTATAGGCCTCGGCTGCTGGGGGACGTCCCATGATGGTCTCCACACTTCTCCTCTCCCCTCTCTCTCCTCAAACTCATTTAAACCATCACAGATTAACCATTAACTCTGTGTCCTCTCTCCCCTAGTACTGTGCTTGTTTCTCTCTGGTCTCTCTCTCTGTACCTCTCTACAGATACCTGTGGCTCCAGGGCTGAACATCTGATCTGTGGCTCCACCGACCTGCCCCCTGTCCTGTGCTGGCATTTATTATCATTATTCTATATTGTACTGCAAATAGTTTCCATATGTGTTGTTCTACCATTCTGTTAGTTTTCATGTAAAGTTATGTACTCCTGTATCTCTGTCTGTGACAAGATGTATTCTCTCTCTCTACCGCCCCTCCTGTCTCTCTCTCTGTCTCTCTCTCTTTCCCCCCAGCCGGTCAAGGCAGATATCCGCCCACCTAGAGCCAGGATCTGCCCAAGGTTTCTGCCTGTTAAAAGGAAGTTTTTCCTTGCCACTGTTGCCAAGTGCTTCCTCATGGTGGAACTGTTGGGTGTAATTAATAGTAATGAGTGTGGTTTAGACCCGCTCTGTTTGTAAAGTGCCCTGAGATGACTTTTGTTGTGAATTGGCGCCATATAAATGAAACTGAATTGAATTGAATTGAATTGAACTCTTGTTCACCTGAGCAATAAACTGGACTGGTCAAACCACACAACCACTCTGTACAGGAAAGGCCAGAGCAGACTTCACCTGCTGCAGAGACTGAGGTCTTTTTTTGGGTGCAGGAGGCACCACTGAAGTCCTTTTATGACTCTGTGGTAGCATCAGCCATGTTTTACGGACTAGTCTGCGGGAGCAGCAGCATCACAGCTGCAGACAGGAACGGACTGAATTGGCTGGTCAGGAGGGCCAGCTCTGTCCTGGGGTGTCCCCTAGATCCAGTGAAGGTGGTGGGAGACAGGAGGATGATGGTGAAGCTGTCAGCCCTCATGAACCACACCTCACACCCCCTACACTCCACTGTAGCATCACTGAGAGCTCCGTCAGCGACAGGCTGATAAATCTGCGGTGTCTGAAGGAGAGGTACCGCAGGTCCTTCCTTCCTGCTGAAGTCAGACTGTTAAATCAAGCCTGCTCTCGACAGACACTCACCACACGCATCTGCAGAACACCTCCTGATAATTATGCACAATAACAATGTCAACATGTGCAATAAAAATACATATATATATATTTTACTTAACAAACTGTTTTTCTGAGAATGAGCTGGTATTTATTTATGCTCTTGTCTGTTGTATATTCCACTGATGTGTTTCTGTTGTTGTGCTTCGCATAGGCATCATTTGTTGTGCCTTATAGGAGTAGGTTATTAGCAAAAATTAATAATCATCTATGATAATTATTAACTGAAAGAATATTATTATTAATAAGAATTAATAATTACGGGGCACCACCCTGGTATCAGGGACCAATAACCACTCGAAAATCAGTCTCACAAACGTTCGCTTACAGATACCAGTACCTGGGAGATACTGATATGCACAAGACGAACAATGAAGGTGTGAATCCGAGCACTGACTCTTTTAACCAGCCTTTACAACAACACTTGTACAAACAATGCAGACAACTTCTCTTTAAAACATAACAGAATTTATTAAAATCAATGATATCAATTAATAATCGACACCTCAATCAATAAACATCCATCACATACCTATTCTAAATTATACAATATACAAGTGTGTGTGTGTGTGTGTGTGTGTGTGTGTAAAAGAGGAGGGGTGAGGTTGCGGACGTAAGGGAGGAGAGGGAGTACGTCGCGCAAGTTTCGGTCAGGGGAAATGACCGCGAGGTTTGAAAAAGACAACGGCTAGTGGCGTCTGTGAGCTTAGCCTGTGTGTCTCTGAAAAATTAGTTTTCACCGGTGTATACCCGGCGTGTATGTGCGTGTCGGTTAGGGGGGAAAGAAGGGAAAACACAGCACATAAAGAAAACTTCTTCAGGTTCCGGTCGTTAGACCGTAGTACACCCGATCAAAGGAATTAAATAAACAAATGTGACGCTTGGTCCATTAATTCATAGTGCGGGACTTGTAGTCCGTCGACTTAACTTATATAATAAAATTTATAGGTAAACACAAAAACTACCTCTGCCCAGATCAAGCCTCTTACGTGCCTACGAAGCAGGGAGATGTGTGAGATCCGTCTTTGGGTCCGGCTCGGTTCCTCGGCTCGGATGACGACGGTGGGCTGTGTCGCTCTGTCGGCGGGTTGCAAAGGTTGAAGAAAGACGCGTGGCGGCGGCGGCCAGGCAATTCTCCGCGATCAGCGGGAAGTGGCGAGTCGGGTCTGCAGGTACTTTATTGAGAGCGCTGGCGGCGATGGCGTCTGCGGCAGCGGCGACTCTCCTTCGGATCCGTGGAAATAATGTGCTTGGGGAATCTCAGTTTGTCCAGCGGGGGTGAGATTGGCACATAGTTCAGGTCCTTATGTGGTTTACTTCCTTTTTCGTCGTGACCAGCTGGGATCCGTGTGGAAGCCTGCTGTATCAGACTGGAAGCGGTTCGAAGTGGTGTTTCACTTCCTTTTTCGTCGTGCCTAGCTGGGATTCGTGTGGAAGCCACTAGACACAGACTGGAAGCTCGTGGTTTACTTCCTTTTTCGTCGTGACTAGCGGGGCTGGACACAGACTGGAAGCATAGTTGTGAGGGTTAGTGCAGGTAATATACCTGCAAACATCTGGCCGCACAGCAGGGTGCTGGCGGCTATTGTCCAATGGGAGTCCGCACCCACCGGGGGAGGGGCGACAGAGGGGGTTAGGACGGAGATAGCCTGTGCTCCTTCCTGGTCTGGCCCTTTGATCTGAGACAAATGGAGCGGGGTGTTGGTGGTTCCCGTGCCGTTTGGGGGCCAGCGCTCACCGGGGGGGTGGCCGAGCAGGTAGGGGCGGAAGTGTCCCCCACTCCTGTGTGCTCTGGCCCATAGGTCTAAGATAAGGAGTAGCCAAGATGCTAATGGCTCCGTCCAATTGGGAGCTGCACTCAGCAGGGGGGCAGCAGAGTGAATGGGGATGGAGGTGTCCTGCATACCTTTGTGACCTGGCTCCCAGGTCTTAGACAAAGAGAGCAGCCATTTGGTTGGTCTGCAATCTTTGATCTGTATCAGACCTCAGGTCGTAAACCTTGTCGGGGGCCTGTTGTCTGTATGAGGCCCAACACTGTCTTGTGAATATGTTTGTCTCTGTGTCCATTCTCTCTTTCTATAGGGTTCTCAGTGGTGTCAGTAGTAGTCCAGCAGCAGCAGCAGCAGCAGTAGTAGTATCAGTAGTATTCCAGCAGCAGCAGCAGCAGCAGCAGCAGTAGTAGTATCAGTAGTATTCCAGCAGCAGCAGCAGCAGCAGTAGTAGTATCAGTAGTATTCCAGCAGCAGTAGTATCCCTGCAGTAGCAGCAGTAGTATCAGTAGTATTCCTGCAGCAGCAGCAGTAGTATCAGTAGTATTCCTGCAGCAGCAGCAGTATGGTGGTGATGGTTGGCGAAACGTGATTGTGGTCGTCATGGTTACTGACGTCACTGCGCCCCAGTTTGTTCACTGTGAGATTGACTGATTGCACTTTTAAGAGGCAAAGTGAGCCAAAAAGTGCCAAAAAACTTGAGTTGTGATAAACGTCTGGTGATCATTAACTGTGTATGTGATCAATTAGACCAACACACACACGCACACATACACATGCACGCTGGAAGTGGCAGCAACACATCGTACCCACCAACGTTTAGGCTGAAAGTGACTCTGCATATTTGACATGATCAAAACTATATTACGGTGGCAGATTATAGATTACAGTGCATTTTCACAAATCCATGCTTCTAACAGATAAAGTATATAAAGTAGTTAAATCACTTTTACCATTTTTATTATTTTTCTCCAAGATTGAACAGAAAGTGTTCACCTTCACTTTTGTTGCTTTGATGTTGTTTCGATGTAGAATTAAAATAAAAGTAGTAATAAAATAAAAATAAATCACACTTTGACATCGAATTAGTTTTGATCAAATCCAGATCAGCTGTGTGGACCAGTCTCATTTTATTAATTATTGCTAATTAAAAGTTGAAACCCTCAGTTTGTTGAAACATTAGACAAACAGTGTGTGAGGGTGTTCTCCGCTCTAACAGCTGATGGTGTTCATGGTGCTCATCAGGTGTTGCTATCTGCAGCAGCAGTGTGTTGTCTGTAAGTCAAAGAGGAAGTTCACAACCTATGAATCACTAATGATAATTATAATAACCTAATCACTAGGCTAACAAAGCCAATGTTCCAGCTGTTCTGTGTGAGTTAACAGCTGGCTGACGCTCTGCTCGGTGTTCGTCTTGTCACTGCTTCATTTACAGCGCGAGCCGTCGACTCAGCAGTTCTGGAGCCACCTCCTCGTCATCTCCCAGGCTGAAGGTTTCTGACTTTGTCCTTCATGTGTTTGACAGGTTACTGCCCTCTAATATTATGTTGAGATCATCAAGGAAAAGTTCTGAATAAGGAACTTTTGATCTGCTTATAGCAGCTAATAACAACCAAACTGACAAACTAATGAAACAAAGATAAACAAGTTTTAAAGTCTCATCAGAGAGGGCTGATGATCTGCTGCATCAGCTCATGTGACTCAAACTGCTCAGCACTTCAATGACTAAATCAACATTAACTGAACAGGGCTTGATTTGAACCAAACTGTGATGTTGTGTCATTTTATCTTTATATTAGTGATCTAATCACAAAGAAAAGTATAAATGAATGCATGTGGCACAGTTTGTGCCGTGTGTGTCAGGGTGAAGGTTCAGAGTGAATTCAGTTTGTGATCCAGCTCAGATTCATCCTGGTTATTTGGCCACAGTCTGACGTCTTCTTCGATTCTCCTGAGCGCTTCTTGCCAACAATTACCAATGACGTCTGCTCCACTCGGCCCTGATTTATCTCCACTGATCGTCTCCCAGCTGCCAATATTGCTCCCTGCTCAGGACACTGGAGGTCCAGCAAAACTGACCCGAAAGCTGCCTTCACATAGAGACTGATGCTGATCCCAACACACATTCAGTAAAGTACTCTCAGCCTTGGTTTCACTTTCCATTTAGAGTAAAACTTTAAATCCTCTCACTGTTGTTTTCTTCTTTTGTTTCAGCACTTGACAATTTACAGTGTTGCCTATCACAAGCTTTTATCCAAAGCAATGAACATATAGAGTCAGTGCAACACAAGCAAAGAGCTCAGGAGGAGGAACCACATGGACGCAGGTGTCAGCAGGTAGAGCACGAAGTGCAGAGAGCAGCGGATAGTCGACTGTTAAGCAGGTGTTCACCAAACAAAAGGGTCTTGAGTTTTAACTTCACATAAAGTTATTTTGACTTTGTGTTTTATAAGCTTTTCCACGAACTGTTTCATCAAGATCTGCTCCTTCTTCCACCTGTTCTCCATCTACACATGTTTGAGTTGTGCTACTTGTTGTTTGGGTTAATCACGGTTAATCCACTGTTTGCCAGTGTAATCTCCATGGGTGTAACCTGAGAACAGGCTGCGAGGCCAGAGGCCTTCTTTACCATCAGTGTTTCCCTGTGGTAGTTTCTAACTAAATCACATTAGAACTGCAACTTAAGGCAATTATTCAATCAACCAAAATTGAATCGGAAACAGTTTTGATAACTGTCTTTTTATCAAAACTAAACAAAAGTCTCTGACTCCAACCTCTGAATGTGTTTTTAGTTTTAGGCGGTTGTTGGTTGAATAAAACTTAGACTTTTATTAAAAATAAAAATTAATTAAATATAACAATATAAATAAAAAATGTACACTTTTATTCAGTGTATAATGGCTCATGAGTGGACAGACAAGCGTTCAGTGAATAGCTCAAAGACAGACAGTAAGACATTAATATTTAGTCAGTTCACTCTGCAGCTTTATTATAACAGCTGTAAATATCATGTGACGTCATTGTAAAAAGAATGTACTTACATGCAATGCATGATGTTTATAAATGTAGGAACTGTAATGGTTTTGATTGACAGGAGGTTCATTATAAAACACGTTCACAGGTCAATGCTACACAACTCTGAAATTAACTTCAGCATTTAACCAAAAGAACTACCTGTCAGACGTGAGCATTAACAGGGCAGACAGGGTCACGGCCTGATTTTCTGAAGGGCTCAGACATAATCCAGTGCAGCAGGTGGAGCTGCAGATCATTACCTGCATATCTGATTCAATGTACAGCCTCAAATGATTTGCATCTTTGGATAAAAGGCCTGGTATGAGGACAGTGAGGAACAGTCATGTCACAGTGTAATCTGCAAACTGCAAAAGGTGGAATGACTCATAAAAGCTTTTCTTTGACATATTTTAGTTTATATATCTTTATATCTTAATAGCTGTGAGATTTAACTAACTCAATAACTTTCTGAAACAGTGATCAATCGCCGAGTTTCTAAAGAAATAAGATAAAAAGAGCCAAGCCTCAACAGGAAGTGTCTCAACAGGAAGTGTCTCTACAAGGTTTCGGGTACACAGTTCATTGTCTGCAAAGCTGGCACACCTCAGCACCAATACTGACCTGTTACCTCACCTGTACTGCACATTACCTGAAAGTTGGATTTGGATTGTGGATGAATCTTGGATCAGCTCAGCAGCTGTGTTTCAGTTTTCCTCCTCTGGGAAGTTCGTCAGGTCCATCTTCAGCTTTGCCGCTGTGAGAGAGAGTTCATTCAATGTTCTCTGGAACAAATTGAGGTACCGGACTCCACTGGACTGGGAGTAATTTGCTTCCTCAGTCTTTAATAGGGTCTATGCTGTGATCCCTGATGTTGGTAACTCTGCTGAAGCTCAAGGTTCTGGACAAACATGAAAGCGTGATGATTTGTTGGCCGGCATGTTTTCTGATCATGTGACTGTGTCTCCCTCCCACAGGTACGGCGACATGGTTCCCAACACCATCGCAGGGAAGATTTTCGGCTCGATCTGCTCTCTCAGTGGCGTGCTGGTGATCGCGCTGCCGGTGCCGGTCATCGTGTCCAACTTCAGCCGAATCTACCACCAGAACCAGAGAGCGGACAAGATGAGAGCGCAGCAGGTTGGCTTCTCCCGGCTGTGTTCAGTTATACAACTTTTGGTGCAGGCAGTAAAATTTTCCTTGGAGGAAACATTTTCACTCTCTTCACTGTTTTCACCTGTTAGTGCGTCAGGCCACAGCAGTCTGCACATAGGGTTACTACCTTTGACCCTCCGGTGTCTGCATGAACCCTGTGCTCGCTCTCAGTGGTAAAATGAGCCTGATAATGTAAAGTGTTTCCTATGTTAGTATTGAAGTTAGTTGAGCATTTAGTCAGCATTAAGTGAGTTTGAGCAAAGTTTCAGTCAGAAGTGACACAAAGACAGTGACGGAAGCATTTCATGAGTCAAGTCATCGAAAGCCAAATTGAAGCCTGAGCAGCCTTTACTGAATAAAATAAAAAGATCAGTGAGCACAGACAAGTGTTTCACGTCATTCATGGTTCATGGTTGGATCTGTTGATTGTTTTATTGTATTAGAGCAAAAACATGATTTCAGATGTATTTGTTTTTAAGTATTCTTTTATTCTTTTTGTTTTTTCTTGCTGGCTCCAGAGAATCTGAGAGGTTTCCTAACAGAAAAATGACAATGTGTTCGAGTTAGAGTTATATTTCAGGTCACTTTCTGTTTTATTTTGTCAGTTTGTTTTGTCAGCCTGTTTCCTGTTCCTTTAGTCACGTTCACCTGCCTCATTAGTTGAGTCTGTTGTTTGTCACTCCCTTTGTCTCTTGTCGGACCGTCAGCCTACACATGCCTTCTGTTTTTCTTTTGGCTTTCTTGGATTTGTGCTTTTGATTCTTGGATTTTCTTCTGTTGGATGTTGGACACTGGCTCCTCCTGCCTCAGGCTCAGTAAGGTTTGTAAGTCGGGAACAGTCTGCATTTGTTCCCAGTGTCACCAATGTAACAGAGTGTTTCTTTAGAAACATCTGAGAACCTCTGCTGATGTATTCACCTCTTGATCTTCTCCAGTAACATCATGATGCTAAATATCAATATCTACAATCTCATCGTTAACATGAACTTTGCAGAAACAATCAGCAGATGCATTGAGTTGAAAGAAAGATGGAGTCTGAAGCCTCACTTTAACCTTAATCCTCCTGGACACTGTGTGTGCGTGTGTGCGTTGGAGAGAGAGAGAGAGAGAGTTTTGCTGATGGTGCTATTTTCCTGTTTCTGTCTGACAGAAAGTGCGTTTGGCTCGGATCCGCATGGCGAAGAAAGGGACAGCCAACGCCTTCCTCCAGTACAAAGAAGACCGATCACTTGGGGTGAGTCTCACTGACACTGACAGTCGATTGCTTCTTAGTATGGAGCAGGAAGGGAAGATTACTATCAAACTGTGATGTAGACAGTGAAGTGAGTTGTCATGAAGAACATCTCCATCCCAACACATGAAGCTGCAGGAGCATTGAACCAAGGGCGAGCACAGTCCCACCACGGCCGACCAGCTCCCACGCTGTTTGGGACCCGACCCAGGCCACCTGACTGCACAGCTGTGAAACTGAAACAAAGATCAATGTTCTGAAGAGAAGAAGGGAGTCAGACTAGATACTTACAGATATCACTATTATTATTATCTATTATTATTATCATAGGTGAGAAATGTTTTTATTGTCCTCACAGCAGACAACTCTGTAATTACGCTTATTGTTTGAAAGTGGAAAGCAACAAAAGGATGAGGGACACAGTGAAACAGATTCAGAGAGACAGACAGAGAGACAGACAGGTGAGGAGTTGCTGGCTCAGCAGTTTGGAGCTCAACCAACACAAACATCACAGTAACTTCCCCCCACAGCATCTTGGCAACACAGCGATGGAACCAGATCACTCCATTAGCAGGCAGACAGACAGGCAGATAGACAGGCGGGTGGAAGGCAGGCAGGCAGAGAGACAGTCAGAGAGACAGGCAGGTGTAGAGAGGCGCACAGGGAGAGAGGCAGGTGGAGAGACAGACAGACAGGGAGAGAGGCAGGTGGAGAGACAGACAGGCAGGTGGAGAGACAGACAGGCAGGTTAAGAGACAGGCAGACAGGGAGAGAGGAAGGTGGAGAGACAGACAGGTGGAGAGACAGGCAGACAGGTGGAGAGACAGCTGGAGAGACAGACAGACAGGCAGGTGGAGAGACAGGCGGACAGGGAGAGAGGAAGGTGGAGAGACAGACAGACAGACAGATTGTAAGAATTCAGTTTGATGATGGTCGAAGTCTAGAGTTACACCACCCATCTGTCAGTCCTCCAACCATCCGTCAGTCCTCCACTTCTCACTAAACCTTGGGTGGATTGTGTTGACGTGTTTCAGAAAAACATAATTGAATTAACTCTTTCAGACATGAAATAGCAGCATAATAGTTTTTCCTGTGGAGCCACTGTTGGAGGACAGACTTTAGATACAATGACAGGAGACGGCATTTTCACAGCAGTGTTGTTGTACAGGCACAGTTGTCCTAGAGACGCTGGTAAGTGTGTGCATGTAGTATCTAAACTGGACCAGTCTGGGCTGTGAAGCACTTTTCAGGAAGTAGCAGCAGTCACTGGCTGCTGGGCACGACATCATCTTTGTTGGTAGTTTATTACAAAGGGTTGGTCTAGTTGCTGGAGCAGAATCCTTCTTCTGATTACATTGGATTCTGCTGACATGACTGTTTTCCAAGTATTACTCAGACCCTGTGTATTTTCATGACACAAGGAAATATGAGTACATTTTACAATATGTTTTATTTGATGGCAACTGATGTAACATCACACTATTCCCAATGAAGGTGTCATTCATCTCATTACTGTCATGACTGTTGATGTGTCCCACTCACTGATAAAACAAAGATTATAGTGCAACTTCACATGGTGAACATCACAAATGATCGGAGGAACCTTATTTTCATCTTTCAGCCTCATCACGACTCAAGTCTTTGGATTATTTTTAGACAGAGGATGAAACATTCACTGGGTTTCAATGTTTTATCAGTACAACGGCTTTAAACTTCAGGTAGTGTGTGGATCTCACACACACACACAGATATCGTTGATTCGTAATCCCTCTCCAGCGCTGAGCACGAACGAGACACTGCTGGGTTTAAAGAGAGCATAATAAGAGTGAAGAGCAGGAGGAGAGAGAAGAAAGTAAGAGGATGAAGAAAAGAGGGTACCGGATGAGGAGATGGAGGACTGGAAGAGGAGGATCAGGTTTCCTGTAATCTGAGCAAAGGATGAAAAACTAGACGTTTTATCCGAGAGAAAGAAAACGACAGAAGGATGGAGGAAGATGAGGGGAAATTAGCTTTGGTAGAAAAAAGTGAGATGGAAGGTTATTTTATGTGGACCATGCTCAGGCCAGCCATACAACTGTTTAATGTGCGACTCCTTTCCATAAGATCTTTATCCTTTACTTCTGACTCTTACCAACATAAGCAAAGCCAGGCAGTCCCAGGTTCTCCTACAGAGATAGACCTTTGCGTTAATCAGTGTGATCCTTGCTGCTCAAATTCACCAGACTTCAATTTGATGAAATTCAATTCAATGGTGATGAAATTCAATTCAATTCAATTTTATTTATAGAGCGCCAATTCACAACACAAGCTCATCTCAGGGTTCTTTACAGTCAGAGCAGAGACCACACTCATTACTATTAATCACACCCAGCAGCTCCACCACCAGCAAACACCTGGAGACAGAGGCAGGAGAGACTTCCAGTAACAGGCTGGACACCTGGGACTGATCCTGGATCTGCTGACCGGCTGCACTCAAAAAACCCCAACTTGTTGGATTTACTTGATGAAATCCTTGTAACAATTTGCACTAACACTAAGTAAATTTTACTGTTGCAGTATTAAGCACATCTCACTTGCTAGTATCAAGTACAATATACTTAATTCTAGACATAATATCCATGAAAATATCATGTAAATGTTATAGTATATTTAAGCATACATAATGTTTATTTAAACTAATTAAGTGAAGTCTACTTCACTTTTTTCACAGACAGGAATATCAGTGTTATGAAATTATTAGAAGTGAATCTTATCAGTTATGAAATAAGTCAATTTTATTTTACTTTTTAATTTTCAAATACTTGTATGAAATTAATTTCTTATAATTCTGAACATTTATTTTATCTTCTATTGATAAATGTTAATAAATCATACAGTTACAATACACTTCTGTTTATCTTGTCAAAAAACAATTACAATTTATACTCTTTGTTTGAGTAACAGATGGTGCCCTAGGGGACTGGAGCTCTTCATTTAAGCAACTACAATTTCAGCAATAAAGTGTAACAGTGGCATGGCTGGGGTTAATTAAAACTTAAAGTATGGACACCCCGCTGCTTATGGTTTTACAGTTGAGCATTCAGTCTGTACTATGGTAAATTTAGCTCAAGTGTCAAAGAAAAGCTAAATCACATTCATTAATTAAATTACCAGAATATATAAAATAAAAAATATTGTTGATAATAAAAAGAGCTGATTTTTTTTCCTTTTTTTTTGAACCCCAGGAGGCATATCACATCACAATACATCACATCAGATCACATCACATCCACCTGTCTAATACATCACATCACACATATAATAATATATAATAATATAATATATATATATATAAAATATTATATATATATATAATATATATAATACAATAACACAATAGCACTGTGAAGCTAAGTTGAATATATATTAGTGCTGTAGTCACTTAAAGACACAGTGAACTGTTTTGTGCTTTTTCAGATGAGCTCTAAAATGTCCAAAATATTGCCTCTCTGTGTGAAAACTATATGAATTACATATAGACATAAAAAAGAAGCACACTGCTCTGACTGTTGTTCAGTTTCTGTATGATGATCTCTGGACAAATGTGCACAAAGTGCACTAACTCTAAATGAGCTGGGACAATCTGAGTATAAAGGTATAAACAAGGTACTGACCTGCCTTGACTGATGTGTATATTTTTCAGTCAATAATGCTTTAAGAGCTCTACAGTATATGTTTTGATGTCCTGAAGTTACCTTTGCATGCCCTTCTCATAACACACAAGGCCTGCTGTTTCTCCCTGATGGGCGCCAAGTGTTGAAACCAGGCCAATCTGTCCTCCTCTGGAGCCTCTACTGTCCACACTGCACTGGCAGCTCGTCTGCAGAATGAGTTCAACCTGTAAATGAACAGACACAATTTTTTGTTATTAAAACAAGATTTAAAACCTTTGATCCCCATGTTTATATTTGATTATGCAGTGAAGAGTAGGGTAAATTGACAATAAGGTATAATGGCATGCATATTTAGGTTATACTTGCCTGAATGAGACTAATGTTGATGTGTTGAACAGCCACTCCTCCTATGTAGCCCTCAATGGTTCACCATGCAGTATATCCTGGGTTTGACATGTGGTGATAGAGTTCCCTTCTGTGTTGTTTCCTGACTCCTGTTAAAAGAAATGTAACTTCATAAGAATTCATAGTTACATTTGTTGTTTAACTATTAAAAACATGACATTCCCTGGATTAAATGTCAATTTAAAGTAAAATACAATGTGTGCATTGACACATAGTATGAGCACACATCTGAAGCCTTAACAATTCAACTTTGTTGTTGTTCATATTATAATAGAGAACAAAGTTCCAGCATCTTGGTTATAAAGAAATCACCTCTGGTGTCATATTGCTCCATTTGTAGCGTCCAGTCCCCTAACTGCAGCCATCTGCACAGCCAGTGCTTGGTTTGTCCTTTCAGGAATAAATGGCTGCTCTAAGTAGCTGTGCTAAGCGGAAACTTCCCCACACTGTGTCAAGGCCTGGTCGAATCTTTAGCAAAATCTCCAAGGCCCACACAATCCTCCATCCTTTCTACCGCGGTTAAGCTTACTGCTGTTATGTCCATATCGAACCTTCCCTAGCATAGCAACAGGATGCTAACGTGCTTACAGGCATGTTGTAGCTTTAGCATATTTCTCATTTCAGTAACTTAACATAAGAAGCTGTATGCACTGTTGAGCAGAAAGTATGGCATATACTGCGCCCGAAACAACGCAACTCTCAAAGACAGATTTTCCAGAACTGTAGAGAGACAATAAAAAACTACGTTAAACAAAGACAGCACCTCTGTGATGTGAAGCACCTCCAGTCACTGCCCTCTCTCACTGCTCTGACACTCTGAAGTGCGACAGTTAAAATTGTGCGGGTCTTTTTGATTCAAACGTGATGTTTGTTTAGATTAAATAACATTTACTTAC
Organism: Datnioides undecimradiatus; assembly: GCA_008933995.1. Classification (NCBI taxonomy): domain Eukaryota; kingdom Metazoa; phylum Chordata; class Actinopteri; order Lobotiformes; family Datnioididae; genus Datnioides; species Datnioides undecimradiatus. The sequence continues at coordinate 17,214 of WARS01000123.1, read as the reverse complement.
TATTTTTAGGTTTCTGTGCAGTCATTATAAAACATGTAAACAGTGTGAGAAATCATGTATTAAAACTTACTCTTCTCACAGACTTAATTTATTGTATGATTAAAATGTGTAAACATATACTTTTACTTAAGAAATGTTAGAACTCAGTGGATTTTATTACAACGCAGAATATATGCCAGTTAACCTAGTATCTTTATAACACCAAATTTAATCCCGTTAGGTATTGTGTTATTATTATTATTATTATTATTATTGTGTGTGTGTTTATTATATAATGATAATAAATGGCAGCAGAGGACAGGGGGCAGGTCGGTGGAGCCACAGATCAGATGTTCAGCTCTGGAGCCACAGGTATCTGCAGAGAGGTACAGAGAGAGAGACCAGAGAGAAACCAGCACAGCACTAGGGGAGAGAGGACACAGAGTTAATGACATGTAGACATGGTTTACAGATGAGAGGATCGGTCTGAGGAGAGAGAGAGGAGAGGAGAAGTGTGGAGACCATCATGGGACGTCCCGCAGCAGCCGAGACCTCTAGCAGCATAACTGAGGGGTGGCATTAAGGAGTAACTGTGACTAACTATGGGTTTAGTTATCATGATAAGTAGAACTATAACTAGAGCTGTGAGCTTTGTCAGACAGGAAGGTTTTCAGCTTTACTTTAAAAGTAGAGAGGGTGTCTGCTCCTGAACCCAAACTGGCAGCTGTTTCCACAGGAGAGGAGCCTGAGAGCTAAAGGCTCGGCCTCCCATTCATTATACTTTAGACTGGAGTCTGATGAGGTTCATGTCTCTCTGTCTGTAAAGTGCCCAGAGATAACCTCTGTTCTGACTTGGAGCTTTAAACATTAAATTGAATTAAGCAGCAGTTTGTTTATTGGAAAAGGTTCCACAGCCGATCTGAAGCAGTTTGTCTCCGATACAACCAGTGGATATTTTCTGGAGTTACAACATTTGTATTTCTGTCTCTTTGCTGCAGCTCAGCAGGAAAACACAGAGATATTGCAAACTCATCATTGTGTTACTTACCATTTTCCTTGATGCAACATAACATAATGACAAAAAGCACAAAGCAGCTGCACTTACACTTAATAAACATTCAACACAACTGTGTTGGTGGCTGATGTCAGTCAGTCAGTCAGAGGTTGTAATTCATTCATATTGCTGGTGTGTGTGTGTGTGATCTAGCCTTTTTTTGTATGTGTGTTTAGGACCGGGACAGTGACAGCACAGCTCTGTGTGTGAAGAACAGATCAGCATTTGAGCATCAACACAATCACCTGCTGCACTGTCTGGAAAAGACAACGGTGAGGATTCAAAGAACACTGATGCCTGTTTCACCAGTCGCATCCGACGCTTTATACTTCTGTCTGCTAGTACATTTTTAGACACTTAAGTGGTGTTTAAAAATACTGTCAGCACTTCTTTGTCTTTGCACACAGTGTTAATAGAAACTCAGGGTCTCACTTCATTTTACTTAGTAAATGTTAAGATCGACAGATTTGTGACCTCAGAAACAGGCTTTGTAAAACATCACCAATCCACACCAATTATTCAGAGTTTGTTCTACGTTATTAAAAGATGAGAACTGAAGCAATACATATAAATGCATATATGCAATACATACACATCTGAAATTTCCCCGGTGTGGGACTAATAAAGGATATCTAATCTAAAGGATATCTAATCTAAGACCTGCTATTCTTCCTGTCCAGCTCCGTCCTCTGGAGATGGAGAACCATGAAGCGCAGACAGGTCCTACATTTTCTCATCACCTCTCTGTCTTCCTCTCCTCACAGAATCACGAGTTTACAAGTGAGATCACCTACAGCGAGCTGTGCATGACAGAGTCTGTGGGCTACAGGACCAGTCGCAGCACCTCCCTGTCCAGCCAGCAGGGGGCGCAGAACAACTCCACCGGCTGCTGCCCTCGCAGGGCCAGGAGGAGAGCTGCCATGCGACTGGCCAACTCCACAGTGTCCGTCAGCCGGGGGAGTGTCCAGGAGCTGGACACCCTGCACGTGAAAACCACCTCCATACCACCACAAACGTAAACAGAGATCATTACTGAGAGCTGATGAACATGTACATAAATGGAGAGACCATACAAGTGTGCAGATGAGATAAAACACAAAAATACAGAGAAAGCAAATGACAAAACACAGCTGCTACCTGTCAGATACCACAGACAACAATCTCACTCAAACTTGATGGGAGACTCACACTCACTGCATTTAACTGTTAAAAACATGGTGAAGTTAGATGGTGGATGGATGGATGAGGGATGGATGGATGGATGATGGATGGATGAGGGCTGGATGATGGATGGATGATAGATGATGGATGGATGAGGGATAGATAATGGATTGATGATGGATGGATGATGGATGGATGAGGGCTGGATGGATGATGGATAGATAGATAGATAGATAGACTGATAGATAGATAGATTGATAGATATATGGATAGATTCTTTATTGATCTTGAGGGAAATTTTTGATTGACAGCTGCTCCAACATGTTTTTGATGGGTTTAGTTCAGCCGGGGACCTTTGTTACTGTGAGTGTGACGCACACTCTCTTGCTGTATAGATTGCCATCAATGCACAGGACACCTCAGCCTGAGTGATCACAGGAATCACAGGTGCTGAACCCTCAACATAAATTCATGTCCTTCACTTAATCCCCCAGATGTGCATATTTTCTCAAGTTGTTTCTCATTGTTTCTCAAGTTGTTTGTGAAACACTAAAATAATCTGCATCCATATAATTCTATATGTGTGTATGTATATATACATACACACGTGTGTGCGTGTGTGTCTGTGTGTTTCTTTCCATTGATGTTTACAATTGTGCAGCATTTACTGCATCTAACGGCTCAGTTTTTGTCATAAATATGTTGATTAATGAGAATTTTCATGACATGTTGAGATCCTGTTGTTCAAAAACAGTTTGATCCTTCCTTTAAAAAGGAAACCTGTGCACAACTCAAGGCTGCACTGTCAGTCACCTTTGTGAGTTTTGTAGTTTTCATTCGTTCTTTTGTCTGTTTTGTAATGAAAAATAAAAACAGAGGTTTCTGTCCCTTCTCAGTCGTTCCAGTCTAAACGCCCAGACAGGAGACCTGAAACTGAACTGCGGCGAACAGGATTTCACGGCTGCCATCATCAGCATCCCCACACCGCCAGCCAACACGCCAGATGAGAGTCTACCCCCATCTCCTGCGCCCATACCTGGCATCCTGCGCAACACCCGAGCCACTGCCTACACCCAGGATACGGTCAAAATCTCCTCCTTATAACCTCCAACCAATTCTGAGTACTCCCTTGACACACACCCTGCTGCCCCACTAATCCAGTTCCCATGAACTTTGAACTTCCTTTAAATCCCTAATCCTGAAAGTGAGGCACTGTTAGCTGACATATTGGGGACAAAGTCTACTCAGATGTATACTTTGAGTATGCTGGTTTGTTTAACATCCTCTACACCTTTTGTGCACTATGTGTAGGTAACTAAAATGGAGAGAAACATGGGATAGCATACACGAATCAACAGCCAACTGGAGCTGGCAAAATCAAAGCAAGCAATTTGAGCAAGAAGGAACAGGAACAATAGTCTCCTGCTGACTCTTAAGATTCACCCCTTATGCTTGTAGACCCCAATGTGCACCTACCAGTTTGACCTTTGAATCTAATGGCACAAACACTAGCAGGGTTTATCCTTGACTGACAATCGGAAAACTCTAAACGAATGACATTAACCACCTCAAAACCAACAGACAGGTTAGTGTGGCCTGGGTCAGTTTTGGGTGCAAACAGCTGTTGAAGACAATGCTCTTTTCTCCAGCATCAACCTGATGAATGGACCAAGTGATCTTATTGTGAATGAGGTGTTGATGTTTTGGTCTTGGTGAGGGATGGATGGATGAGGGATGGTGACCAGTGGAGGATCATTTCGTGTCGTCTGATTCCAAAAAGATTTGACAGTGATGATCCTCAGCAGCTTCGGAGGCTACAGCTACATTTCTTTTTCGGATGTTGGCTGTGGGGAAACCTGGGAGCCTGATTGTAGTAACAATGCTGCTCAGTTGAGTGTAGTGTTGCACTTTTTTTGCTTGAAATGTAAAGGTTGAAGGTTCAAACCTTTTTGATAGGTCTGCAAACAGGATTAAAGATGAATCTTAAGTCTAGTTTGGAGTTTGGGAGTTGTATAGAAGATCTCCTTACTGTCTTTAGATCAGATCAAGTCAAAGGAAATCAAGAAATCTTGAGCAACAACTGTGGAACTTTTAACAGAATTCAAGTGCGGGAGGTAAAAGAAAGGGAAACTTGGTGTGATGATCCAGATGCTGCTGAAACAAATCAAACACATGAACTGGGTTTAACTGATCTATGCTGAGCCTGAATACTGTTGACACAACTACACTGAGCTGATCTTTCCTTCAATGAGCTGAGCTGACCTGATTTTCTAAATGGGACTGTGAAGAGAAAAGGGTTGAATGAGGGATCGTGGACCTGATGAATCAGTGCTGATATGGACCAGTCTGTTCCTGCTGCAGCTCAGAAGTTTCTGTCAGTGTGACACTGACGCCCATGATGGGAATGAAAGCCTTCTACTTTTCAAAATATGCAACATTGCAACAAGCAGGAAAATAGCATCAACAAATGAACAGATTAATAATAACAATATTAATGTGTGTGTTATAAAAGTACAGTAATTATTGCAGGGAACATAATGTAAAGTAAGTAACAACTTCATTTCTTATGTGGTCTTTTTAGTGAGAGAGAACACAACAACTATTCTGCAATAGATTTAAATGGGAAAGGGAATGCAGCACCAAAAGCTCTTTGCATAAAAATCACATTTGACCTGATGACGTACACTCTGGGGGTTGTGTTTAACACATTCGTGGTGGTGATAAAGATCTACATGCAGAGCTCAACTATTTTCAGTTTGACTTTAACTATTAATTACTTGCTTACAGGGGTGGGCCGTGCATTTCACACCTAGGCCTTCAGTGGTGTCCTACCTGAATTAATCCACCTCGTAATACCATCATTGTGTCGCCACGGCTATTAGAAATTATCAATATTATACAGAAACGCAGTATAACAGGGCATTGCATCACAGACAGGTATACGTATAAGTATTGTCATTGAATACCTTCAGCCATTGTCAATTGAAAAAACAATTGAATCAAGAGGAATCTATTTTAGTTTATTTTTATCTTGTGAAGTTCGCTACAGATACGGTTTGCTAGCTCTGACGAGTGCACACTGTGACCATCCAATCAAAGGACGTGAAAATGCGCCCGCTAGATGGCCCAGGTGTCGCCAACTCGAAATCTGATTGGTTAAAGCAACAGTTTCATTGCCATTTATTTTAAGCTACAGGCGCCTGCACTGATGATTCTGAAGGCCTCAAGGCAGATTTCTTTGACCCTAGCAACACATGATGTCTGAAATATGATTGGATAAAAGCTCTAAAATATAAACACACTACTAGAAGCAACCAAGAGAAAAGCCATTATATGAAGATAATAGACTATCCCGATAGGAATCATTAATACACATTCATGGAAAAACATATTGAAACGTAAGTCAGTGATCTTTAGAATTAGGCCAGCAGAGAAGGCCTTGCTGGCCTTGCTGGCCATCTTTTTGCAAAATATGCAAAAAGATGAAATGTAATATAAATTCAAGAGGCTGTCATACATGAGATCAATGTGAACAGAATCCATGTTGGCCAAGGTCACATTGTGGCATTATTTTCCACCAACTGCATATTTCTTGCTAACTGAGCCATGAATCCTCATTCACTGAAAACCTTGTCAACTCTCAACATCTCAGACTGAGTCCTCCTTCACATTAATCTCAGTTCTAGTAGCTTTGAAGTGTTGAGCAAAGCTGAAACACTCATGACTTCTTCTGTGTTCTCAGATGTAGGAACATACTTGAAAACAGGGTTTCCTGCTCATGTTGTTTTCCATGGTGTAACAATAAAAAAGACTGAAATTAGATAGAAATCGAGTGAAACGTGAGGCGTCACAAAAAGGTGACCAGGGTCTTTTCATCTGTAGAGAAGTTTCTCTTTAAAACCAGAAAACATTTCTGCTGTGGCTCCAGTCATTATTGTGTAGGTGCTTACAAGTAAAGAGACATCACATCTGTGTTGCGGGATGTGAATGAAAAGGTGCAAATCTGTTTTGTGGCGTTTCACACCATCAGGCCTCATGTTTGTCGAGCTGCGAGCATTTTGGAGATGCATTTCCTCAACCAATCAGAGGGAAGTTTAGGTGAGGGACATGCAGACAGGAGATGAGACGTACATACTGTAACATATTTTGTATCATAAACTTTCACCTGCATCTTCCAACCAAGTCCTCAAACCCAAAAAAGAAGAGAAAAAAGAAAAAGATAGAAATGAAAGTCGCTGGATGTCTGACAGGCGTTTCTCCGTGCATGAGCCTGGTACAGTAGAAGTAGCACTACTGATCATAAGAATTTATCAATCATATCAAAGAAAAAAGCTAGAAAAAAACACCCTGACACAACGGGGAAACTAAATCTCATCATCTTTTGCATGACGACTTGTATTTTTTCCCTCCTATTAATCATTGATTTGTTTTCCTCATCCCCCTTCCTGAATTGGTTCAAGATGAGTGTTTGCACCACTGAGAAGTGTATGTTAGGTTAGACAAAGACAGATTATAATAACAATGAATTTTCGAGTTCAAAAATAAAAATCATTCAGGCATGTTGTTCGCCAGAATGCAAAGTGTGTATTTGTGTGTGTGTGTGTGAGAGAGAGAGTTTTTGTGTATTTGTATGAATGTGTGTGTTTGTATGATGAGCAGTCACCAATATGCATGGATACCGTTATAGGTATTGTATCTGTGTTCTCCTGCAGTACAGTGAGTTGGTGAGAGGAGAGTGAAGGCTTCCGTTCACTGGATTTCAGTCTCTGATGTAAAAGCTGTCTCTTTTGTTGAGATCATCTCATTATTGTCTGAAATGGTCTTAATGTCAAATTTTGCCTGAAAGTAAGTTAATTCTGAAATGTGAGTATGACCAACTTTATAACAAGAGTTTCTGGCCTAAAATAGTGGAACAAGTGTTTTGTAATGTTTAGAAATGTATACAAAACCATTTTTTCTGTAACTTGCCAATGTGTTTTCCATTCTTGCATCAACAGTTTTATTGGAATTTGTGTGTTTTTTCCCCACCATGCAGCAAATTTAGTTGCATTAGTTTCCAACTTTTTGCTTTTTTCCATGTAATGAATGTGGCTTGCAATGTTCTGTTTATTATTAATTGCTGAATGTTACAGGGAAGACTAAGACTGGGTATGAATAAAGTTTCCATTTCATTGTATTTGTGTAACTGCATAAAATCCATTGTTATTTGTTAAACAAAGTTATATTGAACTGTTAATTTAATTGTGTGTTGAGCATAAGGGCTGGTAGGCTGTAATGTCATGGAGTCAGTTTGTGCTTCAAGGACCGTTTAATGTGAATCTCTGTGACAAACATGAAAGATCAGATGAATAATATGTGAAAATTGATGTAGAGTCACATCAAAGTATGTATTTTGAAAACTGATGTTATGAGCTGTGTATAAATGGCCAAATTCTTGGATGAACACCACAAATGTGTAAAATTGATATGTTAACCTTAATGGAAATCAAGCAATATCAAGTTGTTCAGATCAGAAATGTATACGTTAGGTAACCTGTTAAATACATAACTAAGAATGATCTTGATTGTACCCTGGCTCACTGGCATCCCATATTTACCCACTGTGACTATTGAAACCAAAAAGCAAATGTCAGAACAATCAGAGGAAAATGTTTTTGTACTGCAAATGTGAAGTACAGTAGTTTTATCCTGCTGGGAAGTGATTTTGTATAAGAAAACAAAATATAAACTATGAGTATGAAGTGTAGTGTTCATCTAGAATTGATAAAAATAGAGCTTCATGCCTAATTTTGGAACGTTATTTTGATTTGGAATATTATGTAATGTTCCTAAAAATTTTGAATTCAATAATAAATACCGATCAGTGTATGTTCAACTTATGGTTTGTGAAATACATCAAGACCAGCTGTCCAGTAAATGAAAAGGAATTAAATCAATCCAAAGTCAACCAAAAAGTAAAGATGACCATGCAAGTAATTGTGTTTATAAGAGAAATATGATAAAGAAAATGTTGTTAAGCTTGATCAGACATATTGTTGTGAAAATGGAAGAGTCAAAGAGATATGTGGCACATCACATGAGTCTGTTGTCCAGTGAACTGATTATCTTGGCTGTGAAGTGACAGAGTGTATGTAGTGGTGAATGAAAAGGGAGAAATCAAATTGAAAGCACAGAGGTGTATATTTCATTCCACCAATAAATGTAATAAAAAAGCAGAACATGTTGTGGTCTTAAGTCTTTGAAATGTTAACCCTCTGGAGTCTAGGGTGTAATTGGCCGTTTTTGACTACTTTTGATTTTACCTTTATATTTCACTTTAAAAGTTGTTTATCTTGCCTTGCTTGGTATCATTTTGTTCAGCACAACCTCACCTGTGTGAATTTACAGTTATTTTTTAATTTTGACATACTGTGTTAACACACTAGACCAGGGGTGTCAAACTCATTTTAGGTCAGGGGCCACATGGAGGAAAATCTATTCCCAAGTGGGCCGGACCGGTAAAATCATGACATAATAACTTAAAAATAACGACAACTTCAGATTTGTTTCCTTTGTTTTACTTTGGTCCAAAATAGTACAAGCACATTCTGAACACATCACAAATAATGCTCTTTACAGAACACTTCAAATTAGTTGAAAATTCTGAGGAAAAAATTGGTGCAATTTCAAGAACACAATGCCTCAGTGATTGGAACTTAAACTTCGTCTCATATCGATCTACTATCTACTCTATCTACAAAGGCATACAACTTTAAGTCACAGCCTATCTGGGATTGAACAAAATACTCTGCTTAACATAATTGCTATTGCGACACCCAGTGGACACATTTAGAACAGCTGTTTCTTTCATTGAAAAGTTGCAGCTAATTTAAACTTCAAATCATCTCGAGGGCCGGATTAAACCCGTTTGCGGGCCTGATCTGGCCCGCGGGCCGTAAGTTTGACCCCCCTGCACTAGACCTAAAATCACACAAAAAACATAAAATCCGAGTAAGAAAAAACTACATTTTTTACTGTAAAAACCACAAACATGTTGAACGAATCGTTTTGGTAACTTAGAATGCAAATATAAATTGTAAATTTCAGAAATGAATGTATAAATTTAGCAAACAACAAAGTTATATACAACTATTTGCATTAAAATGCATGTAATACCCCAGGCGTTTGTCCATCACAAGACAGAGGGGCACAGCACAGGCTTGACACTTCCAGGGTGTGTCATTACTACTGTTGTCCACTTGGAGGCTGTGGCTATGGGCACAGGAACATGAGCAGCAGGCCTGGTCTGGGTAACACCAGCCTTGTCCATGCCACAGAGCTGACACACCAGCTCCACCATGAAGTCTTTGTGTGCCATGGGCTGCACATTCTTGGCACTGCTCATCTCATGGTGCAAAATGAATGCATTTGTAGTGGCAATGTCCAAGAAGTGCAGCAACATGGTCCTGTACCAGCAGTTTATCTGTGGGTGGAGTAGTACTGTATGAGCTGGTCTGACAGGTCAACTCCACCCACATTTATTATATATTATATTATATTATATTATATTATTTATTAGTATATTATAACTAACTAACTAACTAAACAATACAAACACGCCAAATGTCAAATCTGTCAAATATGTAAACGCTCTTGTCACTATTGTATAACAGCGCTGTTTCTCTTTGGCCGCCATCATTGACGGCCAGTCAAACCCACAATCTGCCCCTCGACCGTAGCAACCAAATGGAGCCCGCTGCCATATTTTTTGATTGGTTGAAAGGGTGTATTTTTCCACCAATAGGAAAGGAGGTGTCATGTTTCTTTGCTTGTAAACTCGTTCCTGCAGCCGACAGATCACTTTCCTCAGAATCGCCCGTTTGTTTTACCGTGTTTTACCGCAGCAAACATGACGACAATGTTCGGTAAAAAACACGATGTAAACAACTCATCATAAGTCGGGTTTTACTTGGCCTATCGACACAATTTAAAAACTAGTATATAGTTTGAAGTCCGCACTTTCAACACAAATTAATCGCGAGACTCAGTGAAGCTGCGTCTTGCTGCTACGTCGTCTTAAATCGGTCACGTGATTTGGACGCACCGGCGCGTCAGTCGACTCCAGAGGGTTAATTGTTTTTTCAATAACAACAACTTTTGCTTCCAAAAAATCCTCAAATTAATGCATTTCACACCATAATGTCTCTTTCCACAGGCTCCTTTATTTGCCGTTTACAAAATCCAAATAAACAAAACTCCCCCACGGAGAGGAAAACGTAGAAAAAATAAAACCAAATCCACAAAAATAAAAATAATCCACAAAACGTAAAAACATCCAAACAAACAAAACTGAATGGAACTTATGTGCCTTGACAACGTTTCGGCCACTGTTCGGGCCTTCTTCAGGTCCGGCACGATTTTAATTACTGGGTATTATAGTTTTAATTACCACGGCATGGTGTGTATGTCCTAATGCTGCACAGCCATGAAAAAAAATGGCCGCAGCTCAGCTCCTGCGCAGTACAACCCTGCCAGTCTCGCGAGGTATCGGAAGTCTCAAAAGTTAAGTTTCGTTTTCCCTTTCCAGCCCTTTCCCACTAGAAGCCTGAACCTGGCAATGTTCAACAAAATGGAGTTGTAGTCCCAAAATGCCACGATTTGTATTTTTTTTTTTTACCTTTAGTACACCATTACAAAACAAACAAGAATAAAAATAGAAAAAATGAAGAAAAAAAATAAAATAAACTTCAAAAAAATAATAAAAAATAATCAATTATAAAAAATAATAATGATTTAGTCTGGTTGGTCCAAATTGGGACTACAAAACAGTTAGAAATTAACTTTAACACCCTCAATTAATTAGAATTAGGGCTAACACCAGATAGGGCTATAATCAATTAGGGCTAAAACCCATTAGGGCTACAAACGGTGGGGGGTAGAGACACTTAGGGTTAGGCACTCCCCCTTAGTGGTTAAGGGTCAGGGTCAGGGTTAGGATTTAAGTTAGTGTTCCCCCTCCCGAAGGAAAGGGGAGGTGCATGGTCCATCCAGCCCTCGGACCCCCCGTACCCGCAATCCCACTGAGGTGCACGCCGGGACCATTTTCCATACTGGACATATGTCCAGCCTCCCTCCATATTGCTATTATATGTCTTTTTTGTTTTATTTAGTTTTAAAGTTCTTAATATTCAGTATTAATTGTATCTTATTTACTGTCTTCTTCTGTGTGATTCTTAATATCAATTGTAAATTGTCTCTAATTCTCTTTTCTCCTCTTATCCTTCTTTCTAGGCAGACTGCCGATTACTCACCGTCCAGCTGCGTTCTCCATTGTCCAGGTAAGTCCCTTCTTCTTTCAGGTAAGTCCTTTTCTCTTCTTTCTTTTCCTTTTTGATCTTGTTTTATTTAAAAATATATAATAAAATGATATTCCACTCTTGTTTTGTCTTTTTCCAGTCCAATATTTATTGTTCTCCACAAAATTCAACAAAAAACGCTTTCCAAATGGAAAGGATAGTAAAACAAAACCACAGTCCCCAAACATCCAAAAACAAACAAGGGTTACCCAGAATACACACAGGTTAACCGGGTCCCCAAAACATCCAAAAACAAGGTTGAAAGTAATCCACGAAACGTCCAAAATTAATCCACAAACGTAAATAAACAACTCACCAAAGTAAAAAAGCGTGCTCTGTCGACGTTTCGGCCGCATCTTGGGCCTTCCTCAGGTTCGGCATGCTAAAATAAATCCAATTTTGCCGAGAAACGGCTGCAGTGGAGTGTAATGGTGGCTGTCCTGCTTGACTTACACACACAAAATGGCGCCACCGCGCCCTCCGTATATTGAGCTTCGAATAAGTTTCACTTTTGATTTCGGCCCAGCCCCCCCTCCAGCCAATGACCCCTTAGTTGCCAGGGTTAGGAAAAAGGGGATAGGCCCGGCCCCCTAGGGGACCAGGAGGTGCACGGGCCATCCCCTGGCTGAAACTGCCACCCCAGTCCCAGTTGCGCTGGCGGGGGCGCTGGTGTCTCCTGCCATGGCGCACCACCGTCCAGCCGTCATCAAATTGGCCGATATTGGGTCCTTCTTCTAGCTCCCATGGAAGCCTTTGTTATTTTAAATTAAATTATTTATTTGTTATTTATTAAAAAAAAATATGAAATAAAAATGTATATGAAGTATTTTTGTGTTTGTGTTTTTTATGAAAAAATAAAAAATGTATATAAAAAAAATAAATGTGTAAAAAAAAAATGTGTGTTTGTTTTTTTTAATAAAAGTTATTTAGTGCGCCTATTGGTGACATTTCAGTCCAATATGGACCTTCTTCAGGCCGTAGACGCAGTTAAATAAAAGATAGAGCGGCTGCAGTAGATGTGACTCCGTCGATGGTCAGAGCAGAAATGAGCTTTCTTCTGCTGTGCTCCCCCTTATATGTCCTCTGTAACCCCACCCCTTTCAGTTTCTTTTCCCCGAGTTTTCTGTGTGTTGAAAAGATTTTCTGCCTGTTAACCCTTTCTGTGCCAGATATTTTTAGGTTGTTGCCCCCCCTCCTCCTGTGTTTTCTAGGGTTAGGGTTAGGATGTGGGTTAAAATTCCCCCTCCCAAAGGAGAGGGATGGTGCACTCTCCATCCACCCCTCTGGCCGCAAGTGCCTCAGGTCCCGTTGCCTTGCGCGCCTGGCCTGTGCACCATAGCGCACAAATGTCCATCCCCCCTCCCCCATGTGTATCCAATATCAAATAAAAATGTCTTTAATGATGAGCTATTTGTCTGTCTCTGATTTGCTATTTTCCTTTTTTTCCACAGGCTGCCGATAGCTCACCTTTCAGCCGCCGTCGATCCTCTGCTGTGCAGGTAAATCTTTTTAATATTGATAAATGTCCGTTTTATTTTCCACAGGCCGCCGATGACTCACCGTACCGCTTTGGTTCTCTGCTGTGCAGGTAAGTCTCTGCAAAATGTCTCTGATCAAATATTATTGTTAATCATTCAATGTTCATAAATTACTGTTGTTTTCTTCTCATTTTCCCAGGCCGCCGGTGATTCCCCATCCAGCCGCGATCCTCTGCCGCGCAGGTAAGTGCGTTATAATATGGCTTATGAGTGTCTCTTAATAATAAAGTGTTTATATGTCTCTATTTTTAGCTTGTCATGTTTCCTCTTATGTTTCCAGGCTGCCGATAACTCACCATTCAGCTGATATGTTGTGTTGCGCAGGTAAGTGGGTCATTCATATATTACTCATTAATCATTTCATCATTTCTTCAATTATTGTCTTTCACACCATAATGTCTTTATCCACAGGCTTATTTATTTGCTGTTTGTATAATCCAACAGAAAACACTCCCCAACGGAGAGGAAAACATCCAAAAAATAAAAATAATCCACCAAATAAAACCAAATTGGAATAATCCATAAAAATAAAAATAATCCACAAAATGTAAAAATGTACAAACCAAAATAAAGCCAAATGAAATTTACGTGCCTTAACAACGTTTCGGCCGCTATTCGAGCCTTCTTCAGGTACGGCACGTTTAATTGCCAGGTATTATAGGTTTAATTACCTTGGCACGGTGTGTGTCGCTGCACAGCCATAAACAAAATGGCTACAGCTCTGCATCTGCGCAGTACGGCCCTGTCAGTCTCGCGAGGTATCGCAAAGTCTCGTGCATACAGTTTCGTTTTAGACCTAGTGGTCAGGGTTAGGATGAAGGGGAAGATCCCGCTGCCAGGGTTAGGAAACAGGGGATAGGCCCGGCCCCCTAGGGGACCGGGAGGTGCACGGGCCATCCGCTGGCCGAAACCGCCACCCCAGTCCCAGTTGCGCTGGCGGGGGCGCTGGCGCCTCCTGCCGTAGCGCACCTCCGTCCAGCCATCCTCCAAATGACCCACATTGGGTCGCATTTTAGCTCCTGTGAAGCCTTTGTTATTTAAAATTAAATTATTTATTTATTGTTATTTATTAAAAAGATATGAAATAAAAATGTATATAAAGTATTTGTGTTTTGTGAAAAAAAAATAAAAACTGTATGAAAAAAATAAAAAAATATATTTATCAAAAAAAAGTTTGTTTGTGTTTTTTTTTATATGTGAAAAAAGTAAATAGTGTGCCTGCTGGCGACGTTTCGGTCCCTATGGACCTTCTTCAGGCCTTAGACGCACTAAAATGAAAAATGAAGCGGCTGCAGGAGATGTGCCTCTGTCGCTGGTCAGAGCAGAAATGAGCTCTCGTCTGCTGTGCTCCCCCTTATATGTCCTTTGTAACCCCGCCCCTTTCAGTTTCTTTTCCCCTGAGTTTTCTGTGTGTTGAAAAGATTTTCTGCCTGTTAACCCTTTCTGTGCCAGATATTTTTAGTTTATTGCCCCCCCTCTTGTTTTTTCCATCTGTGCGCACACCTACACACACACACACGCCCATATATACATACACTCCTACACACATATATATACATATATACATATATACACATACATATACATACACATACACACATACATACATACATACACCTACATACACATACCTACATACACACCTACATATACACCTACATAGACATACACCCACACCCATGTATATACACATGTATATACATACATACACATACATGCATACACATTCACATACATACACACCTGCACACCCACCCACACACAACCACATACACATACACCTGCATACATACATACGTACATCCACATATCCACACACATGCATGCATACATACATACACATCTCTGCACATACACCTCTGCATACACCCATACATGTATCATATACATACCTACATACATGCACACTCAACACAAACATCCTGACATACACCCACACACACACCCACATACACATATATATACACACATACACACACATACACACACACACACACACACACACACACACGTGCACACATAGATTTTTTCCATAGATCCCAACCTTCTGTTAGGGTTAATTTTGGTTAGGGTTAATTTTGGTCAGGGTTAGGGTTAGGACGAAGGTTGGTTAGGTTTTAGAGGTTATGATGTTTAGTTTATTCCAATTATGGTTTGTGTTGCTCTGGCTCAGGGTTCTGGGTCCGGTTATATATATACCACATTTGTCTGTGTTAATCTTTTGTCTATTATTTGTTATTTATATTTAAAAGATGTATCATTTCCCTAGGTGAATGGGATCATCATGACTCGTGAAAAATAAAAGGTTGGTCCATCCTAAAGTGCTTAAACTCTAAAATATATACAATAAGTGCTGTAAGTCACTGCAAACCATACAATTAAATAATAAGTGCTTAAAAACAGGCAATAATCACACATAAAAAAACATAAAATAATAAAAGAACAATATAAGTGCTAACAGTGTAAGTGCTAAAATGAAAAAACAATCAATCCTAAAATCATGCAATAAAATATGTACAAATTAAAATAAGGATGAAACCATAAACCTGATTTATTTTTACAAACAAAATAGGAGTGTACATAATGGATACATCAATGAAAGATGGCAGACAATTCCTTCAGTGGATTTTCTTTATTTCTTTAAGAGTGGTTATGCACATCTCTCCTGTAGGTGGCATGATTGAGAACAGTCGCTCCCCAACCCCGAAGGGGCAGAGGGGTTCCTTGGGGGTTGAGGTTAGGGTTAGGGGAAAGGGGGGGGTTTAGGGTTTTTTTGGGGGGGTTTAGGTTTAGGGTTAGGAAAAAGGGGGTAGGCCCGGCCCCCTGGGGGACCGGGAGGTGCACGGGCCATCCCCTGGCCGAAACCGCCACCCCAGTCCCAGTTGCGCTGGCGGGGCCGCTGGCGCCTCCTGCCATAGCGCACCTCCGTCCAGCCATCCTCCCAATGACCCACATTGGGTCGCATTTTAGCTCCTGTGAAGCCTTTGTTATTTAAAATTAAATTATTTATTTATTGTTATTTATTAAAAAGATATGAAATAAAAATGTATATAAAGTATTTGTGTTTTGTGAAAAAAAATAAAAAAGTATGTGTTTTCTGAAAAAATGTATGAAAAAAAAAATATATATATTTATCAAAAAAAATTGTGTGTTGTTTTTTTGTATATGAAAAAAGTAAATAGTGCGCCTGCTGGCGACGTTTCGGTCCCTATGGACCTTCTTCAGGCCTTAGACGCACTCAAATGAAAAAATAAAGCAGTTGCAGGAGATGTGACTCTGGTCGCTGGTCAGAGCAGAAATGAGCTCTCTTGTGCTGTGCTCCCCCTTATATGCCCTTTGTAACCCCGCCCCTTTCAGTTTCTTTTCTCCTGAGTTTTCTGTTTGTTGAAAAAGATTTGCTGTCTGTTAACCCTTTCTGTGCCAAATATTTTTAGTTTATTGCCTCCCCTCTTGTTTTTTCTATATATGTGCACACCTACCCACACACACACACACACATACACACACATACACATATATATATATATACATATACATATATATATATATATATACATACATATACATACACATACATACACACATACATATACCTACATACATATACACACATACACATACATACCCACCTACATACGTACACCTACATATCCATACCTACATACACACCTACATATACACCTACATGGACATACACTCACACCCATGTATATACACATGTATATACATACCTACACACATACACACACATATACATGCATACACATTCACATACATACACACCTGCACCCCCACCCACACACAACCACATGCACATACCCCTGCATACATACATACATACATACATCCACATATCCACACACACTCATGCATACATACCTACACATCTCTGCACATACACCTCTGCATACACGTACATACACCCATACATGCGTCCATATACCCATATACATACCTACATACCTGCACCCTCAACACAAACATCCTGACATACACTCACACACCCCCCCCACACACACACACACACACCCACACACGTGCACACATCCATTTTTTCATAGATCCCAACCTTCCGTTAGGGTTAATTTAAATTAGGGTTAATTTCGGTTAGGGTTAGGAAAAGTCAGGGTTTAGCTAATGGTTAGGG